>JACATO010002442.1:80000-182813 GCA_018389105.1 Nautilus pompilius
AATGCGTGCATATCTATTCTGTTGTAGGCTTCCGGAATGCATGATCCAACTTATGAATTATGCATGTTTAAGATGGACAAAATATCCCCAATCCACGTCTACAAACCGGTATGAAAATAGAGACCAGTTTGATGGCACAATGATGTGTCAGCACTTGAGTATTTCTACTCGGCTTATCTTTACACTATCATCAAAAGTTATCGATGTCCTGTTAGTTATAACTATAGCAGTCATTACAGTTACGGTCTGTGAAGCACCTCTGGCCCCGCGAAATCGCGGCTGTACTTCATCTGGAAATCACCAAGATATTAGAAAAATGCCGTATTAATGTTCGCATTAAAACTAATCGACGAAAGCCGTAGTCTATTCCCGGCAAGCCACCTCCCCTCTAGCTTGCGTTGTTTCCTGAAGTCTTCCACCGCGAATCCCTTGTTGTCTGAGCGTCGATAGAGATATTTAAAAATTTGTTAATGATGCCAGAGTTTTCAGACACCATTAGCTTCTTCTTTACTAGAAATTATTCGGATCCGATGACTGTCAGATTCATTTCCTATTCATTAGTTTAGTTGCCAAATTACTTATTAAATATAAAGAAATCTGTAGTGTGAGTGGGTTTCTAAGGTAACATTAAAAGTTACTCATAATTCGAGTTTACCCCTTTTCGAATGCCCCTACACCCTACACCTGTTGACTTAATACTTTAGGTTTTGTAATAAGATACTTGCAAGAAATGTTTCTTTTAAATAAATTATTTATTTTGATATATTAAACATTGTGCATTGTGTGACAGCTTTAACGGCGAGTTGACAAACCGTTCCACAAAGGTATAGAAAAACGAATGTGAAAATGCCACGAGATTTGATATTGCACATCTTTTAGATGCATAGTGCTGGAGATAACTTTGAATGTCTTCCTTAATTTTCATTTTTTTTTTTACTTTTCCTTTGTGGGCGCTGTCTTGTTTGTTTTGTTTTGTTTTTTGCAGACCCTCTCACATTTTTATTTACTTTTGTCTATGTGGGCGTCACAAAGTATGATCTGAAGGTTTTCAAAATGCAATTAGAAGCATAAGCCCAAACGTAAGTGATGACGTCATCAATATGTCAGTGACCAAGCCTTAATGTGAACAGTACCATGGGTGAGTTTACAGTTATCACGTGACTTAGCCGTAAAATTATAAAGAAAGGGAGAAGGGAAACCTTTTCTTTTTCCCTCTAAACTTACACCAAACCAAGAAACCAGCCAGCACCCCTAATGGTTTTGGTGACAAACGCGAAGTTCTCCTACCTCACGGTCACGTGAGTACGGGAAAACATTGTCGAAGGAATCTGTCCTCCAGCGGGGCCCTGTTGACAGCTTGAACGATGATTTTCCAGTAGATAATATGATAAATAATTAATGAGGTTAATACTAGCTGGAATGCTGCCGGGGGTGGGGGAGACTGATAAACCGAGTAAATAGCCGCTGCTACGTGTCACGTGTCACGGTCCGGACAGTCGGGTCGGGAGGTAGCTGCTCCGGCGCTGACACACTCGGAACTGACGAACTTCGCTCGGCTACACTGGGGGATCTCTCCGTCGCTGGTACGGGCGAGCGACGAGGAAACCCGTAAGGTGAGATATCTTGGATTTTCAAAACTTTCAAATGTCTCTCGCAGACTTCAGTCGCGGTGGGTGGTTCTGCTACTGTCGCATCCACGCACTCATCTGAATTCTCAGGAAGGGGCCGGGCTCCGCGAGGATTCCGAAATGCCTTATGTTCGGGACGGACGGCTTGCCCGGTGGCAGAGATCCTCACGATGGAGCCGCAATCCTCTGGCCTGGCTTCTCCGATTCACTCACATCAAAAGAATTCCCCTTACCCCAACCCCCCCCCCACCCCAGTTTCCCCTCTCGGGTAGCGTCCCGTGCTCGGGAATGGGAAAACGTAGTACAATTAGCACAACACTGGTCTCAGACCCCGATTGATGCCTAGAAAAGTTAATTCGCTAATTAACCCGCATTGATATTTGCGTCCCCGCTCGGGTGCTGTCTGCCCGGGATACAGCGGCTCGTTCCTCCCTGTTTAAGTAAAACTTGGAATCAACCAAAGAAATTGCAATAGGAAGTTATAGCTTAACATATACTCTCTATAGAAACCTTCTGGTTTTTACCGGGTTCCAGCTGCGAGTAGCGAGTCAACGGTACTTTATTTTACTCCACATCCAGCAATGTTTTTTCAGGCGATTAACTAAGACTTTCGTCTTTGCTCCGCTACTTTCTGTTCACGTGACCCGTGGCCGCTTGAGCGCTAATAAAAGCCGCTGCAGGACTTGAACTGAAGTAAGGCCAGGAAAATTTACGAGCGTTTGAGTCACCTGCGTAACTTTCTAAATGAAGGCAGATGATGTATGTAGGGTTAGGATTGGATGTGTAGAATATATATATATATATATCCCTCCCCCTGCCGCCACCTAATTTATGCGTTCGTAATATGTGGGTTGGTTAGCAAACAGGTCGCGGTAAGAAGACTTGGACAAACTGTCAGCCAGCCGGAGTCAGGGTTAAAAACTGGTATCCAAACAAATATTTTCTTTTCTCTTCTTATTTTTTCTGCTCGGCGACTTCTTCTACAATTTAAACCCGAAGGGAAATCCAACCTGTCGCGCAAATAGCCGGCAGGTAGACCTTGTCGGCGAGAGCAGGTGTACAGCAGAAGGGAGAGCGTGAATAACGAACGTATCGACAAACAAGATTTCATCCTCGATTACAAAGTAAACCCGATATATCGATCAGTATTTATGAAAATGTTTCTTTTTTCTTCTTCAAAATAATGACACGTCTAATACTGGGATATCGGCGAGTCGTTCGACGGAAGAGCTGTGTGTCCGTTACTACTTTGCTGAGTCACGTGGTATCTACCCTGTTTGGCATTGGATCAGTGAGATTTCCTGTCCAGGCTCTCCAATGTCCGTGCCAGAGTTTTCTTTAAATTTCACCATATTGGCGAAAAGTAGATGACTTGCTGTCAGCGGACAATCTGGATTTATATCAGGGCTTTTGGTACATCCGAAGAAGATGTTGGATTTTATGATCCATCCATCTTCTGTACTCTGTTCACACGATGTGTGGCATGTGACGCCATTCTCTTGAACGATACGGGCATCTAATCCAGCACACCTCCTCGCTAGGTCTCTAGATGTGCAACACACCTCCTCGCTAGGTCTCTAGATGTGCAACACACCTCCTCGCTAGGTCTCTAGATGTGCCTTTTCACTGAAAATGTACCGGGCGGTCTTTCAACAAAAGAAAAAAGAAAAACATTCTGTCCTGTTACCAGGCCACACTGTGATAACACTGCCTTCATACTTCGCCGTAGGATAAAGAATTTAGGATCGAAGGTCTCCCACATGTCTTCGCCAGACCCAGGTGCGATCTCCGTAGAGGAATTGACGAAACTTAGAATCTTGAGAAAAGAGTACACGCTGCCAGTTCTCGAGGGTCGTCACAGATACGTCCAATAGCACGATCTCGGGTGGTCAGTAAAATATCGCGAGACCTGCTTGTTTTCGGCCTGATGGTAATAGTACACGCTGATTGTCTGTCCGAGTAGACGTCTGATATATGCACACACATAATCACACCTAGAATATTTAAATATCGAATTTGTGGTGATTATTGTTGTAGAAAATTTGAAATAATGACGATTTGTCTTTATTCTATATTCACCATTATTAAATTTTTTATTTGACCAAAATATATATTAATCATATAGATTTATGGGTAACCAATTTAATATGGCAGGAAGTGTGTGTGTAGGTGGTGAGGCGCAAGCGATCGCTCCCCCAACATAAACATTTAACGTCACGATTTCACAATAAACATGGCAAGTTATCTCCCCTTCCTAGGCAGCTTAAGTTATTAGCGTGTTTTCTACAACCCCTGGAGGATAAAAGTCGCTTTATGTTGTTTTTAGTCGTCACGTGAGAGAACATTACTGATGGTATAATAGAAAACCGCTTTGCTGAACAATAAAAGTATATTTTTTAAGCGCTGGATATAGGTTAAATGATCCGCAACTCTGAATGTTTGTTTTTTTAGCTAGCAGGCGAGAGTGCATTGACTGATCTGTGCCTGACACGTATATTGAATGGATGGGCGAATAAAGTTTATAAAATGCCATTTGGGTAGAGAGGGAGAGGAGAAGCTGTTCGGTTTGTTGAATTCTAAAAGTATACCTTTTGCGCATCACTACAACCTTTGACCCGTATTTTGCTATGAATGGGTATATTGTTTCAATAGAAACAAACAGGTGCCCTGTCTTAAAACCTATTTGTCATGTGAGAAAATACAGTACTTCTTTTGTTTAGCACAACACGTCAAACAGTTATGCAGACTTGATGCGTCGGAACTCTCGCTAGCGACCTCTGGTTTTCTTCCCGGCAGCAGCTTTCCACAAACGGCTACCTTCCCGGAACCCTCGGGAGACTCTGCATTTTTAAAAATACCTGCCGATGCCTGGGTATTCACAGCAGCTCTTCACTTTACACGAGTTTCGCGGACCACATATCACGGTTCGCAGCCACGACAGAGAGATTTCCTCGCCTTACATTCTCTGGTTTCGTGGTCAGTCGGTGTACGAAGCAATCAAGAAGCCAAATGAATACAACTAACATGGAGATATTTCTAATTTGAGTACGTTCACTGACAATCACGCTCGGCGTGGCTGCATAATTGTTAACAAATGTTAACAGCACAGACTAATTCATTGCACGCGGTAACTTAAAAAGAAGATGACACGAGTCAGAAAGCGAATCTAATTAAATTTTTAATAAAGCTCTCTCTCTCTCTCTCTCTCTCTCTCTCTCTCTCTCTCTCTCTCCTCTCTCTCTCTCCTCTCTCTCTCTTCTCTCTCTCTCTCTCTTCTCCATCTCTCTCTCTGTATTTCGTTATAGCTTATTTTAACAATACCAGATGGAAATTATATGTCGATACAGACAACAAACAGTGTTGTTCGCTTTTGTTTCCACGGAGCGAGAGAGAGAGAGAGAGAGAGGAGAGAGAGAGAGAGAGAGAGAGAGAGACCTAAATTAACAGACTGCAAACAGATATTTAGCAATTCTATCGGGGTTCGGAGATAAAAGGATATTAACGCAATATGAGAGTTATTAACGATGGAAATAAATCAAGCGCAGCTAACGGTAGAAGATGGTTAGACATTAACTGATGTTAGCCACCGTTATACAAAGGTCGGCCAGGGTACGGTAGAGAGGATATTTATGAGGCCGTCCACAGGTGTAAACATGTCTATCATATCACACTTCTGACAGGTTGACAGAAAGGCAATATGGGACTCGTGCTTTCTGGCTGTTGCTATTTTTACTTTGTTTTACCGTCTTTGTCTATTACTTCGTGGCACTTTCTCTTTTTTTATACTCAGCTGTGAGACAAAAAAACATCATTATCATAAATAGAGTCTTTAATTAGTACAGAGAGAAAACAATCATTTTCAGTTTTTAGCTACCTGTTCGGTTGTTGGCTAGTTTATAATTAAAAAAAAAACAAATCAAAGCAAAAGGCAAACGTAGGTTGTCGAATTATCTAACTGAAGAAACCAACTTGGGATATTTTATGGAATTTCGGGCACTGTGGAAGATGCATCGGAGGAGACAAAAAGAAAAATTCCCTGTACTTCCTACATACACACGATCAACCGTAGATCGATGTGGTGTTCACCCTAATCTATTATAGGTAAGAGGGAGTCCCTGGGAGTGAGGGGAGGGGTTGTTATTTGCAGAAAGTAGAGCCTTTGTTCTAGTGGTGAACCAGCTGACTAATCTATGTTTCAGCAAACTTTCCCTGCCGCCACCGTCCGGTTTTAGTTCCCAGGGCTGTTCATGTGATCGATACGGACGAAGTTACAGCAGCCATTTAATTCTCTTTTTTGGCTGGTACAAGCGGCCCCTCTCCAATTCCGCGAGCTGTTCTAACCTTAAGTGGATTTTCGTTTTCTTAATGCAGTTTACGATCCTCGGCCTCTTTTATTTTGCCGTCCATGGTGACGTCTGTTATAATATAATGATTTTGCTTTGTTCTTTTAAAAAAATAAAAAAATAATAAATGGAAAAAGCTTTCTGATATCAGAGACAGTCGAGGCTTCCTAAATCTTTTGGAGCGTAGTGTGTATTGATGGAGAGTCCACACCCTGTCACCTTGTGAGACCGAGGATGCGTTTCACTTGAATGATCAAAGATGCGAAGAACGCCTGCAACATTTGAAGCTGACTAATTTTACGTGTCGCCGTTCTTATGGGAACTCGATAGAAGCCTACCAGGGTTTTTCATGAAAGGAACGGCTTTTAAATTGATATCGCTTATGTTACACGGACGAAGTCACCGGGAGGCATCTGGCATTAGAATGTGATCTTCCGGTTACTGTGTTGCGTATCCGTAACCGCAAAGCGCGTCAGGCTTCCGGTCAGATGACATCAGCTCCATTTACACCTGAACTGCGTGACGTCACGACGGGCTATAGTTCCCTTCCCCGGGGTCGGCGCTACGTAACTGTTGCGCCGAAGTTTCTATTTATCGAATTTAATCAAGCTAATTAAGACAGTTCTGGGGGAAAGAGAAATAGGAACCATTGCTCGTGAGGTCTTCATCGCCATCTTTAACCAATTTGCTTGACACACACAGAGATAGCTGAGCACCACAAAACAACTAATTACCTCCCCAGATAGCTGATTAAATATTATTTCGTGTTATGGAGTAATTTCCCCAGACGTATTACCGCCACAATTGGCCTGTTGTTGTTTTCTTAGAGAAGCTGCGGCTAATTATTTAAAGAGCTTTTTATTCGGCCCATGTCTCAGCAAGAGATGGTCGCGATAAGAGAGCGCGGGCGGGCGATAGGTGGACTCTCTCTCTCTCCCCTATCTCTTCATCTCTTCTCTCATCATCATCATTTCTCTCTCTCTCTCTCTCCTCTCTCTCTCTCTCTCTCTCTCTCTCTCTCCCCATCTCTTCATCTCTTCTCTCTCACTGGTGCCAACAAAACGAGGTGAGGCTCTCTTGATTCGACCACGAAAGAGCTGCCATATTACGGTAAATAAAGTAGCATCGGCTGTAAGATCGCTTTGCTTTATATTGCAATCGTAAGTGGTTCTGTCAGCCAGTAAGAGAGCACACAGCACACACACACACACACACACCCCATCTCCATGCAACTAGAACAGCCCAAGATGGCGCCAGACCGATCGACTACAATTCTATATAGGGATATTAAGGATTATTTCCCACCAGGTTTTTGTTATATTTCTTAAACACGTGCTTGGGTGAAACCAGTACCACCGAAAGAGCAGGGTGGCTGGCGTAAGTGCCTAGGTGATTTCTAGCGATATTTTTATATGTTGGATTTGTTGAAAGGATCCCACTAAACATCCTCTTAGTAGCTTCCGAACAGTGTCGATGTAATATTTTCAGATTGCTTACTTACTTTAAGTTTGTTCTGTTTGTGCCAAATTTCTAATTTTGTTATTTTACCATTTCCTTCTACTTACGCCACTTTACATATGTTATGGATATTTCAAGAATATGAATGGCTAACCTTTAACGTGGTCAAATTTCAAACTTTAAGTTGTCTCCCTTGAAAAAAGTATTTGCTTGTACTGTACTAGGCCTATAGTTCCCCTTTACATCATACTCACCTGAACTCTCTTCCTGTTTGCACGTATCGACGACTACCTTTCTGCATTCTGTGCATTGTATCCCACTTTTCTTCTTTTCTTGTACCCTAAGAAGGCCACAAACCGAGACGGTGTTAACCAATTATCATTAGTTAATTTAATAGTTTACCGAACCTGAATTGGTGTTATTGAAGTCCACCGGTAGACTCTCACCTTGCTGAAGAAAGATTATATCGATCATGGAAAACAAAGGATTTAACTTTTAGTCTTTATTTCACTCTCAAGAACAATTTCTTGCTATCAGCACAAATCTGATGCTCAAAAGCGGCATGAAAAGCTTCAGAGAAACAGAGAGTTACCATAAAATGCTCGTACACTCTTTGACATGAGTCTTACGAAATCTAATTCTGAGATATCTCAGAATGTTGAAGCTGGTAGTTCACTGACACCAAGTGACGTAAATCTTCAACGTTTGGCCTATCAAAGTAGCATTGTTAAAGATCAGGATAATCAAGAGCAAGATAAGGTCTACAGCTGACAGAGATGTAATCCAGCAAGAGGACGACACCGAGCATAGCATCAAACTTGGTGCACTGTTTTTGATGTTGGAATGTATCCAGAGTTACCTACAGCAAAGAAGATCGAAGAACTGCTTAAGGAAGGACATATGCAGCATCCAAAACAGTTTTCATGCAATATTGATGTGTTGATGGCAAACATTTCTCTATTTCTATCATTTATTCGAAGAAACAAATATGGCTAATTGGATTATAGAAGATGGTTCGTTTTCAGCTCTGCAAATAATGCATTATACTGCTAACCATGTAGACTCTTCTCTCATACCATTAACCGTCATCGAAAACAGCAATCAATGTTAGCATTGCCTAATGACTGGGGATTGGGCACTAAATGGAGAAAGCTTTTTGAAAGGATGCCTGAATATGAGAGAGATGTAGCACAAAAACTGCTATTTATTATGGTAGAATAGTGCAAACAGTTTATAACATCTTTTTTTAGAGCCAAAGACGATGGTGCATATTATCAGAAAAGATTGGTTCTTCTCTCCATTCGTTGTCAGGAACACAGTGGACAGATTGTGTCTGGTGTGCGATCATTCACAACTCACCTTTCAGGAATAAGAACTGCACTAGAACAGCTTCTCTCACTCAATCTCAACCCAAAAACAACTATTGAAATAATAGTTGCCATGAAATATGTACTTTCATTTATTTGCATGACCATGTCTGCCACATAGTTAAAGATACACGTTGCAATTGACCAAAAGAATCAAGTTCTTCAAGCCAAGAAGCCACAGATTTAAGAGCTATCAACTTTTGAAACTCTTATTAACGGTCTCAAGAATTTTCAAGAATGGCCATCAGTATTTGATGAAGCGAGATTGGTTGCCACTGCCAGATAAAAATTACACCAGGGTTTCATTAAGAAAGGAAGGGTAAGTGAAGAGCGTATTTAGATGAGCGACTTTAAGATGGGCCATCAGTCCACGATGATTCATAATATTATCATGAAAATCTATTCAAGCGCAAGTGTGTTTCATGTCACCGTAGGCGCTGACAGAAATAGTATTGCAACTTTTCTCCGGAGGTAACTGGATGTAGCCGATGAGCAAACGGCGAACGTCTCCGGAGCTTTTATGGACCGAAATATCCCAATGATGTCTCGCGAGACCAACTCAGAGAAGAACTACTCCGCTTGAAGTCCACCCGTGTCGCCGATTTTGGAGGAGAGTCGCCTCTCAGCTCATTATACCTCTTGAGCAAAATCTACAATAATAAGTTCGATGAGATATCTCACGATGCTTGTATGGTTTTAAGGGCATTTTGAACTTTGTCGGCAGCCTGAGCGCTCATCCAGTAAGTTGGAACTGATAAAGAACTTCCTGCCAGGTGCGATGGCATAAGAAAGATTGTGCTGCAGGGCTGGGCGGGGAAAGGGAACTGACCAAGAAGACAGTTTTCCGATATTAGTTAATAAGTCGGTTTTTTATAAAAACGCATAAAGCAACATATCAGGGTTTTTATTTTGTCCCCTGATTTTCTTTGAAAAGAGTTGACCTCCATAAGAAAATGATGCCATTCTGAATCCTCCTCACACATCGATACCTTTCAATAGCATTATTACCCTGACGTTTAGCTGGCACCAGCTGAGAATGAGTGCGTTTACTAAATCCCACCTTTTCCCATTCAGGACCAGGAGTGCCCCTTATCTCGTACAATTGGTCTAATAAAACGTTGGTTTTAGTTTCTTGCCACGCGCGGTCAGATTCGGAGAATATTATCAATCGATTCAAACAAATTGCACAATTTCATTCACAGATTATAATACCTGGTATTGGATGGTGGCACACCTAACCATCTATCATGTGGGGGGTCACTTGGGCCCGATTATACACCCGGCCCCCCGGGGGCCCGACTTTGTTCTCGTCGGCCCTGGGTGAAACTGCTTAACCAAATTTGATAGCATCGATGTCGCCCGGTTGCGTGTAGTTTTCTGAAACAAATACGGACAAATGGTTCATTTCCCCCCTCGATCAGCCTCTTGTTATCATAGGTTACTCACTCAACAATTCGTTCATCTCTGCTCCCGGGAAGTCAGTAAAATCCATTATACGTAGAAACCTATTTTTTCTTCGGTGGAATAATAATAATAATAATAAAGCAAATGAAATAGCTTTAGCACCAGGGCTGGCTCTCAAATTTTGTGGAGAGCACATGCAGCAGATACCAGGTGTTGGATTCCTGGTAACGAAATATAAGACCGAGGGGGGGGGCCTGGTTTATCTTATTGCTGATTTGGACAGTAACAGACCTTACTTATCAATTAACCTGGATTTTTTATTAGATGATAACAGTACCCTCGCCCCCCACACCCAACTGTGTTTGCGTACCTACAGGAATGCTTAAAATTCGAATCCAATCTGGAAAAAAAAAGGGTAAATCTTGCTGCAGAAGTCGGGAGAAAGTTGTTCTTTAAATTTCTGTTTTTATATTGTTCTGGTTTTAAGAAGAGGATCGGATTTCACAGAGTGACGTCGTCGTTCACCCAGGAGAAAAGTGCACGGTGTACATTGCCTCTCCTCACCCCACACCCGCGTGTGTGTGTGTGATGGTGAAGCTAAAATGATGCTGGGTGGAGACAAATTAAACGAAAGTTTCAATGATACCTCACGCCGATGGAGTCCGACGTAAAAGAACGGTTCGGAGACCGGCAGCTTACACCAATTTGTTGCTTCTCCTTGGCAAGAGAAGGGGATGAAAACAGAATCTTTTATCTTAAAATATTGTTAGCAATTACGAAACATCTGATGCTGAAGAGCGCAGTACGTCATCGATTGGCACCGTTTATTTTGCACATCCGAAGTCTGTTAATGAGCGGAGGTTTGCTTCGGTGGGACAGCAGATGTCATCCATCCATTGACCCCGCGAGGGCTGCACGCGGACGTTCTAAGCCAGAGTTCGGTGGTCGGCTTCCCGAGAGTTCCTAAACTAAAGATGAATTATTTTCGGATTTTCCGAATGATTTCCTTTTAACAGGGAAGTAAAAGCTGTTGATCCGTAACTTTCAGACTAATTAAATGATTTTTTTCCCCTTCCACTTGGCAATGCATTAACTAAGCAAATTTTGTTGGCAAAGACGCCAAACCGTGTTTATCGATCACATTTCTGCTGTTCTAAAACCCCTAATCCCGCTTGATGTCAGCCTTAATCGCGGTCCCTCGTCCCCGCCGAATAACCCAGGAATTTCCTGTACGTTGTTGTTGGCTGTTTTTTTGGTTTGTTTTCTAATCGTTTTTTTTTTCTGGACAGAAATTTGCGTTAAAATCTAACCGTGATTTTACCGAACTACTTTTTCTCTAAGATGAATAAGAATGAGGGAGGGACGCGGAAAGATGAACAAACGAAGTTAAATGTCTCTCTGCATCTTTTCCAGAAGCAGAGATGGTATTCTGTCTTTTGGGATTTTTTTTTATAGCAAACTGAAAATGTGATTCTGCTGCTCGCCCACAGAGTAGCTGACATCTTGTTCTCCTAATTAAATTAGGGCAAAATAACGTTTCACGACTTGGATAGCGCTTCCACCTTCTCCGCTCCTGAAAGGTTTCACTGCGTCTACTTTATCTTCTTCTCATCACCGTTCTCGGGCAGGTAAGAAACGTGTGGTTTGTTTATATTTTCTTCTTCGTCATCACCACCATCATCTTCTTGTTCATTCACGGCGACGGACAAGCAGAGCTTCCAGTTCCCCATCTGCTCGGCTGCTTATCCGACTCTCTGCTCTTTACCAATATCTGATATTTGAAAACTCCTCGAAAACACACGTGGCCTGCTGTACTAGGAGCTAGCTCGCTAGCCAGCTATTTCCAAAAAAAAAAGAAGAGGAGTAGGAGGAGGAGGCTAAGCGGTCTGGATCTACCATATATAAGAACAAGAAAAATGCACAGCGATAATTCACAATGGGCTTCTGATATAATATATAGATAAATGACGTCATCTTAGTTCAGTCAACCACATTATGCTTACATTAAAGTACGAAACGAGACTGAGAATAATCAACCAATTCTAATTTTTGCTTTAGTATTTTCTAAAACATTTTTCAATGAGAAATGTATATTATTCTCTCGTTACACTGACAATGGCTTCCTGCTTTTTGTCGTTAAGTTTCGCTTAGTTCTCTCTCTCTCTCTCTCTCTCTCTCTCTCTCTCTCTCCCTCCACTCTGTACTGACGTCATATCTCTCTCTCTCTCTCCCTCCACTCTGTACTGACGTCATATCTCTCTCTCTCTCCCTCTCTCTCTCTCTCTCTACCAGTTTCTCCCACAGATGCGGAACCTAGTCACTCGTCAGCCTCCACACCTTTCGCTCGCTTTCTCACCTACAGAAAATTCTGAGATTTTCCTTTCATTGTAGCAGCAGCGACGGCGACGAACTGATTAACTCTGTAATAACCGTCTTCCTTCAGGAAATCTCAAACAGGTTTGTGACATCTCATTCTGGTTGTTGTGATGTAATTCTGCCATTTTTTTTAGAGGTGTCAAGTGCCTTTTGTTTACAATCTGGACTGATGCATTGTTGGGGGGTGTGTGCGACGCAGATTAATAAAGGCGGCTCTTTCTTATGTTGTGGCTGAATCCGTACGCATCTTGAAGTACAGTGAGGCGAAAGATGCTACGACTGCTGATAAGGATCAAGAAGTTTATAAAATAGCGAATAATGTTAGTATGGCAGATAGGATGGCAGTAGATGTTGGTGGCATTTCCGAATTCAATGTACGCGGTGTTCGAGTGAGTGTTGGAGACAGGAATTGTAGCTGAAAGCGCAGGAGCTGACGCTTGCAAACAGGTACTTCTCGCGGATTAGTGTGTTTCGCCTGATAAATGTTATATATGGGAGGGATTTTTCTGCAAAGAGACGGCGCTAGAGGGCAAAGCAATAGACAGACCAGTACATTTCCGGGCTGGAGGAAGCTACAGCACTGTAATTAAACAGACAGGGATGATGAACAAAGAAAAGATCCCTCTACCCAACTAGGTCAGAGATTACATGAACAAGGCCATGAATTGATATTGCAATAATTGCAGCGAAGAGCCTGTTCAGCTGAAGCCGATGAACATCAGATACAGACTATTCTCATCCAGAAAAAAAGAAGAAGCAGGGAATGCATGCAGTTGCCAGTAACCATCAGACCCCGTCAGGGAGAGATAACCAGTTTTTGAGAGGGTAGGGTAATAGAGAGACAACAGAACGAGGTCGGTTAATATGGCATGGCAGCGGGTCTAGAGGCAAAGGGGCAATGCGACGGATATTTCTGTAGTTATAAGGGCTTCAAAGTAAAAGACCCAAGATGTCCACTTCCGAAGCAAAAACTGTAAGAAATGCAGTTAGAGCGGGACAATGTAACTTCATTCAAAGGCTGTGTTTGTTTTTTTTCTTTTTCCGTGTTAAGACAGACAGTTAGTTCCGCATTCAAGTGAAAGCAAAGATCGGCGAGAGTGTCGGTATCAAAATGAATGCTGACTGTGGAGGAAGTACAAATATGACATAAGCATCTATGGGAAGAGCTGAAAAGGAAGGGAATAAAGTGTCAGTCACAAAGAGCTCTAGGTAGCCATTGGCACACAGTTCTCAGTTCATAGCCATGATTGAATTTTATGATAACAGTGTGGAGACAGAGTGGAGAACCAACCTTTGCCGTAGAAGTTTCAGAGATTGATGCACCTGTGACTTTGGTAAAGTCATAGCAAGATTATGTCAGATATGAAAAGGTGTTTGTGGGTGCTTGAAAACTGGATAATCGGCATTCAGTTCGCATCAACAAAGACGTGCCTAATATAATTCAACCTTTCAGGCGTACAGCATTTAGCCTGCAGAAAAATTTAAAAGCAAAATTAGATGAGTATCTAGCATTAGATGTAATAAAGTCCATGACAGGTTTGACAACTTGGGTAAGTCTTATTGCGGTTGTTCCAAACCTGAAATGAGAGATAAAAATCTGTGTGGACATGAGAAAATAGAATGAGGCGGTGAGGAGAGAGAGAGAGAGAGAGAGAGAGAGAGAGAGGAGAGAGAGAGAGAGAGAGCGAGAGAGAGAGAGAGAGGAGAGAGAGAGAGGAGAGAGAGAGAGAGACTCTATACCCACCACAGACGATATCTTACATGATTTTAACTAAAGCGGCATCTTCAGCAAGCTAGTTATTCGTTAAGGGTACCACCAGATCTAGTTGGACTCAAAAGCCAGAACAGTCACTACATTTAGTATCCATCCATAGAGGATTGTTCCGAATTAAGAGATTAATGTTTAGAATAAGTGTCTCCAGAAATATGTCACAAAATAATCCAAAATGTTTCATTGTTGTGAAGATGTCCAGAATATATCTGGTGACATGATAGTGCATGCTCATAATAGAGAGGAAGATGACCAAAGACTTGACATCGTACTGAAGAGACTGCATGATAAAGGTCTCGCATTGAACAAAATCAAATGTGAGTCTCACGTGACCAAAATTACTTTTATGGGACACGTCCTGCCTTCAAGAAGCATTGGTCCTACTGAAGAAAGAATAAAATCTGTTGATGATCCTCGAGAACCTGAAAAAATGCAACGAGTGTGAAGTATTTTTGGTCCTATAACTTACAGCGCTCTTCATTTTGGATTTACTACAATTAGACTCTGAGAAGACTCAAATATTAAAGGGACAGAAGAAAACCCTTCATCGAATTGAAGAGTTTTGCTGATGCCAAAATATTAGCATATTTCCATCTTGGAGCCAAAAAAAGTGTATTTGCAGATGCCAGCCCAGTAGGATTTGGCGCAGCCCTAATCCAAGAACAAGATAAGAAAAACGAATTATTAGTTATGCAAGTTTCATCTTGACAAATGTAGGAAGTGCCTATTTAAGTGTGGGCTTTGGTTCTGTAGCAACCTTTATGACACTGAATTTGATCTAGTGACAGACCCTAAGCCGTTTGAGACTATTTACTTGCCAAGGTCAAAGCCTTCTGTCACAATAAAAAGATGAGTGCTCATATTCTTTTCTTATACCTTTATAATGGAGCACAAACCAGAGTCAAAGGTCATATCAGACCCGCTCCCAAGATGGTTTGGACAGAAATCTAATTCAGTAGCATCTTCTCACAACAGACAGCCGAAGAGTACGTGAGACTTCACAGCGGAGAAAGCTGTACCAAGAACAGTATCAAGAAGTTGAGAAGGTCTCGACTAATGATCTAGAATTGACGGAGGTTCGATGTTGTCACAGTGGCAATTTAGAATAATATTGTGTGCAGAAAATGCCTGCTCGTCAAAGATGAATTGTGCGCACTCGGGCAAGTAGTGCGCAGGGGAACAAGAATTGTGGGTCCAGGAGAACTCAGACAACATGTTACAGAATTTGCACGTAAAGGCAACATGAGAATTGCCAATATCAGGTAAACACTGGTAGCCTGAGATTGAATAGGATGCTGAGAAACGTTGCATTTCCCGTCATGGCTGTCAGATATTAGTAAAAGTAAATCATACCTGAACTAATAACTACAACTGAACATTCACCTGGAAAATGGAAAGATCTGGCAGCGTGCTACTACTGCAGATATTATGAAGTCAAGTTAATGCAATCCATCATCACCGAGAAGACCATACAATCCCTTTTGAGTGTATTTAGTATTCATGACATATCATTCAAACTAAGCAGTGACAATCGTCCAGAATTTAACCCGATGGAATTTCAAGTTCTTGAATGACCCAGGTATCAGCCATCGATAAGTGGTTCGGTATTAGGCCCAGACTGATGCGGAAATGGAAAGGTAGAACTCTTTTTTTACTCAAGCATCTTAAGATGGCACAAGTAGAGAGAAAAGGTTGGAGAGAACAAATTACAGACAGCTGATTGCGTGTCCTACACCACATGCGACTACAAGCTGAACTCCTGTTAGTCTGCAAGATAAGAACCAACTTGCCAGCGTTGCGTAACGATTAAGCGAGGAACAGAGACAGTGAAATGGAGTCCACAGGGAAGCTATATACGATAAGAAAAAGCGGTGCTAAAGTAAATCAATTTGGTAACAAAAGAGAGAACGAACAAACTGTCTATGCCCTATAATCCAGTCTTCTATGATGTAGCAGGGGAAAGAAGGGAACACTGCGAGTGTTAGGTTCAAACTAGTGTAAATTTCAAATTCTGAACGACGAGCTGAACCTGTACAGATGGCTCAATCAGATGAGTTCAATTCTCAACGATCACGTCCCTGTTATTTCAGAGAGCCCTAAATATTTCTAAGAAGAAGGCTCTTGTCAACGTCGGGCCTCGGAGGATCAGAGTCATCCAAGCGAGTTTAAAGATAATTTACTTCCGAGGTAAACGCTGCATGTTGCTTAAAAGTGAAATTTTAAAGGTGAATGCTCACACTTCCAGAGTAGTAACCTTTTATAAGGAAAATACACCTTTATTTGATGATTATAAGCACAGATTCACATAGGTTCGTGTATTTTAAGTCGGTGACTAGTTTATAAAGCATAGTACAAATAGACTGTCAACAATTATAGGTAAAGTGCTTTCAATTATTTCATTTATAAAAAAAAAATAAATAGAATCTGAACTCATATGTCAAGCAGACACTATTAAGAAACAGAGCTCTCATAGAACCGTCAAAGCATAAGCACAGACTATAGACGTGGTGGTCAGTAGTCTTATATTTGCAATGAATTATTCTGTCCATTCTTAGTAATTTAAAATGACTGCTGCAATGTTATCACTTAGACTTGAAATTATTACTTTCTTTGAAACCGCCTGTTCAAATTTCCAGAGTTACTGTATTCTTATTGCCGGAAGAAGAGATGATTTAGCTAAGCACCATGTGCTTTTATTAAAAATCTGGACTGGTGCATTGTGGGATGACGTAGGTAAATAAAGATGGGTGAAGCACTTCTGTTGTGGTTGAATAAATGCGCATCCTGTAGTAAGGTCGGGTCAAAGACAGTGTAGCTGCTGCTTTTACATTTCAAAATGTTGTGGAAGTAATAAACTAGAATGTGGCGGTTTTACTAAGCGCCAGAGAGAGAGGAAATGAGGGGGTGGAGAAAAGAGAATTTCTTCAAGACGGACCAAACTCGATTATATATAAGCGAAACAAGCAACAAGGTATCACTCTCTTAGGGATAAGCTGGCTGAGTAGGTGTTTAGTAATATAATACACCAGCGATGATAGGACTTCTCTCGAAGTGTGGTACCATAATTCATCTCATTTAGGGGCTCAATTTATTTTTATCCGGAGTACTGTGCAGTAGCAGTAAATGGATTTTACCAATTTGGAAAATGGAATTCAATTTATAATGGAAACATAATTCTGATTGCAGCTTTGGTCATTGCTTTCTTGGCAATTTATAGTTTTCTTGTACAGATAAATTAGTAAAGCTTAGACAATCCCGACAACGCCATTCTTAGATCTGCATCTTAAGCACCTGATGAGATGCGGCAGTCTTCTTTCGTTTCGTTAGATCCGGAGACGGGATTCTACGTGAAACCTCTTGAGTCGCCCGCCGGCGCTATGTCTGAACCGACAGGTGGGAAGCGAGGCAGTGAAGACATCTGGGAGAAGACGGACCTGCTGTCCGACAAGCTGGATACACTGAACGATGTCTTCAGCGAAATCGAGGAGGCATACACAAAGGTAAGTCGTGCTGGCTACTGCATCATCATCAAATAAAGCGGACATGATTTGCTCCGACTTACCTGCTTTGTAATCACTTGAATAAGCCACAATGTCTCCAGAATAATGCAATGGAAAGAACCACCAATTAATTTTTTTTCTTCTTCGATACTTACCATATATTGTAGACAGGTTTACTAAAGTTTTTCAAAGTTGTTAAACAAAAGACATGGAAGTGGGACAAATTTTAATAGTATTCTGTCCACTTCATTTCCAGGGGGTAGAGACCGGGGCCAGTTGTTACGGCACCAGTGATTCCCAATTAAACGTGGAGATGAACATATGACGTCGATTATAGCTCATTCATACGTTTAATCAGGAATCACCGGAGCTGTAACAACTGGCCCCCAGACGTCTATATCACTAAAACCACGTCAGAAAACACGTAGATATACTTTTGGAAATCTAGGACCGACAGTTTAAAGGAATCCGAACATTACAACATCTTTAAAAAGGAAGTTTGCGTATACATTCCAAAAATAAAAGTTGAATTTTTTCCCCGAGGAGTCAACCGATCGTGTATTAAAAATCATAAAACTCTTATTAGAGGTTTTCTGCTTCTACGATGAAGAGAACCGCGTGGCTCTTTGAAGGGCTTGACGGCTGCACTAATTCAGAAGCAGCAATCTCCACTGCAGCTGGCTACCAATTAAAATGGGAACTTTCACCTTTAGTCTTGTACTGCATCGGAATTTCCCTGAAGGAAGTGCCGTGTATCGTTTGAGCTGTCTAGGTATCCTTTACAGGCAGTGACAGGCCAAAAATATTAAATATTAATTAAAATTAGCTGTGCACATCTCCACCTCATCCAAATATACAGCCCTTCATTATCGGGACCTGTCAGAGCATGGGAAAAGAGTGCTCGATTACGGTTTAAATATCTTCCACCTGCACAAAATCTATCAACTTTTATTAATTACATGTATTTGACGTAGGTTTTTAAATATTAAATATGTGTTACATTGAGTGAAACCTGCCAACGGCACGTTATCGCTAATATTTTCAGTTCACTACAGCCGGAAAAACCCACTGTAATAGCAAGGACAGTATTACATGGCATTGGTCCACAGCGCGATCTAAGCGAAACTTTGGATAATCCATTTCCAGATGCATTAGTTAATGTGATCCACCCGTTGTTATTCTCATTAGTTTTTGTCAAAATACGCAATGGAAGGCAGGGATGTCGGTATATACTGATGGCTGCATAACGAGATTTATGCCCATCTATGTATTCTTAAGTAAGATTAGTTTGGATGACGAGATGTCATCATGCGGATTCTCAAGTATAGTATTAGTTATCGTATTTAAAGCGGAGATATTTCTCTCTGTCGATAATTGAGAAACGTTCCCGCCATGCAACGCTTCGAACCACCCCTCCCCCATCCCGTGTGGTATAATCTTCCTGATTATAAGTATTAAACGAGTGTACTATCGCATAAACTTCAGCGGGGGAAGCTGTTAGCCAAGTCCTACTACTTTTGAACAGGATTTTGGAGTTTTTAACAGCGCATTGCATTGTGGGAAGGTTTCCTCGACTCTCGGCGAACCGAAACTCGTTTTGGACCGCACGACCGCTTTAAGTTTCCAAGCTTCGTGTTTGTTTTTGTTGTTTTCTGTTTGAGCCGCTCGACGGGGCGAGTTTCCTGGCATTTAGTTCTGTCCACAGGCCGACTGCTGCTGCTGCTCCAGCGACGAGGGCCCGCTGGCGATGGCGAGGAAGCTGCAGGACGGGCTGGACAGTGCCCGCACCTTGGTCGTCTCTTTGAAGCGCGAAAAGTGGCACCTCGCGAAGAAGGAGAGAAGCGTGGAGATGAGGATGGATGAGCTGGAAGATTACAAATCCCATCTCAAGCAGGACATGGTACGTGGCCGACCTCCCCCTCCCCCCCGGAATAAACGAAGTTTTAGGGTGCGATATGGAAATTAGAATATTAATCATCCAGATTTTGCCCAATACCAGACCTAAAGGCGAGGGGAAGAAACAAACAAAAAAATCAATTATTCTCATACTGGAATCCATCAAATTTAGCAAAAGTCTTTAAAAAATTATTGATATTTCTTGAAAAGACGAGGCGAGTAATGGGTGGCTCGGATTCCACATAAAGATCCCATAACCGGTCGAGCACCGACTTCTCTCTTTCTGCAGACGTCGCTCAACGAAACCCTGGAGCTGTTCAGCGCCAGGATTGTGCAGCTGGAGAACAAGCTGTGCACGAGCCAGGACACGCAGGAGAACCTGGAAGCGGAGAAGATAGAACTGGGGGACAAACTTAACTCCGTCCAGGGAGACAAGGACAGACTGCAGTTGAGGTTGGAGAAGTCCGAGTGTAAGATTGAAAGTAAGTGTCAAGAAGAATAAGTCGGGCCGTGGGGATGACGTAATGGGGGCCCCCCCCTACCCGGTTGAAAACGAGACTGGTCGCGCAGTCACCGGAACTGGCGAAGGCAGCCAGAGCTCTCATGGCTTGTTAAGGATGCGCGCCGATTTTTGGTGTGGAGGAAACGTTTGCCTCCTTCGAACTGCGCCAAACAATATCACCGCCCACAGATAGCATTTGTTGTTGTTAAGAGCGTGGAAACCATTTTACAGTTTGAATCGTTTTGCGGTAAACACCCCACCCCCCACCCCCCGGGCCGGCCATCTAGTTGCCTCGTAATACAGTACTTACCAGGATGATCAATCCACAGAACAGAACATCCAGTTTAAGTTATTGCTTCTTTAACTATGCACTCTGGTTGTCGAAACAATTCCAGCACCTTGTTTTAAATGAAATACTGAGTTACATTGTAAAAGTGAATTTTCAACATACTCAGGTCATTTAAGCTCCGTTTTCACATCCACTCACTGAACATCCTTAGTTTCCTCTCCACAAGAGAGGACTACACTACGCAGTGATTGGGCAGAAGCCTCGTGCTCTGCAATATCGTTTCGACTACAGAAATACAATGAACTCTCTCCTAACCAAATTGGTGCCCCCCACTTTTGGTTAATGAAAATGAAAACTAGAAAGAGTTCACTGTATGGATAAATAATAAATCAATCATGTTTTGTTCTCAATAATTCAAAATATTCTACCTTATTAAATTCCAAAAATATATATATTCAACCTGTTACTACATAAAAAATCTCAATAGTGTATTCTTTATCTAATTTGTATATATATGATGAACTGTCCCCAATGGTCACATGATCTAATCAGCCAATGGTGTTACAGCAACTCCCTACCCATGGTTAGCATCACTTTCATGACACATGAGACATTCTAGACACATTGCAAGTTATGAACAAATTGTAGTATGAGTTGATTTTTTTTGGGGGGGGTGGGGATCAAATCAAATCAACCAACCAGAATCTTCAGTAACCGTTTATGTTACCTGAACTCAAGGTGAGCATACAAACCATTTTCCTCTTATCAGATCATAAATATATCAAGCTGTATTTAAAACAGACAAAATCTTTAAAACGCTTGGTGTCAGCTGGGATACCTGGCGCTGTATGAGAAAAAGATGGTTTCAGGCCCACGTGCGGTAGCTCAAAACCTCGCCAGATTCTAAAGCACCTACACACAAAATTTGGGCCTCTGTGCTACGGCTCAGCTTTGAAAGAGTAACAAACAATTTAAAATATGTATTAGATTCACACGTTTATGGTTTGCTTATATATAAACATTTTTTGCCCTCCAGACTTGTATATCTAAACTGTTGTGTGCAATCAAAATGCTTTTCTTCAAGAAATGCTCTCAAATGCTGGTGGGATGTCTTATAAGATGTCATGGCGTCCTGATCCGTTATAACTACTAAGACGTTTTCATTTTATACATTTTCCTCCAGATCTTGAAATGAATAAGCTACAGTTGTTGGAAGAGATCAGATTTCTTCAGGAGTCAACCATTCTAGATGAAAACCGAATGTTGAAGAAAGAGGTTAAGCTCCTGCAGGATGAAAACCGCCGCCTGCGTGATCTTCAGTCAAGCGAGACAGAGAGTTGCTCGCCTAAGTCGCCGAGACTCAGATCTCGTACGATCTCGTGCGATGCCAGGGAACTGATGTCGCATGAGTTTCTCCACTCACCAGCGCTGTCGTCCTGCGAGAGCGACCATTTGTCTGAAGTTGATGAACTAACCCAGGACTTAGACAAAAAGAAGAAAGCGAGAACGAAAACAAACAAGTGGAGTTTGTTTCCCTCCAAGTCCGAAGGCGATGAGCGCTAGCTGAATCAGCCATCTGAAACGTACGTACTGTTGAAAATGGCATGATGCCGGAAAGCCACATACAGAGCAGTAAAGAAAATGACTTCTATAGCCCTTAACAGTCTATACATATATTAAAGGAAAGACTTATAATGGCTTGCAATTAAAGATAACTACCTACCTACCCTATAGCTGGGATGTATGGAATCGGTTAAATGACATTCACCAATAATTAAGAAACATTCCCACAAAGAAGGGCTAGAGGAGCCAACATACTAGCTGGCTTTAATAGAACCCAGATAAAAGTTGATCTGCAGAAAACAAGTCCACACACCAAATTTGCAAGAAAAATGTTTATACTTAGAGAAAGAGTATACTAAGTTTGAGAAATCAGTTATCATAGTAAGCCCATTTCATTAACTTCAGGCCTTCCAAGATTTGAAACATACTCATGAGATTAAGTCTTAAAATCCACACCCAGAACCAGCTCAGTGCTTCCGTTAAGTTCAGTAATCCAATATTTTCATCAAATGTTTCAATTTTAATGTAATTTCGAGACTTGGTTTTAGCCAATCGAATTCAGCATACACAATGATATCAAAGAGATTATTAAAGTTAACTGTAGATTTTACCTAGAAAATGTACTTAGACATTTATAAAACTGTTTCAGCACTGAGATACTCGAATGTTTCTAATTTTAAAATAAACCCAAACTGTAAATGTTTATTGTGCTGTCTCTCCTTGAGGATTAATATAAATTTGAAAACTTAACATTCAGTTTATTGGCACCACACAAAATGAGAGCTAACCTTGTTTGAAACTGTTCTGGCAAAAATCATGGCCGGTGGAATACATCACGGAATGTATTCATCAGTCATCAACGAAGAATTATTTCTATTTTATTTAGTTTGATTTTATATAATAATGATGCTAATATAGAGAACTTCAGTATATATAAACAAATCAACACTTATTGATATCTTGTTTTAAAATAGTTTTCTTATTTGTCTTGTCATATGCACACACACGCACACACCCCTCAGTTACTGGGATTGTGGATCCATCTTGGGGATGAGAGAGAGAGCATGCACTTACACTACAGATTGGACACTTGGCAGCAGGGAGGCCATGAGCAAGGTTTCCACACTTTCAACGAGAGAGAAAAGCATTTAAAAAATAAATACAGAATGCAAAAAACTATACTTCCCCTTTAATTGGCATTTAAAGCAATATAACTAAGAAAAGATTAATTCTTTCTTGTGGATGCAAATGCTCATTTTCCTTTGACCAGGTCAACCATATTTACCTTCTTGTGTCAGAATGTAGTCCTTGTCTGGAGAATGTCTTCAGATAGCAACACAGCCTTTAAAAGATGGTTATCAATTGAAATCCCAAATTTTTTATTTTATTTTTTTGCTATTGCCTTTCAGGTAATGTATTGTTTAGCTTGAAGTGTCAAGCAGGTCCCAGCAAAATGCCTATCTCTGCCATTATAAAAATAACTATGGATAATAATCCTAACTCGTTCTAAGTCAAGAAGTGGAGATAAGCCTCTGAAGCGCAATTACAGGTTAATTTCTCTTTTTAACTCGAAGTCTGTCAGCTGACACTCGATTGATTGATTTTGAGTGCAAATTTCCCTGGTTTGTTAAAAGAAAAAAAAAACTGGGAGTTTCTTTTGATAAGTCACCGATCATCACTGACGATGGTTATCTTAGTAATTTACTGTCAGCTAGTAAAGCCTGCTTATTGTGGCTGTGAACATCTGGAATGCGATGAAGAGAAATCACAGTTAATTCTCCCATCTCTCAGAAGATGCACAACTACTTCCTTGTATCACTTGTCTGTTGACCCCCCCCCCACTGGAGGAATAAACCAGCAGCACAAACACGCAAACTGTGGACTCACTAAACCAAAGTGAGGTACCAGGCAATTGATCTAAGTTGAAAAGGGACCAAAAGTTAAAGCAGGCATAGACATTCCTCCCAAGTCCTCTTTCCACTTGGCTGTAGAAACGCTAAGACTGAAGGGGCTTAGCTGAACAACAGAAATGCAGAGTAGAAGCCAGTAACTAGGGGTTAACAAGTCAGTTTCTTGTAGGTCAGATTTTGGATAGCTGAGAGTATCTCGGGAGGTCCCTGTAACTTTAGAGTCATCAAGAGTTTGCTGTATCTAATTTGTGAAAAATCACGGTAAAGCAGATCAGTTCCCCATCTTAATCAACTGAACCTGTTGAGGCCACCAAATTCAACTTTTTAAATCAGTAAAACTCTTTTTTATCTCAATCGTGGGGATGTGAGGACGGGGACAATTTTAAAAGGGTATAAATTCAACTTGAATCCAAATATTAATATTAATGGCTGATTTTTTATTTTTGCCGGAGGTTTCTGTCCCCTGACACCTGCTGAACTAACCCCCTCTCCCACAAAATGAATAAATTAGTAGATAATGAGATTTGCTGATGTACTGTGTGAGAAATGCGTAAGATCTCAGTATCAGAATTACTAAAATAGTAGCTGTCAGACTGGAATAAAACAAGCAAACTCGCCAGAATGATCCTAGCACAGAATAGGTTATTAACAAATGACCATTTTATTCATTAAAACATAAAAAGACGTTTTAAACAAAAATAACCCAAACCAATAAGTAAATTATTTAGAAATATGGATTATAATAAATATGTAAATAGTTATGTAATAAATTAAAGAAATCTAATTTTTTTTTTAAAAAAAAAGGGTGAAAAACAGAAAATAACACCATTACAAATATGGATGTCTTGAAAAATATGTCCATGAATAAGCTTTTCATAAATATGCTAAAAGATAGACCAACAAAAAATAAATTGAAACTTGTGGAAAGCTCCTGATAACTTTTCAGCTTTAATTATACTTTAGTCAGCAAAATGCATGGACATAGTTTCTAGTACAACCTGTATATGGTACCTGCTTATATATATATATATGTGCAAAACACATTTTTAAAGATTTTCAAAATATAATAAACATCTCGGAAGATTTAAAGAGATCAAAAGTCAAAAGTTAGGGTCAGACTTCACCACAAGATGATTTCTTTTACAGCTCTTCGTGAGATGGATGCTCTTTGTCATTGTGTTGCAACAAATCATCAGGTTGACTTTGACTGTCATCCACGCTGGTACCCTCACTTTCCAGTGCGTCCGCGTTGGTACCCTCACTTTCCAGTGCGTCCGCGTTTTCCAGTGCTTCCGCGTTGGTACCCTCACTTTCCAGTGCGTCCGCGTTGGTACCCTCACTTTCCAGTGCGTCCGCGTTGGTACCCTCACTTTCCAGTGCGTCCGCGTTTTCCAGTGCTTCCGCGTTGGTACCCTCACTTTCCAGTGCGTCCGCGTTGGTACCCTCACTTTCCAGTGCTAGCTCATCCTCATAGTAATTACCATCAGCATCAAAGCCTAGTAGAATTATAGAATTGTTACAGTATTTAAATCAAACACCAGACTCCAAAAACCTAATATTCCGTAGTTAAATTGGTATTAACTTTGTAAAAATGTGTACTCTAAAATGTGAGAAGAATGGCGGAGATTTACTTACTTTATCCTGACTTCCAAAATAAATTTTTTAATGAGGTTGCAATCACTTCATCATAATAAAAAAGTTCCTAGGAAAAATGGTTTAGTTGCATATCTCAGGAAATCATGGCTCTACTCCCTGAACTTACAAGAAGAGATTTACCTCAAGTAATCCAGTTGCTAAGAAAGAAGAAACTGATAGGCTTCTGTTTTGAGCAAGCACGAATTTATTTATTTGTGATATGGAGAAAGTTAAGGAGTTTGTTGAGAAAAAAAGATCACTGAACTGCTAAATCTCGTTAACTCACCTAGGCCATATTCATTTTCCACGCTATAGTCTGAGGATTCTTCTGTATCCGATTCTTCTATATCGTTTAAGAAGGGGTAATTCTTCTTCAGAGGCTTCCACTCCTTCCAAGTTAAGTTAGCTAAGAATTTTGCAAAAACAAACAAACAAATTAGCAGGAGTCATATCCAGGGAGTTATCTGAGAAAGACTAAGTATCTGTTCTTTTAGTGATTACCACCTAAGAGACAGATACGAAGGACTATCAAAATTTCCAGTGTCCCTTCAACCTTCATTTCAAAATTAGTGTACAATTTTAAAGAATGAATGAAAACAGGAAAGAGTAACAGCAACAGTTAGGAAACGATAAAACAGAAGTAAAGCAAATTAGGCAAATCAGTTGTTCTCAAAGCTCTCATTATGCATTTAACCCTTTGAGGAGTAAAGTTTCACGAGCTTTAGGAAGCCTATGCATAATTAAAAAGTGAGGAAATGTCTCAAAGTAATTTCTAAATATGCCCCCCCCAATAAACCAGAGGGTTAAAAGATTATCACAGAGGTTGCAGAAATATCATAATTAACAGATCTGCAGTTTGAATTTTGAGATGAAACCCGATGGGTTTTGAAAGGCATCTTTCCATCACCAGCAGTTACCAAACACTTGGGGTGGGTCATAATTATACATGACTAAAGTGTCCGCATAACCTGATATTAGAAATGATTTTTTAGCAGTTATATTGTTAAAGGATGAAATCAGTTTACTGATGATGCTGATCAAAAGTGATGGTGAAAAACTGTGGTTCTTTACTTAGGGAGCTCGTAAAAGGCAAAACACCCTTCAATCTTCTTGCAACAACGAGAACAACACACATCTATCTTAGCCCCAGCAGTTCTTCAATGATGCTCCAGTTATTACCTCTCTCTTTTTCTTTCTTTTTTTTTTTTTAATTCACACGTTTCTATGCTAATTTCTTTAAGAAATCTCACATTAACAACTCTACAGAGAAATTACAGTAGTTTTTGTTATTGTTCTTTGATAGATTTGGGTTTTTGCCAAATACAAAATCCAAATGAACAACAAAAATACATACAAGGTACGCTGATCTGTTTACCATCAAGCACCATCCTCAGCCACAAGGACATCGCATCTACATCAAAAATTCTGTGTTCAAAATTGTGCACAATGCCCTGTAATTAGAATTATAGCAGTGAAAAGTATCTGTTCAAATGGTTTACGGGCTGTAAATTTGGATAACTGAGAGTTGGAAAAAAAATGAAAATACGGAGGCAGAAACCTTCTGATGAAAAACGAGAGAGAGTTCTGGTGCTTCAGGGTTTTTAAAGTAAGCCTTCATAATGTGATCTCCCACAGAGTCAGTTTGTGTTCTGAAAATATAAAGAAAACTATTTCTTAATGACAGTCTTCAGGTGTGCAGCAGATCAGTTTTCTAAAACAAAAAAAAATTGCAACATCATCTAAGCATTTGAGATGACATTAGATATCCTCACAATATTACGTGGTTTGTAATATAACATTGAAATCATACTTCCTGAAAGAAAAAAAAAAGATATTAATGATCTTCTGAACAGTTTTTTTCTTATAATATGGCAGTGACAAAGTCTTCACTGAGAGGCCAGAAAATGATATATCAGGTAGAACAGGAAATTTGTTGAAATGGGAATTAATTCCCTGTCAAAAAGCATCACATTTACAGTCAGCTCAGCCATATTGTTTCCTTACAAATTTCATTAGAACCTTTGAAAATGAAATTACTTAATTTATGAATGTCAGGGTTCTGTTTGCATTTTATTCAAAGTGGTCTAAGATTGTGTAGAGAGTGGTCTACTCACACGTTCAGCCAAAACATGGGCGTCTTGGTAAATGCACCAGAAGTCACAATTTTCGTCATGGCATCTTTTGCTGCCTTGCTCTTCTCTGTCTCATTGACAAAAAGAACAACAAATGGCTGGCCATCCTTGTGGAGCTTAGGAATCACAGAAGGGGTAAGTTCTGGCTGGAAAACAATGGCAACAAATTCAAGAAAAGATAATGGTAAAAAAAACAAACAAAAACTGTTGTGCGTCATAGAATCTAAGCTAAGTATATGCAAAGTTCACTATTAAAGACGTGTTTTGAGGAACAAACCAAATTCCCATAAAAAACTTTAAACATAGTAAACAAATCATTTCTTTATTTGCTTAAATACATCAGACCACATAATTCTAACATAGCCCTGCTATTAATGATTTGATTTAATGCTAAAACTAACGATCTCAAAGTGCCAAGTTCACATTGAATTGATTGATTAAATATTCCCATATTGATCCTCTGAATACCTCCAGCTTCTGTTCTGAGCATTTTACAAAAGAGAATAAGCACTATGTACAAAGTCAGGGTTGTTTGTAGTCTTCTTAACAGGAGAGCTACAGAACTGCTCATACATACTCGAAAAGCATCTTTAGTTTCATTTTACAGGAATTCCCTTCAAATTAAGGAGGTTATTTTGTTAAATAAAGAGAGAACTTTTAAATGTAGCCTATTAATTAATAGATCAGCATTATCTAAGTTAGTTTTTATTTTTTTCAAAGAAGACAAACACCGAGAATATGAAAACCTAAAAAATACATGCAGATTTTCTAAAAGCCAAAACTGTTGGTGCCTGTAAAGGGACTGGCTACATATGTACTTTAGTGATCTTGTGACATCACCGATATTCTGACAGGCAACTATGGAAGTTTGCTTGTAAATTTAATCCCATACAAAAAAAATATTGTCTTAAAAAGTTAAGCTTTTGACTTGTTTTCTTTCAAATTTTAAGTATTTGGTGCCTTTGAAGTTTGCAACAGATTAAAACAATGATTAAATAATTCAAGTGCATCATAATACTATAGTAGTTTAAAATCTGTCATAGCCTCTCTGCTAATTATACAAGAGTAGGACTATTATTATACCTGAAATGCTTTGAAATCAACTAAACAACATCAGACACTTTGTAACTTAGACCAGTGGTTCCCAACCTCTTCAGTAACAGGGCTCACATAAATGAGACAAACATTTCCATGGCACGTCCACTTTTTTTTCAGCTGAATCGATTGCACATCAACATCACATTTACTTACATTTACTATGGTTACGGTCTTACTGGAGAGGTTTGCAACGTAGCACATACAACCAGCTAAACAAGGATCAAATGCATTCATGTTTCAAATCCACGACAAAACAGTCTTCGACAGCGAGCACAGACACACCATCATCAACTATTTCTAACTAGTCATAGCCCTAAATCTGTTCCACACAGAGCACTCAGTTCTGGCGCCTGAATTTCGCCTTTTTGCATTGTGAATTCCTTATAACAATATTTTTACAAATATGATTTTTATTAAATAACTGAACCAATAAATAAATGAAATTCAATGGATCAGAGCAAAACACAGAGTAAATAGCAGCTTACTTGACTAGAGGGAAATTTGAGCCTGCCTTTCGATCTGGGTAGGAACTGATGAGGGGGCCACCTGCAAATCCTGCTCCACCTACAAGCAACTCCTCCTGCTGTTTTATTTTTTATGTATGCCGGTGTTGAAAATGCTGGCTCACAGATGTACATTGTCAGAAATGGCAAGAGTGCAGCTAAAGCATGGTCAGAGATCCTTGGATATTCATGAACCATAGTCAGCCAAAACACGTCCAAAGACACCTCTCCAAACTTCAGCTTCATTGTGCGATCCATCCATAGCTCTGCATGTTCCTCCTTTTCTTTTAATGTCAGCTTTTGAGATGAATCAGAAGTAAACTAAACTAAGCTGTTCACGCATCCAGTCAGTCTATAGTTGTAGAGGGGAAGTAGCATTCAAACTTCACTTGCAGCATTTTGGGATGTTTGAATACGAGGCTGAGCACCTTGACAGCTGCATCTGACGATGAAGCCCCTGCCACTATCTCTCACCAAAGACCCTGTTTTGACCTGAAACCTTGAGGTTTATCTATGAAAGTCAGGATCATCTCATTCTTCCACTGCATTTTAGCATTCGGCTCATTCAGATGGCTGAAAATGTCTAAGAGATATGCAAGCTTAGCCCACCAGTAATTATCAGACACTAACTCTTTATGGGGTAGTTCAAACTCTGTCACTTCTCCCTGGAGCTCATGAACACCGGAGAAAACCTTACCCCACAATAATCTTCGCACCTCAGTGTATAACGGGAAACTCTAATGCTCTGCCCTCATCCCTACACACAAAACATGATTTAAATGTCCGTGATTTTATGTAACTCATGATTTTCACAGTTTGCTCTAATACTGCAGCTGAGTCTGGTGGCAGTGTTTTGGCTACAAGAGCTTCACTGTGGAGAATACAATGGTTGATATGAACGTCAGGATTTTGCTCTTTCACTTTACTGACAAATCCTTTGACTTTCCCCAGCATGGAGGCTGCTCCATCAGCGCAACTGCTACAACACATGGTTCCAGGTTAGTTTGTTTTCTTTCAAGTCAGTATCTCCCAAAATATTTCCTCACCAGTTGCACGACTCAGTAGCTCCTTACACACACAAAAAACGTCTCTTGAATGGAGTCCCCATCAACATACTGAATGTTGACCAGCAGCTAACAGTGTCCACTTATATCAGTGGACTTGTCAAACTTCCCACTAGTTGCTAACTTCTCTTGCAGCACCTCCTCAATATCAGCAGACATGTCATCAGTTTGCAATTTAACTGTATTATTAGAGAATGGAATTTTGTTTATCTCTTTTGCAGCATCAGTTCCTAACATCACACCTATGATTTATTTTACATACAGACATGATTAAGGTTTTGGCAATGGTATGGGGCTTCTTTGATTTTGCTACAAGCTCAGCCACCAGGTAACTATCTTGAGCTTCATCTGATGCCCATACTCACTTCATCAGACGTTGGGTCTGTTTCATGTTCTGTTCTTTAAAGCGCTTGAAGTACTGAATGTCTTTGTTCAAAAGAGATGAATGTTTTGTCTGCAAATGATGTTTTAACTTACTTGGTACCATCACAGCATTTGCCAATTTCTCTCTACAGATGAGGCATTCAGGTAAGGTGCAAGCAACATCTCCTGTCCATGAAAATCCAAAGACCAGATAGCTCTCATTATTCTGTCTCTGAACAGTCCTTGCTTTTTTTTTTTCTTGGGATTCAGATGTTTCATCAATGAACGAATAAGTGAAGGAAATGCCTCTTTTAGCAACAAACTTATCAATTTCTTCGTAGATCAGGGGATGTAAAATAGATCTGGCAAAGAAATGTGGATACAGTCAATTTGCTTCGTCTGTTATCATGTCGTCTCAATTTTGCCCTTTGGCTACCTGCATTTAGAATGTTCACATATTAGAAATGAAAAACCAATATCCCACTTTTAACTCTTTGAACCCTGAGCTCCTGAGCAGTCCTAACAACAAAGATTTCTGGGAAACTGGCTTTTTCGATTGATCTGCCATTTGCAAACAACTAGCCTAATGCTGTTTGTAACGAGTGCACTAATTGGCCAATAGAGTTTTTTTTTTTTTTCATTTGTCATGTGCTAAAATCCCAAAATATCAGGGTAATGGGATATTGTAAATATTTCTAGTACCCTGAAATATAGGGGTTACGGGTTCTAATAGTTAAAGTATCTGATGATTAATTTTCACAAGTTTTATGAATTGTAGTTTTGGTTGGATTTAATATTGTTTAAGATGAAACAATGTTTGTTGTACAATGATTTTCATTACCTTTGTACAAAATTTCACAGCACACCAGTGAGCCACAGCATACCAGTTGGGAACCACTGACAGAGGATTCCCATCCGACATTAGACAAATGAGAAAGCAAGCTGATGCAATCCAGAGACACCACCTGTTTACTAAACTCACTATATTTTACCATATCATTTGTTTCTGTGCTAGATTTCCTGATGGCTCACCAAATGATTCTTGCCCCATAATAACTCTCCAAAAAAAGACTTATTTGCTCCTTACAAGCAGAGTAACAGAAATAATAACTCACTGGTACCTGGCCACACCTTAATTCCTGCCCCAAAGCATCATACTTACAAACACAGGTTCCACTGAACTCTGAGCAAACTCTGCAATTACTGCTGCTGAAGAGAGATCTTTGTTGACAGTGAATTTTTGTACCAAATCATTCCATCTTACAGCAACTATGACTGGGACTGAAACTTCAAGACCATGTTTCTCTAGGCTAAAAATTTAGAGAAAGAAAAAACTCTGATTAATATCAGCTTCAAGATAACAAAAACACTTGAATATAACTTATTATTGTACTTCATTATAACACCATAGAAGAAATAAATTACAATAATCAATTACTTAATGCAATTTATTATATTCTAATTGTTTAAATATAATTAGTTACAGGCAGGTCAATCATTAAAATTCTCATTTATGCTACTTTGTCATAACTTGGCAGCAGGTATGATGATGTGAATATTGGACATTTAAATGGACAGATAGCCATGTACAGTATCACCATACTAAAACCAGGTGATTCCAGCAGTAACTTAGTGTTATCTTCTGAAGTTGAGAGGTTATCTTAGGGCCAATCATTGACAAACTGCCAAAGATCTCTATATTTCTTTTGTATCTAAAGCCAAAATTGTCACAAAGTGCATCAAGGCTGATGACACTGCTTCACAAATGAGCTGAAAGACCTTCAACAATGACAATGTGACAAGAATATGCCATTACTTGTCTTGTCCATGCTCATCATCAAGATTCGTTTGCTGGCATTACCCATGTAACAGAAATTATCCCAGAATGGTCCAACATCATCTCTGCTGACTTAGCTACAAAAGCTGAGCATCAGCTAAGAAACTGCTTCTGTCCAAAAGGAATAAAATGCTTCCAGGTCTAGTCAGAGGAGATGTCTGGCAAGATTTGAGTACTGTCAGCTTGCACTTTTCTCCATTGAGTCTAGGTTTTCAGAAATTCACTTCTAAAGGTCACAGTTGGATCTGAAGACGACGATCTAAAGAAGATATTTAGTTCAAAGATCTTCAGCTCACAGTAAAGTATGGAAGTGGAAATATCATGATATGGGTTGCAATCTATTTTTGTAGAAACAGAACTGGTGTTTGTTTGAAAGATGCTCTAATTCTGCCGGCTACATTGCCACTTTAAAAACACATCTACCAATAAGAAATAGTAAAATTTGATGCCCATATCATTCATGACCACAATCTGAAAGACAAATCCAAGCTTTCTTTGCTAGCCCTGTTATAAATCCATTTGATCCCCTGCAAGCTGTCCATGTCTCATTAATACAATGAAATTTTTAAAAACTCTCACACAGATACAAAGGAACTTGGACCAAGTTGTGACACAAAATCTCACTGATCAAATGCCTAGATAAGGGCTATTAAACCTGTATGAGGCTTGACCAAGTACTAACATAGAATTTCACTCTTATGCTGGTTTTAATCTCATGTTTTCTGCAACAAATTAATAGGCAGCTAAATTATTATGGCAGGCACTGTATTTCCCTCTAGGCCTATGCTGCAAAAAGGAAACTTGAAGAATACAGATCAGGCTGTAGTAAACAAATTACTATCAAGGAATCACTTGACAAAAAAATATTGTAAGACATCAGAGATACTTGAGTCACAGCAATACACCATGGAACATGAGATGATTACTTCTGACTTACAACCTTGTTCAGTTGTAGCAGACAGTGGATTTAGAAAATAACTCAATCACTTGTCTCTTAACTATAATATATTATGCCCTAACATTTTCAGTACACGGTCATACCAGATGTATTCAACACTGTTTTCCAAAACTCCAAGAGATGCTACAAGAGGAAATGATGGCAAAAATTTGGACATTAATATGACCAGTCATTTCAAGTAGGAAATTCTCATTATATTTTTGACAGTTTTTAGAAGTTTTATAATTCTACTGAATTTTGAATCTACAGCAGCGTGCAAAAGTCTTGCATAAAAATAACCAGACTTAGAAAATGGGTTTTATTTTGTAGAAATTAGTCAATATTGTATGTTGTTTTCTGTTTTAATTGAAAGGTATCGGTGTCTTTAAACGATTTATAACACTAAGATCCATTTTGTAATTGCACAGTCAAAATTTAAATATTAATAAAATAATTTGCATGAAATCAGCATGTGAAAAAGTGTTGCATAAACTACAAAAAATTAGAATATATATTTTGTGCTATAATAGTTTAGGATAGTAGAATATAAATATGAAAAACTGTCATTTTCCACTATTCTGATTCATTTTTGTTCAATATAGTGATGCCAAAAGCCCGATATTTGACCTCTGAACAGTGGGCCACAATTGTTCGCATGAAAAAAGATGGTGAAACTGAGTGGATCATTGTGGATCGTATCGGTTGCAATCAGTCGACGATATCTCGCACCATGAAACGTTGGAAAGCCGATGGGAGCCTAATTTCTAAACACAGAGCCAGCAGACCGCGGAAGACGACGGCTCGACAGGATCATCTGATCACCCGCATGTCAAACTCGGACCGATTCCGCACTTCTACGACATCCAGACAGTCTTGTCAAGGTACCAAGGGATCCAGTTGGCCTAGATTACCATCAGACAGCATTTGATCCACATGGGACTGTTCGGGCGATCAACACAGAAGCCATTCATCAGTCTGGACAATCATTGAAAGCAACTGCAGTGGGCTGGCGACCATCTCCACTGGACCGTGGCTCAGTGGTCCTGAATGTTGTTTTCTGATGAAAGCAAATTCGTGAGGGTCCACTCGGCGGGTTGGGTGTACGTTCGGCGATCGGTGTCTGAGAAGTACCATCCTAGTTGCACTTGACTGACTCCGCAAGCAGGGGGGAGATTCGGCCATGGTTTGGGGCTGTTTCCAATCATCTGGTGTCGGTCCGTTGCATCTCGTGGAGGGTCAAATGAATGCTCATGACTATGCTAAGATCGTCTCAGACATTGTCAAACCGTAGGTGTGTGACCACATGCCCCTGACGGCCATCTATCAGCAGGACAACGCCCCCATCCACACAGCTAGGAGCGTCAAGGCCTTGATGGCAGAGTTGCAAAACCCTCTCCTCGACTGGCCGGCTCAAAGCCTGGATCTCAATCCCATCAAAAACATTTGGCAACCAATTAAACTCAGCGTTAGTGCCAAAAAACCGATTTGAAACGGAAAATCGAGGAAGCCTGGTCGGAGTTCAGTAGTGACAATTGTCAGTGTTTGGTAGCCAGCATGCCTCGTCGTTGTGAAGAAGTTATCAAGAATTTTGGATATTCTACTCATTATTGATAGATCTGATCACTTTCTGCATAATTGGAATTGATTAGATAGCTGTCTAGATTTTATGCAACACTTTTGCACACGTTGATTTTATGCAAATGATTTTCTAAAAATTATAACGTTTCTTACAATGAAACAATATGCTTGATATTATTGGAATAGATGCACAACAGTAACATAGAAATACTTTAATGAACAAGATTTGATAACAACTGCTTTTGACAAAATGAGAGCTAATTTACAGGAAAAATTATTTTTATGCAAAACTTTTGCACACCGCTGTATGTTTATAGAACACAATTGGTTTTAATACTCTGGCTTTTACATTTACCTAATTATGTATTCATTGGAATTTTAAATTGTTTTTAGACTAGTATTACTTTTTGTGTTTTGGCCTTCACAGGGGTGTTAATCCTAGGATAGAGGGGACAGGATTAAGGTGCAAAATGCCCCTCCAAACATGATATTGTCCAACCAAAAAAGTATGCCCTAAAATGTATAGGTATATAGGTTATACATGCGTGGGGTGATTAAATGAATGCCAATGAAATTTACCATCTCTACTCCCCTTCCATTGCTAAGCGAGATCAATGGCCTTGGTTGTGAGTTTATCTGGATAAACTGATCTGTTGGTGTAATATGGTAAAGACAGAAAGGAGAAGCAATATTCCGGTTCTTTCTGAGTAAAAAGAAATTTTAAGTTTTCCATTCGCTGTCGTAAATTCTAATGATCAGCCAATTAATTAATTGTCAAGAATTACTTATTTGCTGATTAACCAGCACATCTCTACATAACAGTAGGTCCCAACCTTGAGCAGTCGTCTTCAAAATATAAATTAAACCGTAACAGAACATGAGCAATGTCCCAGAGATGGAAAAAAAAATGGAAGCTTAAATTTTAAAATTGGTCAAATAAGTAACATTTACATTTTCTGAGTGAGGAAATAAAAACAACAGGGAAATCTATCAAAGATGGCATGTAGTTGTCTTTGTTACAGGGGTCATCATTAACCAGACTGTAAGACTAGGGAGTTCTGATTTGTCACAAAGCTATTAGAATGCTAGAATGAATGAATCAATCAAGCATAAAATCAAAAAAAAAAAAAAAAAAATTATTATATAACTCCCTGGTTTGTCTCTGGAGTCGAAATCTATTGAATTATTGAAAGGTTTTTCAAGTATTTAGATAACACAGAACAATTTTCTCTTGTTTTGGTGCCAGTGAAACCAAGTGTACTCACTTGGTTTTCACATTGTGAGCAGCCGTCCCAGTAACCATGATAAACAAGACTGATCCATGTAAACTTTCTGCAGCAGCTTTGAAAGCAGTTATTTCTGAAAATAAGCAACATGATACTGTAGACAACCAAAGAAGAAGAAAAAACGTCCCTAACAAGAGTATTTTCAGGCTGATGAAAACTCATGTTCATCATTAGCGTCACTTTTTATGCACATATCACGATAATAAAGGGGAGGCAACTTTAACAAGAGATTATATGGAGTTAAGTCCCTTCTAATTAATTATACAACATGCAAAAATGTTTTATAGCTTAATAAAATACAATATAAAATATCTTATGCATGCAAATGTATAATTCAGATAATAATGATTTTTAACACTTCTTGTTTTGCTTATTTTCTTTTAGCAAGGTTTTAATATATTTTTTTAAATTCTGCGCAATAGCAAGAATTCCATACTTGTGTTTAGTTTTGTCTCCTTTTCCTGAAAGTTTCTCATGCTTGGATATTATAAAAAGAAAATAGCTCTGCTTTTTTAGAGGAAAAAGTTAAAACAAAATGCAAATTTAGTAGAGCTACCTTTGATGTCATCTAGGAGCCCTATTACAGCATGATTAGTGATATTCCCTATCCCTTTAAACATCCCACGAATAACATCGTCAACCTCCTCCACGCTTTCTGACAAGACTGGACTAGGGAGCTCCAGCCTATAATAAAATTTGAATAGTGAGATCACAATAAAGGCCCAGTATATTTTAGGGTAACAGTTAAATTTAAGTCAAGGTTGAGAGGACAGTGCACTCTACAAAAGCAACAGTTAAGGTCAGGGCCATGATTAAAGGATCAGGATACTACAGAGACACAATTAAGGTTAATATCATGGTTAAGTGCCCAGTATACACTATCATAATTAAAAATGAAGTCATGGTTATAGATCCCTGTCCCTTCCAACACACTTTAGGTTTTAGTGCAAGGGGAATTTTTAAATGGCAAGAAGCTAATGCCACTTCTATCTCCACAAACTGCTTTATTAATAGTGTTTTTTTAAATGAAGGTCAATCTTCAGCCTTCAAAGTCAGTAAGTGGTGGAAGAATTCGTAGAAAACTTTAACAGCCAGCACCTTTAATGTGGTGTGCTTATTTTGAATCCATAACAGAAACAATGTGCCACTTACAAGCTGACAAACTTCACCAAGTGCTTGCCATCTAATATGTTCACATAGTCAACTGGAGACTGCCCAGGTCGGTACACCCGCACAGTGGGATACCGGTTGACATTCTCCTTCGCACAAACATCTGTCCAATCAAAGCACTCTAGACTGGCCACGTGACTTGGTCCCCTTTTTAATGTAGTAAATGATGTGCCAACATCTCGAAGGTACATCATGCTTCTGACATCCACTGAAATCATGGAAAAAAATTTTGTTTATAAACATTTCTTCTTTACAAAATTACAGTAAGCAGTACAAAAACAAAATGAGGTTTCAGGGAGAAAAGTTAAATTGCAAAAACTGGACTAGATATTGATGTACACCACAAACTTCCTATCAAGGTGAATGAATGACGATCCAAAGAGATCTATTAACAAAAAAAAAAAAAAAATTATCTAACTTGTATACAAGTATTTCTTTCAAATTTTAAATGAATCATACAGACTAGACCAAATCAAAAAATGTTGTCAGTATTATTAGAGTTCTCTCCCTTTTCCTGCTCAGAGCAGTTGATGGGAGACAACTTCTGCAATTTTCTTTTTAAAACCTGATTCTCCCCTATAATAGCGCTAACTAATTATAGTTAATTTTGATGAACTAAACAATAAGAGTTTGATAATTGTTTATTTGTTTGCAATGCGAACAGGATTACATATATACAATTTTTTTTTTTTATGGAGTTTAATTTCTGTTATATAATTCAAAACAAAAAGTGTTCAGGAGCCAGAAATACTTACAGGTGAAGTAGAACAAGATGACAATAAAGTCAGAGCTGTTCACAGTGGAGAGAAAAGTTTTATCTGTGAGCGAAGGAATTTTTTCCAATTCCATGGGAATTTTTCTATTTTCATACTCAATAAATGCAACCTCATCATCCAGTTCTTCTGCAAAAACAAATAATAAAAATGGCAAGGGATATAATTAGCTGCGCTCGTTATTACCCTATTTCCCATGCGTGACCTTTTTAGCTCCTTGCCATACATCATTAAACCTTAAAAGGTCAGAACGGAGTTCATGGAGATGATGATCATCTATTATTATCTATGTAGACATTCCACAGACTCAGCATCTTCTATCTAATGATGGCAATATGAATAAAGAATAAAAACAAAATCTTAAGCTAGACTCAATTTAATGGGATTTTGGGCAGATGCAAAAAATAAAAATACATTTTCAGCGAAAGGAAAAGACAAAAACTAACTTCACAGAAAACCTCTACTTCTTATGTTCATGAGCAGAGCGAGCATACAGCATCCCACCATACCACCACCACCCGGGAGAGTAACAGTGAAGGCTGCCTTGATGAACAACGATACCATCCCTCAGTTCTTAGACAGGAAGTTGGGGGTTACGAATCTTTGCATCACGCTCCCTGACACAGTTAGTCCCTCAAGGCAGGTCCCACTGCGCAAATTGCCTGGAAAAGTCAGAAAGATTCGCCTGCCTACCATCCTCTTCCCTTGAATCCTCTGTGTATGGGTAGGAATCATTACTCTCATTCAGTCTGCTCCATATGAAATCCTGGACGCTTTCGGGGTTCAGTGAACTGTCATAGAAACTCTGGGCATCCTGCAGGATAAAGTAAAACACGGGGAAATGCGCATTAGAATCATGACAGCCAGCAACACGTTCAAACTATTGTTATGTTCGTAGAGGGGTGTGCCAAAGCTGGTGACTAACGGAAAAGGCTAGTTGTGCCAAGTGTTATGCAGACTGATGATGCACTAGGATATACCTGAGTGTGTTGTTGTTTGAGAGACCTTTGTGGTCAATTATACAAATGACTTTAGCAAAGTGGAAGACGAGAATGTGAGGCCAATTTTTAAATTCCAAGTCAGGTAAATAATGTCGGAGCAATAAAAAAAACTTGCAAGATTACATGAAATATAAGAGCCATGCTTTTGTCTCAAATGGGTTACACGACAAAGGATGCTGCTATCAGACCAATTCACAGCCCAGGAAGAAATATTTGACATACATAAAGTGTCTCCAAAAGATGTCTGCACACTTTCGTATACTACCGTACAAGGGACTCCGACAGAGAATCGTCGATGCTGTTCCTGTGAAAACACATGTCGCTCTGCTGCCAGACACTTCAATGCCGATGGTAGACGTTCTGAATGCTTACTGTAGCATGTCATACTTGAGGTGTCAGACGCATAAAGCAGAAAAACCTATCTGGCAATACATCTACGTCTTCGTTACATTAAGTTAAAGTAAAACAAGTGTATACATCTTTTTTCTGGAACACCTGATACACACACACACACACACACACATATATATATGTAATTATATCACAAGCCTGAGGGTCTGGAGGTCCTGTCAGCGGCCAATTTAGGGTTGCAACTAGGCAAGGTAGGGAGCCAGTGCGGCGGACTATCTCTGAACAATGTAAATGCTGGATGGAGTCAGTGGTGAGCACTAATCATACTGTCAGTTGGAAATATTTTTGGAACTACACATTACATGATAAAATAACGTTGCACCTGGTTTTCTAGTATAACAATAGATTTGTTTAACAGGGAAATTTGACAGCTACTATTTTCACTGATCAGCAAGATCATCCAGAGATAGTATGCGTTTCACCTACCTCCCCCTCAAAACCTTTCACTGATGACACGCCTTAGAAAACCCTAAGCCCTTTAGTTAATCGATTGAAGAGCTCATCAATGCAAGACAGACAGTTAAGACGAGCAGATGGACGTCAGACCTCTGATTATCGGGTACAGCCTCCAGTATGGCTCAGTCTTGCTGCCTACAAACAACAAAAAAAATATCACACTGGAAAAACAAACTGAAAGCTGGAGGAACTTAGAATTGAAGAAAATGAGACAACTTACTGTATTTCTCAACTTCACACTCAGGGCTGGTGTCTTTCCACTAAACTGGAGGAAATCTCTTACTTTGGGTATATCTCTAAAAAAAACAAAACAAACAATTTTATGCTATACAACTGCGGAACTACTAAGTTCTTAGTCCCCACTACCATCTCAAATTAAAATCAAAATAAATGGGATACAAAGAGTCTGCGAAATTGATAAAAAATGAAAGGGAACTTGCCATGGCATTACGACCAAAGGTTTCTAGGAAAAAGACCATTTTTTTAATCATGAAAGTGACAGAACTTATCCAAAGGCATGGCTTGAACAACATTACATGATGACTCAAAGTTAGTTAACGAGCTTTCGTGTTACTAATGTGTGTGTGTGTTCTCTTCTGAATAATTAACAAACATCTATCAGCATCCCGATGAAAATGTATTACCTATCTAAGACTTTACTAAAGTAACGTGAAGAGCTTCCATCGTGGTAAGTATCTCCAAACAAATATTTCTGATGAGAACCTTTTGTTTATTGATTTCATAACAAAGCCACCAGTGAAACAAGCAGCCATCTTTGCAAATGGTTGGTGTTGTCATTGTTTTTTGTTTTTTTTGATTCTGAAGTAATAAACCATTTATAAAGAAACTGCATTAACCCTTTAAAAGTGGCTTTCTTCTTCATGAAAGGAAAGGGAGATAGATAGGAAAAAAAAAAAAAAAACACTTTTGCACCATATGGGTTGCCACAAGAGTCAGTCTGACCCGTCAACATCCAGGCACCTTGAAACTCACGTGTTGACCAAGATGATACCAATTATTCCTATGAAGGTTTTATGCAATTTTTCTGCTTCAGCCACCGTCTCATCCCTGCTACTATTGCTGTAGTACAAAAACACGCAGGCTGTCATGTCTGTGGAGTACGGGTGAGTGTAGCCATCAGCTGGAATGTCAAACTGAGAGAGATATGATGGCTGATCTCAGCCAAGTCATTCATGGAGTCTTCAAGCAGCAACAACAAAAAAAAAAGATATTTATAAGAAAAAAAGGAGCTAAGATGAAATTTAAATCCTCAAAATGAGTCAACATTTTTCTTCAAGAATTTTTTACCAAATTATTTTTAATCTAAATTTAAAAAAAAAAAAAGCAAACGAAAATACTGGCACACATATTTATTTCATATTTTATCATCATTATTATTATTATTATTCATTTGCCTACATTTATTTTGTTTTCAGACATTTCATTCTTTCCCCCTAAATTATAATATTGACTGCGCTGCTGATCCCCTTTTTAAAACTGCAAATTTTTATTTGTTTTTTGTAAATTTTAAATCAGCCTCTTGGTCTGACTGACTCACACACACACACATGCACACCATCAGCAGGATTCAGCCAGATTATCAGCTGATCTTAATATCAAAAAAGTACAGGGTTGTGGGGGTGGGGGTGGGTTTGAAACGGTAAGCAGAGAAAATGGTGGTAACTTACGTATTTGGGTTTTTCGAACATTCTCACAGCCATTAGAAAAGACTCGAAGTTCATGTTGCCGTTATATTTTTGCTCACCACATCCTGACACCTTATCGGCCTCCAGGCAGCTGAAGATCCATACCTCGTTTTGCCTGGCTTTGTCTCTGTTTCTGAGAAACAAACAGTCACCTTCATAGAACAAGCACCCCCCCTAGATCTCGCTGCCGCTCTAAAATGAACTTTGAGATCAGCCCCTTAACACGAGTCTTTGACAAAATCACTCAGCGACAGAGCTGATCTGAAGAATTTCAGCCTTGAACTCACTGACTGTTTTCACTGTTAAAACATCCCCATTTATGCTAACAGACAACAAGTTCTACAATAATTTGTTTTCTTTTAATGACTTCGAAAATATTTCCTGCTGTTGATGAGAGGATTCGGCTAAGACATTCCGTTTTTCCAGTACCTTTTTTCTGAAAGAAACATCTTTCACAGAAACCTATAACCCCTCCTGTGTAATTCAAAAGCTTTCGTTCCATCTTATAAAAACCCCAGAAATTAGTCAATTAAAAAAAAAAACAAACAATTCTTCTTTTACTGATTTACTTGTCTGTTTCTGCAACTAGATCAACATCAAGAATTGATGCCCATAAGATAATTCAGTTCAAACGTAGCTTTCTTAAAAATTCATGGTCTTTTTAAATTCATAAAAGTATTCCGTTAATGGTGGAAAAGAACTTCATTATAGCAAAAATATACAAGTCTTGCGCTTGACTTTTGATAGGGTCAGCCTTTGTTTGTTTGTTTTTGATAATTACTTGGTAAAGAGCAACTTTTCCTAAGATAAAACCAATCCAAGTGACAAGAGCCAGTTTTCACTAGAGCACTTGCTGCTCACTCACTCTCTCCCCTCCTCCCTACTCCATAATTAGCTGACTTGTAGGACAAGAACCAAGATGAATCGAGCACACCTCAAATACTCGCCACAATATATTATAAAAGCCTACTTATCATTGAAAATTTAAATTATCTACTTGATCCTGCCAACATCTGTTTGAATTTATCTTCGAGGGAGGGGGGAAGATGAGTCTAAAAGTGGAGCCCACAATGTTGTACTATGGACATTCAAAGGAAACCCATCCAGATACCATTCCAACGATGATATTCCAGCCGAGTCCCACACGAATGTCCTTAGTATGTTGAGAAATTGCACCCTTTTCCTATAAAACTTTTTTCCTATTTTTGTAAAGAAACTGACAAACAAAAATTTCTGTTTACCTTTAAACAGCAAAAGCAATAATAAAAAAAACTGCATCCAGAGAAAATAAGAGGTAAAGTATATAATTATAAATAGAATTCTCAGGTAAACTGCCATATTTCTCAGTATGTATATTGCTTATACGTATAATTTTCAAAAGACAAACTTACATAGACCATTCAGGATCATAATGGGATGGCAGATTAGTCCAAGCATTGCACATCGCCTTACTAGTAGTAAGAGAACTAAGTGAAGGACCTAAATCAGTCATTCTCTGCTGGCAGTGCTATAAAAAACTTTTAAAAGAAGCTCACGTTGAAACCTAGTCAATGAAGGACCACAAGTCTAAAACCAGACGGTGCCACTTGCACCGGCCCAAGACGTAAAAACCACCTATTACAAAAAAAAATACCTATTGTGAATTGGCATCATTTCCACTAAACAACAAAAGCAGCGAGGGACTAAAGACTTATGATGGAGACGGGATGTCTGTCACGTAATCCTGTTCAATTCCCACCCGTAAAAATGGCCTTTCACTTTCAATTGCAGAAGCAGGATACCTCAGCCTCTCTGCAGTCATTAAGATTCACAGAAAAATAGATTTACTTCACAGTGCAAACCTACAATATCCACATCATACTTGCCTTGTTTTTAACAAGCAGATTCAGTAAATACATTACAGTTTACTTTCTGCCTGGATGCTATCAGGATTTTAAGAATCAGCTGAATGAAAATGAAACTTGCACGTACAATTCAAAATGAATCATCATGTGACCCAATTTTAGGGGATTTACATCAGTGTAGCAACAATCCATTACACTACGAAATGTTGGACCACTAAACAATTCAATTGAACTTGGAAATATAAATCTCCGTAAGTCAGTTTATTTTAGCACCTGGAGAAATCCCATGTGGCTGACCGAGAAAGAAGAAATAATGCTAGAGAGGTATGCCAAACCAATCTGTTCCAGTAGACTAGCCACTTACTATTTATTAATATCACCATCATTTATAAATACATACTGATAGTAAGATTCCACAGATTCTTCAGAGTACTAAACAATATCCAAGTTGTTAGATATTTACCTGCCTAAACTAATCTCCTCTTCGAAATTCAAGTTAAACTTGATATTTGTATATGGGACCTAAATAAGTTTTGCATAATCTCCCACTAATGGCTCTCCTAGAAATTTTAATTTACTTAATTATATCCCCTGGATGTTTTAACAGTTGTATTAAATTGAATCCATTCCAGTTAACACCTTCCAGTATCCTACAGATAAATGGCAATGCAATAACTATTACAATTTGAATATTCACTGATTTTATACTGATGCAAGAAATCCATATCTCAAATAAGCCAATGTTGGCCACAAGTTCAGAGAACTGCAAAAGAGAGGGCAAGTACTCACATAAGATCGGCTACAACATTTTCATTCATTGTCACAGCGAACTTGAACTTTTTCTGGTAAGCATATGCTAACTGCATAAACACTCTGTGTGCTGCAAAATATCACAAGCAGGAGTGACACTCAAAAGTCTGGGTAAACCGAATCTCACACACACACCCATACTAGTACACTGACACAAGAATTAGAAGTTCTGACACCTGCATGAAACACATCTTATCAAACTTTTTGCTAGCTAACCTAAATTAAAACTTACCGCAAAGTGCCGTGTATTGTACACATTTTTTTGAGAGAAAATTTACCCTTTAAAAATTGGGGTGCATATTATACAAGATATCAGACGTCGCAGATTTTTTCCAGAACACTGGGGCCATCGCCGGTGACAGATGAATGAGTGATGATACATACATATACATTTTAAAATCCCCACATGGCAATTTCACTAAATATCAATAAAAGATAGTTGTTAGTGTGGTTTTGGGGGATATGAGTATTGAATGTCACTGGGTTGAGTACCATTGATATTGGCAATGAAATGGGTAGAAACAGAACAAGGTGTTCATACTGAAAATCTGTTTCAAATTTAACTACAAAAACAAAAACACAAGTAATATTTTTTTCACAATTTTATGAAATTGATAAATATAATACGGGATAAGTGACTTGCATTAATATGATGTACATCTAGATTAAACCCATCAAACTCATTCCCACTGTCTTCCCTCCACTGCAAGAACTGTTCATCAGTCGTGGTAGCAATTGCTTTGTAGTAGATATCCTTGTCGTCGCCCTCTGATGTTTCTACTGCCTCATCATCCCTCGGCTCAGACCACAGGATGTCATCTTCGGTTCAGTCGATGGTATTGGATAGGCAGCAGCTGAGGAAGCCCTTCTTGGTGGTCTCGGGGTCAACTTCTTCCCATGATGTCTGATCCAGGTGGCAATGGTGGAAATGTCAGGTTGGTGCATGCCACCAGTGGGGATGAAGGTGTGTTCGTTTTCCATCATCCATGTACTCCACCTCTGCTAGATCCCATGCTTGACTGGGTGGTTGCAAGCTACATTCATGAACTGCATCATGGATGTCATACCCCCAGGGATCATGGCGAGGTCAGTGCGAGTCTTCTTCAGGGCTGTCTTCAAGGACTCCATGTGATGGCATCTGAAGGCATCCAGCGACAGGAGCTCGTAGCACAGCATACCCCATCTGTCCCACACGGTTTTTCACCCAGTCTAACGTTAGGGCTTCATCTATCCACCCCATGGCATGGACCAAGATGTGGACACCACTGGAGAACTAATCCTTTGGCATGATCTTCCTCTTGAGAATGATGGGTGGCGGGAGTTTACTTCCATCAGCCACCCACCCAAGCATGACTGTGAAGCAGATCTTCTCGTGGCCAGTCATCTTCATGATGATCTTTGACCCAATTGGGTCTACTGCGCTGTTGTAGGGATGGTCGAACATCATGGGCATCTGGTCAGCATTCCTTATGTGACTCAGGGGGCAGTCATGTTGTTTGACCTTCATAATCATCAGGCAGCTTCTGGGTGATGGTGGTCCACTAGTGTATGCTCAGTTGGTTGTGGGCCATGAAGCATGTGCAGCATTTCTGAGATGCCTTTAGAGACAGGCACAGATTGAGTTTTGTAGACAGAAAGTGTGTGCATGCGTATCTCTGTGGTGGAAACTCCCATACCCTGCATGCGCCTTTCAGGGACAAAGAAAAGCACCTCCTCCTCAAGCTTTGGATAGGCCACACCCTGGCCCTGATCAGCATGTTTTGAACAGGGCATAGCTTCAATCTTCTCCTGAGAATGTCACCAAGACCTGATATTAGCCCCATTCACTCGGAACCTTCAGACTGCAGCTCTGTTGCCATGTTTAACTGCATAGCTGATCATGGAGTTTATCTGTGGCAATGTAGCTCATACGTCATCTGTGGCATGTTTGTGTGTAACAGTATGTAGAAATGGACTGAATTAAGATTATCCCCGTGTGGAGTTTTTATACATGTTACCGTAATACTTGAGTCACTACGCCATGGCATAGTAGGTGAGGTGGCATAATAAATAAGGATGGCATAGTAATTGAAATGGAATTTTTTCATGAAGACCTTTGAACACCATGGCGTAATACGTGAGGTATTCATGAAACCCTGATTTGTGCATTCCAGTGACTTGGTTCACCATGTCGTTACTGCAGCTGAGAGTTAATTAATTGGATTTTTGTGAAACTATTACATAGGTCCCATAAAATATCTCCACATGTAGTTTATTCTGGATGGCCACACTAAAGGAAAGGCGTTGTAATTTCTCAGTTGATTTAAAGTTGAAGATGGCCATTTGTCTGTTGTATAACATCCGTTCTTCTTCATATCGGCCCAATCTGACAGCACCTGGAATATGAGCTAAATATGCCTGTGTATTATAATGGGAATTGTATGTCCTTGGGGTTTTTACAGATCAAAATTAGGGTGTGTATTATATATGATAGTGTATAACACACAGCACTTTATGGTAAATCTTAGTAAGACAAATAGGAACAATCATAATTCTATACTGATAGTAAAAGAATAGCTGATTATTTTCATACCTTAGAGATGATCTGTTTCATTTAATATGGTTTTCCTTAACCATTTAAATTAATGTTTGTAGTATATCAAGCATTATAGATTTAATAAATACAATTAACTAATTTCAAATAAACTAAAACAATAGTTTTTCTTTAAAGAAAACTGACCAAAAAGATTATATAAAATTAATTAATAAAAAATTTCACATCTGACTTAAGTAATTAACACATGAATCATGAGAATTAGAAAAACTACCTGAATTCTCATAAGTATGGGTTATCTGTGGTTATTAATGATAATTACCATATGTTCCAACTGAATTCATATACGAGAAGATCACATCAGTCCGACCTTTGCTTTCTTGCAACAACTGCTGCCTTTCATGAATGTTGATGATGACTGGCACAGTGTCCAATAACTCCAGTCTGCAACAGGTTAACACACAGAGGAATGTTATTACTGTGACAAACACCTGGACATGCTATATACTTTTCTTTTTTAAAAAATCCTGAAACACTCACAATTTCTACATTCAAAAACTATGGCCAGTAGTTCGGTAGTTAGACTATTGGAATGCCATGGTTGATGAGCTGAGTTAAAATTCCAATTAAGAATACCCCAGTTCTTGCATGTCTCTTTTCTTCACCGGCAAGCTGCATGGGTTTTTTCTGGGTACTCCAGTTTCCTCCCACATCTAAAATAGTAGAGACTCTCACTCATGGCTTACTACACTGAGAAACTGTCATGTAACATACCCTGTATTTATGCACACGATTCATCATCTCATAACCAAGATAGGAATCCACAATTCCTGTAACCGGGGAAGAAGACAATAATGACAAGGATATTAACAATTCCAGAATCTTTGGTAGCTTTTCTGTTACGCTCTTATATATACTCATCAGTGGGAATAAATACCTTTGAATGCAAACTTATGTTGTGATACAAATTCTCTTTAGTTTGAACATACCAAAGAACGAGAGTATACACATAAGGAAAATAATTCTAATCTTCTGCCAAAAGCCTAGTCATCCAGCCCACAGCTATGGCCCTAGAATTCCTGACCTATTATCAGACCCCAACAGACCTGCAAATACCAATCATGAAGACAAGGAAAAGAAAAATTCATGTCTAGTCATATGCGAATTAAAGTATGTCTTTGATCCATTAAAGTTTTTGACAATTAGTGATGGCACAGTATTTTCCACTTTACTTACTGAAGAGCATTAGAAGTGATAGAATCAAAATCAAACATGGCATCCAGATCCAACTTGACCAGTTTCTCCCGGTTCCTGAAAGGAAAGACATTGCAGAATATTTTAGTCCATTTCTGAATAAATACTATAGATCAGCCTAATCGTTTATTTTGCCAATGATTGGCTGATTAAACTCTATCACAGCAAATGGAAAACTTATTTTTTTTAGTCAGAAAGAAGTGAAATATTTTGCACTGCTCTGTTCTTACCATATTACACCAAGTTTTATCAACATTCAGATAAACCCAAAACCAGGGGTATTGATTTGACCTGAAGTTGAGAAGAGATGGTAAATCTCAAAGGCATTCATTGAATCACCACCTCCCTCACACAAATACAGCCTATATACATATACATCTCAGTGCAAATTTTCTGAAGGCAATTTCCCTGATTAGTCAATGACTGGTCATACTAATGTCCAAATTTCTGCCATCATTTCCTCTTGTAGCCCCTTTTGGAGTTTGGAAAAGTGTTGAATATATCTGATATGACTATGTCCTGAAAATGATAAGGTGGGATATTTTATAGTTAAGAGACAAGTGATTGAGTTATTTTCTAAACCCAATGTCTTCTACAACAGAGTAAAGTTTAAGTCAGCAACAATCATCTCCCTTTTTCTATGGTGTATGGCTGTGACTCAAGTATCTCTGTCATCCTACAGTATTTTCTTGTCAAGGGATTTCTCCGTAGTAATTTGTTTACTAAGCCTGGCCTGGGTTCTTCAAGTTTCCTTTTTGCAGCTACAGCAGACGGGTTTTTTCTTTCTTCTGAAGCATTTCTGGTTTGTAATTCAGTGACGTTTCACCTTTAGATGACTTATTATGCTGGTAGTTATAAATCTCTTTGCAGTTATTCCACTTGATGGATTTCCTGACTGCGAACCTTGCATTTAGCTTTGATGGAATCTTTCTGAATCACAAAGTAATTCAATACAAAGCCTTTTGAAGACATCTTCTCCACCTTTTAAAATATCAATGCCTGGGCACTTATCTGGAAATGGACAGTGTGCATCAGTGGTCAGCCTGATACGGTTCTAACTCCTCACTCCCCAGCTAAACAGAATCTGAAGAAAACTGACCAGCCCCAATATAAGTTCTATGACATCCATGATTAATTAATTGAAGTGTCTCTAACATAGGCTGCTATGGTTATCAACTCCAGCTACTGTAGAAACAACGTTGTTTACTTTTCCCATGTAGAAGCCATGTGGCTCTTATGCTAGCATAGTCCCCAAAATTATTGTTTATCCTGCACATGATACTGGGTTCCTGGGTTAGATATTATCCTTAAGAGAAACAGGAACATTCAGCTTGGTAATAAGGATAATTACCCTGAATTAACTATTCCTGATCAGTCAACACAGATAATATCACTAGGAATGAATGATTAGGAAAAGCAGTGGAAAAGCTTTCCACATCCTGAAAATCAAACTTTAATGTTATAATGGCTGCTTACATTGGAATATGCAGCAAATACATTTTTGTTGTTAAGATTTGGGGAAAACTGAATAAAATTTGGATGCAAAGCTTCATGTACACATCTATCCTAGTGGGAAAGAGGACCGGCCCTTGGAATCTATCTATTTTCCTGCTCTTGTGATGTGAAACTGCATACAGGAATAAACTTCTGGTTTCCAAGTTGGAGCAGGAGGCCAAACATTCTGTTATGAATTTTACTAACTGGCTGACTGATAGATAATTAACCATTTTGATAATCAGAGCATCCCTAATAAACACTGGTAGGAAATACTAGTCTGGAATCATCCTTTTGCAAAGACATTACTAATGGAAAATTTAAAAATAAAGTTGCTACTGACTTGTATATTGTGACAGTGCTTATTCACAGTACATCAAGGTACTTACTTTACTTTATAGTTTAGTCAGATTAAAATAAAGAAAGAAAAAAGGAACCATGGAAGCGTTTACTGAACACTGATCCCTTTCATTGTTTGTTTACATAATGTTTAGTTTACACAGATTCTGAAGAACAACAGTACAGAACAAATATCAGAAAGGTGAATTATTTCCTATGCTGCCCTAGAGATAACCTCAGTCTATGGCTAGGTGTGGGGACCAAAATATTTGGTTTTATTTTAATAAAACTGTGGTATAACAATGGAGCAGTTGTTTATTCTGATACTTATAAAAAATAATCCATACAGTCAAAAATCATTTTCTTCTGCATTATGTACAATAAATTATTTGTTTATTTCTATCATTCAAAAAAACAAACAACCAAAGCGAAGTAATGATGCTTTAATTTTCATCTCCAACCATTATAAAAATAATTTAATGCGTAATTGAAAATTAATGTTAAATGTGTAGCCACAGAAAAATCCAAAATGGCTTCTATCTATGCAGAGATTACATATCTGCCATACACAAAAATTTCTTACCTGTAAAAAACCACAATTTGATCTCCATTTTTTATATGGCATCCTTTTAACTTTGAATTCTCGCAGTTAACCTTAAAAGAGTGGGAACAAAATATATGTTAAACCTTTTCTGTTTAATATATCATCATCATCATAATAACTGCAGGTTACAGAAATCCATGTTTCACTTTAATATTAATGAAAACGCATATTTCATAATGAGAGCAAAAGGTAATGAAGATTTTAAACTGTACAACAAATAATTAGGTATAAAGTCATTTTTAGATGTTTTCTAGTTCAATAGATCATAACCACAATTAATAGAAATAATAATAATAATAATAATTTTCAATAATTTTTCTTAAAATTTAGACAGATTTGTTTTGCATAGTGCCAAGACTGGCTACATCCTGTTTGGACATCAGAATTCAAATACAGAAATCCTTTACACTAGTGCTGTTATCATCATGTTTGAATTGTCCCATCCTCAGTTTATTCTTCACCTTCCCACCTACTGTTCGCATTGGATCTTTTGAATCATTTTGTTCTTTGCTCTTATTAGGATACACATTTTGAGCCACTATCACCTCGACAGACCGCCCTGTTGTCATTATTTCCTTGTAAAGCCCATGCTCTTCGCTGATTTCTCAGCATGCTACACCACATCTACTGCTTGTAGGCGACTCTTTAGACAAACTGACAGCTCTGTAACAAAGGAAGCAAATGTCTGAAGTAACCCTGCTTAGCACAAATGGCACCCCCTCGCCCACCAAAGGCAAAATCTGCAAATTCTGGGAATGTATTGTCTATGACCCCCTGTGATATGTCCATTAACAAGTGTGTTATGATTTGGGAGTTAGAAGTGCCCAACGGAACCTGTGACCATAAAAATGCTCAAGGCTACCAGATCTCCAATGAGGTGGAACTGGGAAACAGGAATAGCAGTACACAGTATGTGCTGGTCTGGCAGCCAACAATAATATCCTCTGGATGGCCAATGAAATATTTGGGCTGAGCCATGGGATGCATTGTGTGTATTCAGTTAATCCATCCTTCTCTTCTAATGAAACTTCTCTGCCATTTCTTATTCATCAGTCCTCAACATATAAACATTCTACGTACTGCCATGGTTTCAGCTTTAAATTTCTTGTATCTAAATCAGTAGAAAGGAAAACATGTGCTTGAAATGATAGTGTTTGATAATAAAGCATCTTTAAAGAGAACATCATCAACAATAACAGCAGGAAAACAAATGCATTTAATCAAAATGAATCAATGTTCACCATCAGACTATCTTAAGTTAGGGAAGTGGATTTTGTGGAAAAACTACTCAGTACAAGGTTTTCATTGGAACAAAAGCCAACCAACTCTGCTCCCATTTGTGGTAAGACTAAAGATAAATGAACTGAAAGCATAAGTATCTGTCATAAGTGACTTCCTGAGACATGCTTCTGTAACAACGTATGCCAAAGGTAGTCACATATTTGACAAGCACCTTCGACAAAAGCAAATACATCAGCAGCATAGTACAAAAAATACAAGAATTTCATGAATCTGATGGCATGCATTACAGCAAGATGGAACTCTCTTGCTGCCAGTCATGGTAAACATGTGATGGAGTGGAAGGCAAAGTAAAGTGCCTGGCAGACTGCGCAAGCCTTCAGCAGGCTTATAGAAGACCAAATCCTAACATCCAGTGATCTTTTCAGCTCCTGCCAGAAGAAAGTTCAATGGAAATCATTTTTATTTACTTCAAATAAAGATGCAGAAGCAGTTAGGTCATTCCTAAAAGACAGATTTCAAGTTGGCAATGCAATAACTGGAAGAAGAAAAGAATTTTTTGCTAATAAATTCAAACCAAATCAAAGTCACCTGGGTATCAAAGGGCAGTTTATACAATACATATATAATGCATTCATATTGCTCTTGCTAACATTTACTCCATCTTGGTTAACTAAAGTGACCCTTGATTTCAAAGTACATGCAAAAATATAAATAGTAATATACATTGTTGGATGGTTTCCCTCCCTTAGAAGCAAGATGGCTGTTTGCAGTGATTCTTAAACCTCAGAATATGGACATTTAATGTATTTAATTTATAGGCATTTACTCAGAGTCACCTGGCCACATTAGTTTCTGAAGTTGGGAGCATTTTTGGTCGCACGGTCAGCAAAGGACACCTTAAACACACAACTATGTAGAAGGTAATGGTAAAAATGCTTATACTCTCTACCCTGGTTGTCTGGCGTACCGTGATAACAGAAGCACGGTTACCAAGTTTCCAAAGTGCTCAGCTCGGTAGCTGCTAAGTTCCAAATATGGTTTCACGCCCTGAGCACCCTGATCCCAAGCCCATTTTTGGTCTGCTTTGCGACAAAAATAAGTCAGACCATTTCTGTCATGATTTTTTAGAATCTACATAAAAGGTTGTTCTACAAATGTTTTTTTCAGTCACTTCCTATACAACTTGGCAACAAAATTTTAATTTCAGCACACAAATTAAAAAAAAAAAAAGCATAAGTACAAACCTGAAGAATAACTAAAGCTAAAACTCATTTCGTTCTTAACAGGTAAAAAGGAAAAAAGTTCTCCCAGGTAAAAAGAGATTTATAAATGTACAGGGAAAAAAAATAAAAAATGAGGTACTATACTTACTCAAAACAGGTGTTAAGTGTTTCATAAATAGAGATTCTTTTATTTAAGTCCAAACAAGATGTGGACAATATATATATATTGATGTGCCATTTTTCAGTTTAAATCTAAAGTTAAAAAAGCCAAATACTTGGTATCAGACAGATGTCTCACCTTAAGTTCCATGTATTCACCTGGTTTTTTTTTACTTACCACAGCTGTTGAAATCATATAACTGTTAAGAAAGCCGGCAGCTTTGTCAAATTCCTTGAGGAAATCCATTACATCCTGAAGTTCTGAAAATATGACAAAAACAAGTGCAAGTTTGCATTTATCGACTCTGCAGTAGCCATTGGTATGAGGCGGCTAACTATTCTTACATGTTTCTTGCACGTTTCACAATTCTCACTGCCAACATTAATTCAACAAGGACAGACTCCCTCACTAGCATCCCACCTAACAGGGGAAGATAACCATGTAAAACATTAAGCATAAATATCTCTTGGCCTACCCAAGTAGAAATACCTGACAAAAACATGCACCTTCCTCGGTTGGAGGGTGGCATGGTCTGTTTTAATTATATTAATATTTGTACATGCCATTACGTTTTCTATAGTAAGTGAAAATTGTAGCTATTGTAATTTTGGTGTTCCAGAATAAACACCACGATTTTGCATACATATTATTGATGAACATTAATGACAGGAACATAAAACTGTCATGTACTACCACACAGAGAGAAGTCTATAGCTGTGTGTCGTGTTCTGTCTATCAGCCGCAGGTGAGGTGTTTAAACAATGGTAAACATATTGCAGAATGACTGCACATGTTACGTGGTTTGTTAAAACAAAGTTGGTCGCAACAGCAGAGAGGAACTCCAGGTAAGAGTTCATATTAGCCAGCGAGCTCCAAAATAAGTCTATTCATCAGTCTGCTCAGCAATTTTGGAGCACAGGAAGTGTGCGGTGGATTAACCAGCCACTGTCACCAGCCGACCGTGTGCACCAATGAAAATTGCGCAGAACATTTAAAGTAGTGTGATTAAAAGTCTCCTCGAAGAAATTATTTCACCATCTATCAGTGGAAGGGGAGCAGGTGTTTGCAACCTGGAGCAGTAGTGGTCTTGGAGTTGGCTCTCCTCAGAAGTTTGATTTTTATAACGTATCAGCAACTTAGCAGTTCTGATATTTCTGATTTTATTCTAAAATTTTTCTCAACCCATGACGCAGCTATGAAAGTAGATTTATCATAATGCATTCAGTGACATGTGGTTAATATTTATTGCAGTGGAGTGGGGAATATATCATAATAAATTTAATCAGCACAGCGCACTGCATTTTAAAGTTGCATAAGTGAAAGAAAACAACAAAAAGTTAAATTCTGTTCGTACAAAATCAAATTTAATGCTTTAATCAGATGTTAAAAAAAAACAAAATGGCGCATTGCGTGAAGATATCATAACAAAACGCAGAGTGACAACCAGTTCACTGACGAATCAAAGACATCGTCTACAGTCTATTGAAACACAACTTTTCGAGCCTTATTGCACATGCAAAGTCCTCAATAAGATCACTAAAACCTAACTCTCTTCCAATTTTATTTTCAATCGAAATCATCGCTAAACCAACTAAGCGTTCATGTGGCTTGGAAGAGTGCAGATAACTTTATAATTTTCAGTTTTGAAAATGCTCTCTCACCAGTTACAACTGTTATTGGTATAGTGAGAAGAATATGAAGTACTACACACAAATTTGGATATATATCTTAAATGTTGCAATTATAAATAAACTTAAGGAATGCCAGAGCTGTGCATTTTTCTTGAGGTTGATTATATAATCTAAAAACTCTTGATTTCAGTAATCAGCTCTGCAGAATCTGTCTTCCTCAAGGTGTAAAGATACAGCTTTGCATCCCTTTTCAATGTTATCATCACTCATTTTGGCTAATGAAATTATGTCAAATATGAATCCATACTTGTCCCTAAACTGCACCATTTGTTTGAATCTCTCATTTAGTTGATCAATCGTTTCATCCACCATAACATTAAGGAACTCAATGCGAAATTTGTCTTTCGGGTCAAGTATAGGCTTATCTGATTTCTCATTCAGAGAAAGCCTGCACCTCTTTCCAACACATTGCTCTGGAAATTTCACCTCAATAGGGACATCAAACGTCTCAGCAATGCTTTAAGCAACCGTTACAGCTTTTAGAAAACCTTGGTTTCTATACTCAGTCATATATTTCAGAGTACCTTTCAGAAGTGCCACTGCAACATCTAATTGCATATCTATACTTCGCATGAGCCTACTTTGTTTGTTTATGACTGGATGTCATACCAGATGACTGTGCTAAGAAGGAATGTAGATGACCGTAGCTCAGCCAAAAGACCATAAGCCTTGGCACACGTTACGCTGTCAAGGGTGGGGATATTCAGGAATTCAATAATTGCATTACAAACTTCAGAAGCTTCAAAACGTATGACTCTTACACTAGCAATTTAACTTTCCCATTGAGTTTCAGATGGCATTTTCACTGCATGTTTCACAAATGAATTCAGTATACTCCATCTTTTACTTGAAGATGAGAAGAGACCATAAACTCTAAATTTACAAAATAGATTGATGCTATTCTGTAAGACTTAGCTGCATCACATAAAACCAAGCTTAAGCTATGACATCCACAGGGAATGTAAATGGCTTTAGGTTTAAGTCTCTTTTCTTCATATGTGAACCATTATCATGTTCTTGACCCCTACAGTAAACTAATGATAAATTATGATCTAAGTTTTTCAAGGAGAGACTCAGTCAATCCAGCACCACTAGAGTCTTTGACATTTATGCATCCTAAAAAATACTCTTCAACCACAGGTTGTCTGTCTCTCCTACAGTGACTATCCTAGGGATAAGTGATGCCTGTTCTTTGTGACTTAAGTCTAGGGTACATATGACTTGAGATCAACTCAATGAATTCATTTTGAACGTTTTCCTGACCTAGATAGTGGTCATGAATTTCTTTGTTTTTGTTACGCCTGATGCGTTCTGTGATAAGTTGGTCATATTTGACCATAAGCTCAACTTGTCCCAAAAAATAACCATTATGGATGTCTCCAAGTGTTTCCTGACCTCCAGTTCCAATGTAGGGGGCTAAATTTCTCTCAGCTAAGAATTGAATAGTCAATAGCAGACAAAGTATTTTTCTCCAGTAGTCAGTCTCTAGCTGCAATTGAGATTGTGCTTTTCATTTTACGTGAATTTTTCCATTTCAAGACATGGTGTAAAAGGGATGCTAGTGCTAGTGGTTCCGAAAAGAAGCATCAGGTGATTACGCTTGAGGAGATGAGCATAAGAAATATGAAGACAGGCAAACTTAGTCTTCCATTGCACGTGGCCTGTCAACACGATAGTGAGTGACAGAAACCATATTAAAGAACACATGAAAGGATCTGCCCCTATAAAATCTATGGTGATAATGAAACAAAGGACTGAGTAATTGCCAAGATGGAGAAATTGTTTAGTATCATTGTTTACTGCCTGCCATTATGCTTATGTAAGATTGGCATATGTGCGTGCGTTCGACTTATGCAAAAATTGACTTACCTATAGCCGACTGGAATGTAACCCTTATGTAAGTCAGGGTATTCCTGTATATCTTTTAATAGTAGCCAATAATAAAGTGTTAAAATGCAAATATTTTTACCACAGATGAAACAAATATCTTCAGAGAAATTCTAACACTAATGAAAAACGTTTTAGACATATATGACACACGCACAATGCGAGGGTCGATAGAGGGCCAGCAGTCAAGTGCCTGACCACAGGGGCCAACATACGATACACCAACATTGTAAACCATAACCTCAAGCGTCAAAAAATCAAAGTCCAACGGGGTGTATGGTACAATCTGAGAAACCCTGGAGTTCCACAGAACACAGGTTGGGAACCAAGGGTTTTTAGCTAATCATGTGGTAATATATAAATCTATATCTATCTCTTTTAGGCGTGTGTATCAATCAAATGAAAAGAGAAATATATTTTTAAAAAATGCTCACCTCAGGCTCATACCTCACGTGCTCCCAGTTCTCTGCATGCTAAATGACTGGAATGGTAATGAGAGACTAACAGCCGTATTTTAAAAACTAAATTTGAGGGCCTCACCTTCCTCACCAGATTTAAATATCCACAACTGAGCCGCTGATTGATTGAACTGGCTTAGGTAAGGGTAATTTATCTAATCAACAGCAATAATTTTGAATTAAAGGTTGGTATGGAATGTTTGGCTCCCATATTTGATTTTTTTTAAATATGGTCATGAGATCCATAACACTATGCCTGACAACAGGGATATATTTCTTTTCTATTTCACATTTTAACAAAATATTACATCTTATAGGTACAAAACATTTTTGTTAGGGGGCAATATAAACCATTTGGCTAATATTTTATAATAGCCAAATTTGGGGGCCCCTGGATAGTTGCCAAAGTTGCCCACCCGTAAGTCCACCGCTGCCTGGAGAATTCTTAGGAAGAACATAAACATGTTTCCATACAAAAGTACCACCATTCCCAACTCAGTAGCAGGGCCATTTCAAATAGTTCCCTTGCAAGCTTTGATGAAGGCCTTTCCTGGCCAATGACAAGTCCAGATCTTAGTCCATGCAACTTCTTATGGAACGGAAATATACTTAGAAACAAGTCTATGAAATGCCCCCCCCCAAGAACTGTCGACAACTGAAAACAGTGATCTGAGAAAGCACATGCTATGTTAGCTTGGACACTTTGTGAAAAATTATGGACAACATGCATATGGATAGATGCTATGCATAATCAAAATGATGGTTATATCCAAGATGACTTTACGTGAAACTTAGCTTTAGACTTTCCTCTGCATACCAGTTTTTCTGCTTGCGGAACACCCTGTATACAGTAAGTTAATGGACTGATTACAGTTTTGTTTATACATTTTTTAAAAAAAAGAAAAAAAGCAAAATATTTCTGAAATGCGAATTCCTGTTGTGTATGGACATGAGCCATTACAGAACACCAGTTTATAATAATCTACATTTTAAAACAATATATTGATCACAAGTGCTTCTATTTTCATGTTATCATCTCAGATGTATCATCACTGCAGAATGAAACAAGATGTAATTAAAGATGTTCATCTTTAAAACAATTTATATAGACTGTCAGAAATAATTAGTTCTAAATGATTAATTAATTTAATAAGTAGTTTTCAGTTATTTTGTAGGCAAACCATGAACCCTGAATACTTAAAACAGTATTATGCATGTAGAAAAGTTCCCATACATCCTACATAACAGGAAAAAATGAGAGAAGATAATTCAAGAGGTTTTATTGTTTTTAGCATTCAAATGCCTTTCCTGTCCTTTGTTTAAGCATTTTTGAGAGTCAAGTTATCAATTATATTTTTTAAAGATGGCTGTTTAATCAAAACAAAAGTGACATCAAGAAATATATTTCTATGTATCTTTTCTTCTTTCCTCCTTTTTTTGCCACGAACACGAAGAGCTGGTTGTGTCCTGTTCAAGATCACACGATTTCTCTCGTAAATTCAGTCAATATTTTCTGCCTCTTGTGTACTTTAATATTATCCACAATCTCTCCCTTTTACAGTTTTCAATGTTAACTTGTTATGCATTCAAATAATTAACTGTAAATGATGAAATATGTTAAATATTTTTGTTTATTGTGAAAAAAAATAACATCTTTTGGTTCATGTAAAGTAAGTAAATGTTAAACTTTTCAGTATAGACTAACATGTCCACTTACTATTACAGTACAATACAAACATTGATTTAAAATTAGCTTTACTAAAGTACATACTACATTGTACATTTGTCTGCAATGTGTACAAATCAATTTTAACCCTCCATATACAGATCCCAATACCTTTCAAATCTGTGTTACTAGTACAAGTTGAGCCATAAAGGCTGGTACACAGTACCTTTCTTATTAATATAACCATATGTAACAACTCCATATCATTCCTACCTCAAGTGTCATGCACTGTATGTTAAATGCATAACCAGGTAAACACAAATACAACTGTCTTCCAACTTGGTCAGGAAGGATAAGGATGGTAAAAATGGACATTGTATACAAAGATTACAATTTAAAGATTCCTAATCAAAAGAACTGTGGAACTGCTCTCCCTCTGGTCAGTCTGATATAAATGCCAGTATGCAGGTGACATCACCTAGAGTAGATCCAATCTAGTGATTCTTCCTTCAAAGTGGCAAAATCTATATACAATATTTAAAAAGAAATTACAGCAGTCTTATTACTAAAAACTAATCAAGGTTAAACAACATATCCTAGATGTTATATTTTCCCTCCACTATTACTAGACAACAAAATAGATTTTCTTTTTAAATACAAAACCCTACTGGTCAGTTAAGCTAACTCCACTAGACCAAGTAATACATATTTTTTTTTAATAAAGATATTTCTACCCATCTAATGACAGTAACACATTTTCTAAAGTCATTAACTTTAGCTGCAACAAAATTCATTTTAAAAGGACGGTGCTGTATCGTCAAATTTAATCAAAAAATTTTCCTTACTTTAGTATCTTAATTCAGATATTCAATGGGTTACCTGCCCTTTGTATTTCAGACTAAACAGAGTTAACCAGCTACCACAGCTACTTCAATATTTCTTAATCTAAATTTTAACTAGTCATTAAAATTGCATTATTTAATATTTGAGACACAGATGCTGGGTTTGTGGAGTTTTCTAATTAAAATAATTGAAAGGCATGTGGCATTACTGAACTTTCAATTTAGGTGCCATATGCTCGCTCAGGGGGGGATCAACAGCAACAGAAAAACAAAATTGGACAGAAAACACATCTATGTAAACACCCATACAGCACAAAGCAATTATTTCAATCAATCCTTACTCAGCATCAGAGTCTGGACTGACTCGCCCACAGATCTGTTGATCTTTGATTTACTTGGAAGGGCAACTACAGAGTCCTCGTCTGCCACACAATAATTAAGAGTCTTCAAGGGGACAGGATAGAGCATCACAGACCTTTTAATACCAGACAGCAAGCTCCTATATTTGTCAATACATAGACAAATTTGGCTTTCATCTTTGTTTTTTATCTTGTGAAGAGAAATCAGTTTTAAAGCTAGATAAAATATCCACACAGATGACTGCTATATAAATAAATGAGAGAGAGAGAGAGAGAGATGGTGAGAGATGGTGAGAGAGAGAGAGAGAGATGGTGAGAGATGGTGAGAGAGAGAGAGAGAGATGGTGTGAGAGAGAGAGATGGTGTGAGAGAGAGAGAGAGATGGGATTATTAAAGCATCAAAGATATTCAGAAACAAAATTTTAGCAGATAAAATGTATTCACTGGCTTTTTTTGTACGAGTCAGGGCTTGTTTTGAGTAAAACCACAAGGATTTCTGTTTAAAGCCATATGTTGTTTGTAATATTGATATTTTTTGTGCTTTAATAAATCCAAGAGCTTTTGATACCTTTAGAATTCATCACATATGGAATCTGAATAACTGAACTTTCCAACAAAGTTAGGGATCACGTGTTTATTGTGTCCCAAAAGGGCACACAATTTGTGGCTATCAAAAAAATTACTTGTTTTCCTCATATATATATATAGATAATCTCTTATTATTCCTGTCTAGTCAATGTCTCCAGCAGGTGACAACAGATCACATAACAGCGCGATGGCAATTAAAAAAAAGCACTGGGAATATTATTTGGTTACCAGCATTAAAAAAATACAGGTGAAAAAAATAATTACTTCTATTCAAATTCTATTTACTTCTATTTTTTTTTTTAATGCCTGGATGGAAAAAAAAAGGAAAAAGGAGTCGTAGGGACTGAAAAATTAATTCAGGTAAATCAAATAATATTTTTGTCCCAGCTCATCACACCAGATGGGCTGACCCAGATCTCTATAACTGTCTTGTTCAAAGCTGTAGGTAGTAACAGCTGAAGTTAAACCCTGCCACTCCCTCTTTCTAGCCTATAAATCCAGGTAGATTTCTGGTTGTTGTTGTTTTTTTTTTTTTTTAATAACGCATACAAATGATATACCTGTATCTCTAATTTGTATCGGTTTACGATATGATTCCCCCCACCCCAAACCAAAGAGAACTGAGATACAATTTCACCTGGTCGCATCATTCCCCTCTCCCCCACGCACTACTTGAACATCCATCCCTCGTTACACCTCCTAATCAAGAGATTCACCATGAAACTGGAACTCGTGCAGGTAAAATCTACTAAACTGGGAGCAGGGTGTCGTGTCTATAGCAGCACTCTGGCTGGGACACCCGGGTTCTGAAGCAAGTACCCGCCCCCCCCCCGAAATGTGGCGGCCTTCGGGTGCTGTGCGGTTGTTTGGAAGAGTAACAAACGATGCCCGTCCCTGGGGACTGAAGTGAAGGATTCGAGGAAAGTCTCCCCCCCCACCATTTTTTTTTTTTTTTTTCGTTATTGGCCTGCAACAAAATGCCCTAGAATACTGCATTTGAGGGTTCGCTCACTCATTCAACCAACTCTCGACGAAGGGAGAAGGCTAAGCATTCTCATTTCCTCCGTGTACACGATACCATTATACAATACATCCTGTAAGTCGGTCATCCTCATCCTCATCATCATTATTATTATTATTATTATTATTCTAACTACCTACCATACGTCTTTGACATCGACATGTAATACACCATCTTCAGACCCGGTGACGATAGAAATTCCGTGGTTGTCTTAACAACCGACACGTGTTTCAGACCATCCAGAGAACTGGTCGGATACACGAGAGAAATCAGCAGGCAGAGCAGCCGGACAGCGGCAGCTCGGGAGACGGCGACCATGTCGGGTAGGAGGATTTGAATGGCCCGGAGGTGGCTGACCAGGGGAGATAACCAGTCACTGTGGCTAGCAGCTTCCTGAACCAACCAACCAACCAGGATTTTACGTAACTCGAACAAACAAAAATGCCTATCTCTGCCATTATAAAAAAATCAAACAAACAAACAAACAAAAGTCACCGATCATCACTGACGATGGTTATCTTAGTAATTTACTGTCAGGTAGTAAAGCCTGCTTATTGTGGCTGTGAACATCTGGAATGCGATGAAGAGAAATCACAGTTAATTCTCCCATCTCTCAGAAGATGCACAACTACTTCCCTGTATCACTTGTCTGTTGACCCCCCCACTGGAGGAATAAACCAGCAGCACAAACACGCAAACTGTGGACTCACTAAACCGAAGTGAGGTATCAGGCAACCAAAAAGTTAAAGCAGGCATAGACATTCCTCCCAAGTCCCCTCTCTTTCCACTTGGCTGTAGAAACACTAAAACTGAAAGGGGCTTAGCCGAACAACAGAAATGCAGAGTAGAAGCCAGTAACTAGGGGTTAACAAGTCAGTTTCTTGTAGGTCAGATTTTGGATAGCTGAGAGTATCTCGGGAGGTCCCTGTAACTTTAGAGTCATCAAGAGTTTGCTGTATAATTTTAGAAAAAAAGACTGGTAGTTTCTTCCAAACTTTAAAAGCAGAAGTGATATAATTACCTTTTCTTCTTTTACGTGTGCTAAAAAAGTGCAAAATGGTTGGGGGGAGGGTGAGTGCGAGTGCTTAACATTAAAAATTTGGAGAAAAAATAAGTTTTTTGTACTCTGTAAAAAAAATTTTTGTTATAGTTTGAAAGATTTAAAGTGAAAATGTACAGCTGACAGGTCTTTCTCAGCTCATACATAGACATTTCCAAAAAGGTAGCAATACAAATGACTGATGGCATACTGCTCAACTCTAGCAGAACTCAGCTAGAATTGTGCCTATCCACACTGACAAATTCTGGAATCTAAAAATGCAATCTGCAATAATATTAACATTTTAAAAAGAGAGAGAGAGAGAGAGAGAGAGAGAGAGAGATTTGGGCCAGGTTTAGTTTGGGAAGTCAACAAATTACAAGTTCATCACCAAGAAGTCAATCCCTTGTCTGTTGTTCAGCATCACATCACATTTCAGTACCCCAAAACACAAACGGGAGCAGCACTCAAAAAGAGTCTGAGTTTCTGCTGGCACACAGTCTAGACAGCAACTTCTCATGTTGTGGATGCACCATCTGATTGCATCCTGTGCAACCTGAAAGGTATCTGACAAATAGGCAGTATGGGAGAGATCCAGTAACATGTGACAATTCCAATGGACTAGAAGATGAAATCCTTGACAATACTGTCCTGACAGGACACACTGTCATCTTGTTAAATGAATCACAAAATACAACTCTGAAAAAATGGCACCACAATCAGCTAGAGAACATCATATCCATAAATATCACCAGTTATGCAATTCCTCGTGAAAAACTACATGATACCTGCTTACACTGGTGATCTTTCACCATACTGATCATGAGTTAGTTGTGTTGCAAAAAACACTGCTTTTTATTTTGCATTCACGTTCTATCTACCTTCGCAAAAGTATTTTCTAACCTCGATACATCAGTGAACATCATGCTGGACATCCCACATCCGCCATGTGCAAACCAATCACCACGAGAGTCTTTGGTGTGTCAGTCACGGACAAACTAACATAAAGGCCTCCATTCACATAAATGATCAACACAACAGGATTCACACAGATTAAAAGAAAAAGAGTAATGCCCTAAACCTCTCTAAGTGATATAAAGCTTCAGCCATTATGAATTGGTTTCTCAGGCTTCTGTTCATAATAAACAGGAGCTTATAATCTAATGATCTGAGTCAACCATTACAGGTCCTATCTTGGATTTTGCTGGTTACCTGGCATGAATGCCATAACTGGTCACAGACTGAGATACTCATGATTCCCTGCATGGTCACATCTACTTTTTGTGGAATGTTGTCAACCCCGTAGAGTGAAAAATTAAATGTATAATGGTCCATACATGTGCATGAAGGTGAAACACACTTTATCAAAATCTTCCCACCTAAAATTAAGTGTACTCCAGGCAACTTTCAGCAACAGTATCACTAGCTGCACATGATTTGATTTCGAATAGGCTGAGATATATTCACACAATTAAACATCTGCATTATTGCAATTTTTCTTTTATTTTGCATACAGAAAGTACAACATACCAAACTTTTCACACAGTATAATTAAAATATGGAAAATTCTTTTCAATTCACATGTAACTGAAGACCATAATGTTTTAAAATAAATTACCTTATCTCTTTCTTTTTTATTTGAAAAAAAAAAAGAATTTCTCTTACATGTACCATGGTTTATTGCTGCACCTATGTTCTGGCTTTAAATGCACCAAGATCTGGTCATTTGTTAGGTTGTTATGACAATCTTAGCAGCAACTACAGTTGGGAGACATGACATCATCAGCACCACACCAATTTATTATGGTCTTCAAACCAGTGTAACAACAGTCACAGTTGTTTTATAAACACTAGCACAGACATTAAAACTTAAGAAACTCTGAATCAAACAGTTTGCATTCACTAATGTTCCTTTTTAGTGTCTCTGTCAATAAGTAAAATTTATGAGTATTATGCCCAATCATTCGGGCAGTAAGTAGGTAGGTTATTTTTTGGGAAGACATCACAACCAACTCATTAGTAACAACAAATTCATTATCCTCTTTTTTTTTGGCATTTGGATTTTTAAATTTTTATCTTATTTGGTCATCTTTTATTTATTTAATTGTTATTACTTAAATCCATTATACACTTGTAACCATCTATACCTTCCAATGAAAAAAGATCTGTTTAACACACAATAATAAAATTAGGTAATTTAAAATACAGAATGCCTACAGCACATAACTATAAAACTTATCTAAAAGTTGCTAGAAAGTTTTTTTTGTTGTCTTATCTAAACTTAAAAAGAAAAGAACATTAAAATGGAAATATTGAGAGATAAAAGAGTAAAAATAATTATCCTAAATTTCGTGTTATTTAGTTTCCTGCACCTCTACAAGTAGTTTTTGTTTTTGTTTTTTAATCTGCTTTGTAAGTAGGAAAAAAAGAAAGTTTAGATCAGGAGTTTCTGTAATTAACTGGCCACAATAACAATGTGGACCCTTCCTTATGCCTTTTACTAATAATGTGAATACACAGTACAGAGGAAGTGTAAAACCAAAATTTTGCATGAAATACCTGTAATTCGTTTAAAACTAGATTCATGCATGAACCCCTGTTGACTGTATTTACGCTAAGTTCCTTTATTGTGTATATACTACAAATAGGATCCAATACCCCCCCAACTTTTGAAGTTAAAATAAAATGTCTATGATAAAATAACAGTTGTAATAATTTTCAAATCTATTAGTTTACCTCCCAAATTCTCTGAGCAACATTTACTGTTAATCATTGATCGTCTTTAATTTTTTTTTGATTGAACATAGTATTTTCAGACCATCAAAAATCAATTTTACTGTTTTCCCAATATTGAAAAACGAATTGTTTGTACACATTGTTTATGTTTCTTTGTTCAAGAAATAATAGTTTTTCTTGCAAAGGAAAATAAACCCAGAAGTTGCCATCTAATATTCTTATAATTTAGTCTTTGTTTTTGATATTTTAAAAATGAGACACATAAATAACTTACATTATTTTAATACTTTATGGCTTGTACAATACATTTGTATTTAAAAGCAAAAACATTTTTAATTAACTCCTCCTCCACATCAATAACTAGAAATAGAACATATCAGCTCAGCTGACATTGATATGCAAATAATGAACCATACTGAGCTAAACTGAAAGTGTTTCTTTACATCAGTTTGGGGGGGGGAACAAAATTCATATTAGATAAACATTCATCCTTCATAGTTTTAACAATACTGAGAACATATTTATGTAACAAACAGTTTCACAAGAAAATAATTAATTTAAAATTAGAGAAAAACACCTCTCTAAATTAAAGCTTTTTGTTTGTAGCTCCTTTGCAAACGTAGTTAAAAATTCTGTTAGCTGAGCAATAATTCTTCGATGTTACACATCATTTTTCCAAGGCAGTGCTCTTACATGTTCAGTGATATCAAAAGCAAATTTTAGTGGCTACATGTATTGTTTCTGTGTCTTTCACATCAGTTGTCAGACTGAGATTTAATGAAATGGCTTATTTCAGCATAAGCCTTGCGACAGCTTTCTTTGAAGTGACCTGAATTAAAATAAACAAACAGTAGCGATTAATCTCACTGCTATTCACAAACAAAATTAATTCTAGCTCAGATACAAAAAAACTACACATTAGCATTCAAATTGTGGTACAACTAGTTATATTGATTACAGTATAATAAATACTAGCAACCTTGCAAAATTTGGCAAAAATGGAGTTTAAATATTCCTGAACATCTAATGACAATACACATCCTTGTTTTGACATGACAAAGCAAGAGTACAGAAAGTCAAACCTGGTATGCCTTTCTTTTGCTATGGCATATACATTAAGTCTGCAACCCATAGACTGACATATCCATATAATCTCCTCATTGCAGAATGTTGTCCTACCCCTGTTCAAGTGCTACAGCAAACTACTGACAGGTCTGTGTTACAACATTACTAGCAAAGACAATGTCTTGGCTCATGCTAAACATGTTAATATTGATGTTTTTCTGCCCTAAGAACAATAGTATCAGCCTTAGTGTGCAGGAGCAGGCTTGTTTTACTGGAACATAAAATGCTGTCCACATCATTGCAAAAGAGGAAGAAAAACTATGTAGAATACTGTTTACTTCATAAGTATGCTGGGATGTCAGATTCTAGTTCACAACCACAAAATGGATGCAAAAATCAAGGTAAACAGCAGCCCATTGCCAATTCTGTTGTGCTTTCTGATGCAGCTGTTCAAGTGCATAGCAACAAATCTAGACTCTGCCATCAGTAAGTAACAAACTGAATAAACACTAGTTTAAGAAAATGGCATTAGTCAAATTGCCACTGTTGAGCGTACAACTGTACAATTTGCCATCCTGCAGTATAGTATTGTTTAGTCAGGGTTGTTCCATTAAATTCATAGTCGGTATTAAGCAGGTTCTATAAGTAATGTAGCTGTTTCTGTAAATCTTGATACTGCTTCATAATATGAGGTTGGTCAGACCAAGCATCTCTGGCTCTGCCCACAGACATATAAGGCAACCTATGGTGAACACATGCACACCAAGCCATGACACACCTTTGGCAAAGGTCTGCATCCAAAATGCCTCAAACATGATTTTTCTGCTTGTTCCAATTGTGGCCAACATTCATTTTATAGGAAGTCATTAAAACTTTCATGGTAAAAATGTATAGCTTTTCTCAGCAAGAAATGTTCAAGAAGCCAAACACACATTTAAAATGGACAAATAGAAAATATGCATGTCCAATCATATCACCACCTTAAAATCAAGTAAAATGTTAACATGAGTGATAGCAAATATTTAATTTTATTGGCATCATATTTTAAATTATATTTCTTAGAAATGGTTGTTTTATTTTTTAAGTGTTTGAGTATATATCTTTTAAAAGAAATCATAAATAAAATAGGTCAGCTAATATAGCAAGACTCACAGAATGACAAAACATTGTCTTTTGAATAAATTAAATACCATAACTCAACTAGAAAAGTTGTGTTATCATTGCTGTTATAAAATAAAACAATGGCTACCTTTTAAATTGGTAATTAACTTTGAATTATAGAAGATACAATAAAATAACATTTTTAAGTGGTGCAACATTTTTTGTTTTAATACTTCAATAAACGTTACTCTCGTGTTTGTAAACAAATTTTGTTGTTGTTTTACTTCAGTAAACTAGATGCATTCAAAACATCCAAGATTGGTACTTGAACACTGTCAGTGTTGAAAACAGCAACAAAATTCCAAAACCTCAGACAAGGATTCTTGATAATGAAATGGTGTTCTGTTATGTTGGAAGTAAATTTTCTCTACATGGGTCAACATTTCTTCCAGCTCCTGTCTGACATCTGAAGAAAACCTTGCTCCAGTGCCCACAATAAATTCAAAACATCAATGTATTTTATGAAGATTTATTGGTGGTTAAGCAAGATTCAAGTAGCATAAATCATTTACCTTTTTTTTTTAATCAGTTATACATTTTCAAAAAATAAAAAGCAAAATAAATAACGTTAACTACAAAGCATCTAAGAAAAACTAAGCAGAACTTACCTGGCAGGCAGAAAAAACCATGGCACACTCCTCTAACCAACATTGACTTTGTCTTTATTCCACTAGCTCTAAGTCTCTTTGCATATTCTTATATAAAAAATAAAAGAATAATAAGAGTAACTATAAGAGATTTATTTGTATTTGAAAAGTACAGTGGCTTCAAATCAATTCAGGGGCCATTAACCTGCAACGTTATTCTGCAATGTGGTTATTTCCCATTAAATCTAACAATCTTAAATAATGGCAAAATCTCTTGTGTATATATACACGTGTTACAGGCGAAGTATGAAATCAGACATTGAGTAAAATGCCCAAAAACATCAGGCAAAGTGTGGAATGTCTGCTGTTTCACACACTGCCCAGCCATTCTATACAATGCCTGACATGATACTGGCAATGTGTTAAAGACAAGCTCAACAACTTTAAACAAGTATGAATTTGTTCTACTCACATTGCCTGTTTGCAATCCACCCTCATTTTCATTCAAGATGGTAGCATTAGTAGTCACTGATCATGTAGAAATTATGAAGGAACGTATTTATGTTGAATTAAACAAAAGTAGAAATGTTGCAGCAAAAAATAGTGTTTTTTTCTGACAGGTGAACATTACAAATAGTTAGTGAATGAAGTGATTAATGCTATAAGTTTGGAAAAAGATCAGCCTTGTGACTTTTGGTTGCTGAAAAGGTATGTTGCTGGTTGTGGTCAGTGAAATGATTAATGTGCTTCAGGCAACACATACATTGATTGGACATGCTGGATGAGGCTGGATGATCAAGGAACTTTCAAACAAATACAAGGATATTACTTGTTGTGATATAGAAACATTTTTACAACTATGTGAACCTTGTCAACAGAAACAGAAAAGGTCTTAAAAAAGTATTAATTGTTAAGCCATTAGTTTTCTCTGAATTTAATTCACATTGTCAAGTTGACTTAACAGACTTTCAATCTCATCCAGATAGTAATATATATTCATACTAGTCTACCAAGATCATCTCACAAAGCTTGTGATTTTTAAAGCCATAGCGAGCAGAAGAGGTAGCCTACAAATGACATATTTAAATTAATAGTAACACAATTAGTGATGGAGTCTGGCAATAGCAGGGAACTTGCAAATAAAATTGTTTCTAGCTTGAAAACGTTTTGGCTTGGACTTAAAATTGTGTATGGTAAACCCTGACACAGTTAAAGCCAGGATAGTGTTGAGAGAGCTAACCAGGATATAGAAAACATGTTAACAACATGGATACACAATGAAAAAAATCCTCACTGGAATGAAGGCCTACAATTTGTTTAGCTAATGAAGAAAGAGCTTTTCGTGCTGGTATTAAAAGGTGACTGACCGTATGAAGTGCTATTTGGTTGCAAAAAGTAAAGTTGGGCTAAGCATGTCAAACTTATCACAAGATATTTTAAAGAATAATGAAAAAAACATTAATTAAATTGAAGATGATTATGACACTGATGACCCCAAAAATCTCTTTCATAGAACAGCAAAATGGAGTTCATCCTTGTCAGAACTATGGACGTCACATTCATGCCATTTGTAGCATACATTCTGAAGAAAGTCAAGTTAAGAGTATAGAGCACAAGTTTTATGTCCATTATCTATTAAAAATAGAAATGTAATCAGTCAGTGAGAAGAGGCCAAAATAATCTCACAGAATAGGCAAAAAAAATTTGTAATGATCTGACAAAAGCTTTCCACCAGCAGATAAGGATCTACAGTTTGAATACCTGTCCCTGAAATTGACAATGGCCGAGGAGATGCTTGTAATATATCAGCTGTTGTTATGGATTCTATCACTTAGTAACTAGAAATGGCATTTTAAAGCAGTTGTAGTCCAGATCTCAGTTTTCAGCATGCAAAGTCTGCTGAGTTTAGACAACATTCAGAAAGATAAAGAAATATCACTTAGATCGGTTTCTATCCAAAAATCAATTGGAACTAGGCAAAGATTTGTGAGATGGTCTTGAAAAACTAATTTCCAGAGTAAAAAAAAAAAAAAATGTTTTAGTGTTAAAAACAAAGTTGTTTGTCAGGCTAAACGCCATTTGAATTTGTTACATTGTAACAAGTGATGTTAACAGAAATTAAGCTAAGTCTTTCATATTGTTTTCATTCCATTAGGAGTTTTGTAAATAGAAATTTTTTGTCTGCTCTCCTGATAATCACTTATTTTTTTTTTTATTTTCAGTTGTACCACTTTATTAATCATATGATTTTTGATAATTATTAGTCTTAATAAACCACACTGTGTTTCAATACTGCTGGTTTATACCACTCACTAGTTGTATTGTAAAGAAGAAAAAATTATTTAGAACAACACTTTACCTAAAGCAGTCTTAGCATTCTATAGAATACCTAGTTAAGTATAAAAAAGCAACCAAAACCTATATATTTCATACTTTACTTAAATGTCAGGCATTTTATAGTTGTCCTGTAACATACATACATATCACACATACTGAACAAAACAATTCAAAAAAAAACATTTTGGGTTTTTGATGTTTTAACTAATAAAATTTTTTTTTGGTGACACTTTGAAAACTTAGGTAAGTTTGAACAGTGATAAATATTAAAATAGAAAATGTTATTTCGAAAAGAAACATCTGTTTGTATCAACGTATTGGTTTGAAAAGAAAATTAAATTAATTTGATTGGGTCTAATAAAATAATATATATACCTCACAATCACCTTTCAAGTAAGACCTTTTGCCAATAGTTTTTAGAAAGTTAAAACATCAACAAAGAAACTGGCAAAAGGGTCAGCATGAATATGTGGTTACATTTTTACTGGGGTATCTTTTTCGTATTTAGCAGTGCACTTACCATGAGAATCATCTTTCATGGAGTCAAGTTCAGAGACAATAAAGAGAGCTGGTGGTAGTCCCTGAAAACTTTCCCGTAACAAAGGAGATGCTCTTGGATTAGTCTTCTCATTTTCATTATTTAGCAAATTCTCAAAAAACCTTCGAAAATTAAATAAATAAATAGCAATAAGACTAAAAGAACAGGATTAACAATAGTTGGTTGTCTTAAATAAAATTGTAAACAGAACTCCATGTGTAATAAGTGCAACTGTTAGTTATCAGAAGCGGTAACTTAGCACATTTTAGCAGGTCCCTGAAAATTTTCAAGCAGAATGGTAAAAAAAATTTATTTTTTTTTGTCATGTAGGAAAAAAAAGACAAAAAGAAAAACAACTATTTAAAATTCAGAATCTCCTGGATATGCTGAGATTTTCTGCATTCAAAAACTTATTTAAAAGTAAAAAAAAAATGAATGCTCTACAAAATATAAGTAATTGATAGTATGACGCTTCCTTTCTTCATCATTAGGGTACAGGAGTTGAAATGCCTCACTAATTTGCATGTGTACATGTTGGTAATTCAGCCATTATATTTTAGATAGTCCACTAAATCTCTCTCCAGTATAGGTGTACACAGAATATATTCATTTAATGGTTCTGAAGCCTGACCTGTATATTTGTAGTATTTTAAGGTTCTTGCCATCTCTACGCTTCAAGCATAGCATTATAGGAATAAACTCCCACTTTATAGTACAAAACTGAAAATTTTATATGCACTGAAAATTATATTAACTTTTGAAAATAAAAAGAACCATTAATGTGATTTCAATAAATAATAACGTATTATAACTTTAGATATTTCAAAATAAATTTGTATTATTTGTTACAGTCAACTAAATCTAGTCACCAAGTAAAATCATTATATATTAACCTTCTTTCCAACAATTATTTCAAGAAGTTTGTGTTAATTCCTGTTAAATATATTTTTAAAAAATGAAAACAAAATCTGTAACTTGAGTTAACTTACCAGTTTTTTATTTTCTCATTTAAAATAGGTCCTGTTTTGAACTGTTCATAGGAGGGGTATGAACATCTCATGTCCAACATTGGATAAATTAATACCTGTTTCCCAGGGAAATTAAAAAAATATGTATCAATTTAATACTTACTGGTTAATATATCACTATCAATCACTAATGATGGCAGTTTGTTCCATTCATTTACAATTTTAAGACAATGTTTTTCTTTCTAATATCAAACTGCTGATACCAGAGAAAATTTAAAACCCTAAATTTTTCAAGTGTAGATAGACTTTAATTACTAGAGTTACCTCACTGAACAAAAATAAATTCTCATAACCACTTCGATGTATGATAAATGCAAATAAATTAGTGGTTTTATAAGTAAATATGTTTCTTGTTTTTATTTAAAAGAATAACAAATCTAGTCTCTCAACTTTCCTGAAAAATCTTCTGAAAACAACTTAATTTTCTTTTTTTTAAAATTAAAAACCATCTGCCCCTCAGAAAGATAGGATAGATTACATAGCATGTAGTAACTACCTACCTGATATCCAATGCCCTTAACTTCATGACAAACACTGGCTGCAATAGTTCCTCCTGCACTCTCACCTGCTACTCCCACAACACTACTGTTAACTCCACCTGACATTTTACAAGCAATAACTTCATATATACTTATTCTTCATAATTATATGATAAGTATTAAAATTATCACTAAATCCAATAGGCTGAATTCCATCAAGAGGCAAAATTTAAAATTAACTTTTAAAAACCTAACAACACTGGAATCTGTTACAGGGAATTATACACTACATTTACAATAGTGAATAATTTTTTAGCAAAACCAAATGAGTAACAATATACACAATGATGAATAAAATACAATTATAGCTAATATAAATTTGTTTTTTATTATATACAGTTTACTAAAACAAAATGTTATTTTTATAACCTACTGGAATGACTTTATTATAAATTGTTTTAAAAAACTTTCTTTGAATTAACATTTTTGCCTTTTTGTAAACAATTAGATACTGTTTAGATGTATGGAATATTTATTGTGAGGCCCACACGTGCATTCCTGCTGAGGTATTACATTCAGCTTACTTCTGGAAGTGAAACAAACAGATAACTTGGCAAAACAAATATTTATAATTTTATACTTATTACATTTCAACTGGACAAGTTTAGAAAAAAGGTTATTTTCCATTAACTGTTAAAGTAATGTGGCTCAAGTACTGAGCAAAAAAAAAAAAGACCATCAAAATTAAGCAGTTAGCAGGTTACAAGTTCAAGCCACATTGACAATGTAAAGGAATGCCTAATGAAATACTATTACAATACAAATTAAAACCAATGCTTTCAAGAATTCCTCAGGAGTAAACTCATGTTTTTGGTGATCTATTCCTGTCACCACTACCAATCTAACTAATGAAGCTATTACTATTAGTAGGTGATGGAAAATTTCCCCTAGTAACCTCTCCATCCTCTGTAAAATACCATTCTTTTAAAAAATTTGTTTAAAGTTTAATGTAAAAATTTTTTCTGCACATCTTTCATTCCACAATCCCAAATCTTTTAAAGCAAATGGATAGTTAGCTACCAGACTTATAGCATGTCAACAGAAACAATGTTTGTTTTCAGAAATCTGAAGTGCCTTTGCACTGGTGGCATAAACATTTGGTACTGCTAAACTCTGAGCCTTTCTGGTACAATTAATTGCAAATAATGTGACATGCCAAAAACAGAACAGTGTTAAACATTGCCTGATATGCTGCTGAATGTTTGATGCATGGATCTACCCCTACCACTCAGTGATATTTCAAATGTCAACAGACATTAAATACTGGACTACTACTAGATAAAAGCAATTTCACCTTTAAGAAATTTTTCATAAGAGATATAATCTTAAATAAACTCAACAATTTTTGTTTCTTTTAAATAACTGCCTCAATAATTTTCAATGCTAAAAACAAAAAAGACATCTAAAATAACAAAAATTCTTTAAATCTTATTCACAGTAAACCACATTATTATATGCCGATCATACATACATACATCAACATGTTTCAAGCTCAATGTGAAACTATGCTACTTATTTATATACTATTTAAAATGTGCTAAAGATAAAATGATTATCAACATACCATGAAAGATACATCAAATATCAGTACGATTTACTTTCGGTCCCTAACCTCTCTTTGGGACCTTCACTCAGTGTGACTGATTTTCTTCCAATGCATCAAGATTAGAGATGCATGTAAATATATGGGTCCCATGACTTTCAAGTAAAGTTCAATGTGCTTCATGCCATAATTTTGATATTTAAAAAGTGCATGCTTCAATGCCAAATTGGTAATTTTTTAAATGCTGGTTGATACAGAATGGCCCACAGAATTTGCCAGAGATTTTGGAATGCTGGAGACTGGAATGGCAAATGAGCTTATCATAAGCCAGAGCACCATTTCTAGAGCCTGGACTCAGCATCAGTTGTTGTTTGGTAGTACTGCTAGATGACCTGGTAGAGTCCAATCCAAGTCAATTAATGCATCCATCACCAGGAATGCTTTATGGTCTTTCAAGTAAGAAACCATTTCTGGTCAAATTCAGTCAAAATCTGACCTTCAAAATAAAGCAGGTGTTCATGTCTCAACACAATCTGTACATAATTTACTTCAGGCAAATGGTATGTAGCCAAAAATAAACTGTATACATAAACCACTAACCATTGGCCACTGCAGAGGGTAGCAGGACCAGGCTGTAGACAATGACTAGCACACCTTTACTTTGTCTGGACTTTAAAGATTGACAAGCACAAGCCAGTGTGGGGAGGGGGGGTAGGCCAAGGAGAGGTTTCAAGATATCAACATTGCTGAACTTATCTATCATGAAAATGACAGTGATGGTGTGACAAGGGACTAGCAGGAAAGGAAAAACTGACCTTCAAGTTTACCAAAATGGCACCAAGACAGGTTTAAGGTACAAGATTGAAATCTATAATCTTTATTTGAGACCAAACTCTGTTGCTACTGGGGATAAGTTTATTTTCATAGATGATAACAACTGTCCACATTTCCCCAAATAGTTGACCAGTACCTGGAGCAGAAGTTTCATCCACATGGAAGGCCAGCTCATTCTAACACCTTAATCTAATCAGAAATATTTAAAACATGCTTCAGGCTTCCATCACTAGATACTCTGTGTTACCACAATCCTTGCAGAAACTTGATGACACCCACAAAAAGCTGCCATGCATGCCAGAGCCTCCAGCGCAAGATACTTAATAAATTTCTTTTAAAAAATCTGTTTTGGAGGGGAATGCATATATTGACCTGTTCTGAAATTATTTAACAATATTTTTAACGTTTGCAAACATAACCTCTTAAATTATAGTTAAAACATTTCAACTTTGCTCTAACAACATGGCATCAACATTATATTCCTTGATCATTATAAACTTTTTAGTAGTATATAACAAAGCTACCTATCAAAACCAAATCTTGCACAAACGAGTCATTCGGCATCAAAGCATCAAGTGTGTCCCATCTCACCCCAAAATTTGATGATACTGAAGGTGCATTGAGCTACCAAAGGAAGGTTCATAAAGTTGTAGCCCCTCTACTCACATTAATTCCAAAACCAGAGGGTCTTTACAAGTGACAAAATCCACATTTCATTGATTAGTAGTTGCAAGAACAAGACAGCTGTTGCCATGAAACTAGCATTTCTAGAAGAGCCTTTTATGCAGAAACCAAGTCATCTCAAACATGGTTTAACTTTCATTTTAGTCATAAATTAAACCCAAAGCAAGCATTTCATTATGTTGAGCAGTGTGTGAAGCCATCTGGAGCTTATGGTTGCCAGTTGAGCTCTTGTGAGGCATCATAATTATCATTCTGTATGATCAATCTACCATTACCTTCTACATAATTCTCTATCAAGATGCCCTCAATATACATAAAACGAAAAATGCACCACTTTCAAAGTCAGAGTGACCAGGCCGCTTTGTGAATAAATATTTATAAGCTACATATATGAAATGCCCACATCCTGAAGTGTGAGAATCACTGTAAACTTGTTTGACCATCTTGCATCTAAGAACTGAAAATCATACGAGAGAAACCTAAACTTGATGTCATTCAAATGAAAAAGAACCAGAAATATGAATATGAATGAGTTCTTGAAAAAGCTTGTGAAGAACCATTAGCATCTTCAACTTTACTGAGTTCATTAGAAGAATAGTTTAATGTATTCAGGTATGTCTCTAGAATTTTAAAAAATAAATCAGTTTGTTTGACATTCTGAGCATGCATAAAGTTTAGTGACTTTACACCAGTGTTACATTCATATTAGTTACTCTGGCTGGCTATGGACCTGTTTGCTGCACTGATATTCATGTAAAAAAACTAAATATTTAAAGTAAACAAAAACTTTTTGTTGTTGTTTATTTATATTTTTAATAATGGAAGCATACTTTGTCAAACAATTCAGTATTCCCTCAGTATAATGCAGTTATTAGGGGACAAAAACAACATTATAATCAAAGTGTGGAAAACTCACAGCTGTTTAATTTCATTTTGCTAAATTTATTCTGCAGTGCGAATGAGGCTCTTCAGTTGATTCATGTCATGGCATTTTTTTGCCACCACAAAAGCCATCAATCACCTGCCATAAATTTACATTCCACTCCTTTCTCTTCTGCAAACTTCACTACTAGGGATTCTGCTTTCACCTTCCCTAGAAGCTGGAGCACCTTGTGTGCTGTTATTTAAACCAGATGCATTGCATTACTGATTCTGATGTCAAACAAGTTTTCCTATTCAATTCCTTCCCACTGCACACTTCGTCCACAAACCCATGCAACTTCATCTAATCTTTCATCCAGCCTTGCAAAGATCCACCAAGCTCTCAAAACAGTTTTACTTGATGTTTATCTGCTTTCAATCTTTCTACAGTTTCTAGCTTTTCCTAGGCATGACCTGCTGTTTTCGATGCCATTGTTTCATCACACTAGCAAATACTGGTAAGTACCTAGGACATAGCAGTATTACAAGGTTGCCTCAATCAACTATCATGTAAATTTCTACATACTAAATTGAGCATGCAAAGTACTGTAGCTGTAAAAGGGAATGCTGAATAATATCACTAGTTGGTAGAAAATATATACAAAAGCACCATTTTATTATAAATACTTACCAAGCAGTGACTTATTCAACTTCACCCAGCGCAAAACAGATTTGGCATCATTGAAACAGGCGGGAAATTTATGTTCAGGGGCAAGACGATATTCAACATTAACCACACTGCATTCTGCTGACCTACAGAGAAATAGCATGGTCAATTAGCCCTGTTTAAAAATTCTATAACCATGATCAATATTAAACAAAGCAATGTCTTTTCTCAAACATTTCAATATAGTAATTATGTTCATTATAATTTTATACAAGACTGGTTCAGGTAGTTTGAAGATGAAAATTTATACACCCAATAATTTAAATTATACATGTTGCCATTGGCTAACAGTACTGTTTAATGTCAGGACATGAAGTTCAGACAACATACTGTAGAATGCAAATTTATTTGTGTAATTAACAAGACAGTTTTCATATATATATAAATGATTTCATACAGTTTGGTTATAAACTATTTTATTGTAAAATCTGAATAATGGCTGAATCTAAAATTTGCATTATAAAATTAACAACATTCATTATTTCTGTCAAGGCATTTGGAATAAATCAATGAAAATTTATGTCTGCTACTATGAGGCATCAAAACAGCAACTTTATAGTTTTGGGGGGAAAATCTGGGTGCAAGTGTTGCAAATTAATTTTCAGATTAGAATGTACATATGGTGTAGCTCCATGTTCAGCCATTGTAGCTGTTTACAAATTAGTTTCCAATACCTGTGAAAAAAAAAAGTGTGTAATATGAGGTAGCCAGCCAGCCAACTTTTTCTTAAGGGATGGAGTAGCTTAGATAACTCACTGCTGTTCAAGAAAATCTAGTAAAAGCAACACTGGCAAGAAGTGATACTAAATCCATTCCCCTCTGAAGATTCATTAGTTTGCCAGATTTTTTTCTTTTTTATTATTATTTATGACTAGTATTATTTCAAACAGCATGATGCAAAATTAAGTTCTTTGTTTTTTTAAACACTATTCCATTTCTTAAAAAAAATATATGACTAGATAAAAACAAAAATAAACTAAAGGCATATTGTTCATAAGTTTTCAAGGAATAGCATTTAAAATCTAAATTCCAACATTGTGATGTTTTGTAACTTTTTCTACTTGTTACCTGAACAGGACGGATTTGTATTATATATCTATAAATCATTGCTTTTGTGAGCTTCTTAAAAACTAAATGATTGCCATGTAACACTCTGGAAAACTAAATTACAACACTGCCATTTTATTGTCCAAGTCAGTTTGAGGTGGATTCTGATTAAACTAAAACTAGAAGTTGTAATGAATGTTCAGGCTGAACTGCTTTTAGACTGACATCATCTGAAATTTTTGTTTACTGGACTACTGAGTGTTCCAAACAAAGTTTGTATAAACTAGAACACACCATTCAGAACAATATTCTTTTCTTTTCCCTCAGATACCCAGCCAACTCCCAAAATGACCCCTTCCCTTTTGGCTGAGAGATTTCGTCAGATAACTTAAGAATCACATTAAAATAAAGAAGGACCTTACTTAGACAAACTCTTACACACAACATCAACCATCTCTCTGCAGCCAAGTGTCCATCCGCCACCATGAAAATATACTAGTATGGATGACCTAGATGGGCGATCCTTGGGAATATACACTGTGATAGGAATTCCATCTACAAATAAATATAGTTAAGAAAATGAAAAAGTACAAAATTATTCACTTTTATCTCATAGATACGAATTTCCAATTTCAATGGTAAAATATGTATACATTTTTAAATAGTCAAAAGTCAAAATATATAAGTAGAATTTTTCTACAAAAGATGTGTGCTAACAAATGCATGTTTTAGAAATCAAAGACTTTTTTCCTTTATAAAAAACTTATATTTCATGCATACTGACAAACTTAAGGAAAAAGGAAATCCATAAAACCTAACCTAGAAATCTTTATACACATTTTTTTTTTAATTATTAATTATGGCCAAAACAATAAGCCAGTGTACAGCCCTTCATCTGTTTCTGGCAACCAACACTATTATTTATATTATTTATATATATATATACATTTCTTCTTAGTATATGACATTATTATTCAAACTTTGACTCTAAATTTTCAGTGCAAGTAAATTTTTTCTATTAAAGCAATCAGAGAGTCTTTTAGCAGATACTTTAAAGGTTTTGATAATATTGTAGTAATAATTTAAATCATTTTTAATACCTTCAAAAGTACAACAATCTTTTAAACCTCCTTTCATAAATAGATCTAAAAAAAAAAAAGGAAATTTGACTGTTGCTTATCTCAGACATTTGGCACAAAATTTATTTTACCAAAATTAGATTATGAATTAACATAAATAATTGCTTCGCCTGTCAAGCGCTTTGTCATCCCTCCTTGAAAGTCATAACAACGCATCAATAGACTCAGCAGGGCAAAAGAAACTTATTTTTTTTTAAATGCTCACATAATTCTGCTCGATACACTAGTTTAGTGTGCACATAGGTCTACGAGTAACGGCATTTATTTCCATCCTACACACCAGACCTACATGAAACCCAAGAACACTGGGGGCGAAGTGGGAAACTAAATAGAGGTAACTGGGACTGAGTGCTCCCCAGACACACCAGAGAGATCAAGGGCATACTGAGGTAGCAGCGACTGACTGCAATTCCCATCAAACAGTCTTTTATCAGAATCTTTCTTCACTGATATGCCCAGAGAGAGAGAGAAGGGGTGGGGTGGGATGGGGTGGGGTGGGGTGGGGTGGTCTGTATCAACCCAATTAGCCTGACATTTTTCCCTTCTACTCCCAGTCAAGTATCCTTGATAAAAAACAAACTTAACCCTGTCTTGGCCCTTAGCAGATTTTGATGAGCATCCAAGCTTAACATACAACTTTAAAGATAAATTAATTCTAAATATATATTTGTATATATAAACAAAAACTAAATGAATATTTTTCCCAGATGCTGATGAGAGGCTAAAGATGCTTCAGATACAGCAGCTGTAAAGTCATCCCCAATAAATGTAAACACGATTCATGTAAAAACCATTAATTAATACACAGTTTTTTATGAGGAAAGATTAGTAATTGGAAATTGTGCCCGTCTACATCCACGGTCCACCACACCCTGTTCATCCCCCACCCCTGCGTATGGAACATTTCTGGGGGGAAATATATAAATAAGAGCAACACAAAAAGCACGAAAGTTAATAATTCCCCACCCCCCCCACAATATTCCGGGAGGCTGAAGCTGGGTTTTCCACCAACTAAACTAATACCAATAATCAAAGACAGTACTTGGGTGGGGTGGGGTGGGGTGGGGAGGGGAGGGGAGGGGATGGGGATGGGGATGGGTTTCATTGATTAAAAAAAAGGCAAAGTGATATTTTTAGCTACTGAAATTAGCATGCAGTCAGGGCTCCGGACACTGATTGATTGATTGATTGATTGATTATCGATGATCCCGCTATAACCGAGGTTGCTGCATGCCGATCTAGGGTGGGGGCTGTTGGCTTGTTCAGGGCACCAAGTCCATATGGAAACGGCTGCTGAAACCTGGCGAACACTGGCAGCAGTGAGATATACAGGGAGAGAGAGAGCCAGCCAACAAATAGATAGCAGCAGCAGCAGCAGCTTCCCGGGGAAGCAGGTCAGGACCGGGGGGGGGGGCGGCGGGAACCACTTGGCCAAACCAGCCGAATTACTTAGATCACCACCATCTTTCTTTTTGCCGATGACATTGGGAGGGTTAAGTCTGGATAAGAGAGAGAGGAGGAGGAGGAGGAGGCTGCTGCTGCTCTACCGCGCCTGGTAAAAGGACGGGAGGGAGGGGGAATTTGGAAACAAAAACAAAAATCGTCGAGTTACCATAGGAACGACCGGGTTACTCAGTATAACTAGTAGTAGTAGTAGTAGTAATAAATCGCTTGAAGGTAATTACGGGTATGTTAAAGCGTATTGACAGCCGTCTTACATACAGCAGGTGGGCATTTTCTAACCAGAGAGGAGGAGGAGGTGATCCCCCCCCCCCACACACACACACTTTTTCCTCACCCACCTTTACAGTCCACGGAGGGGACGGAAAAGTCCTGGCAGACGCCCTCGTACTTCACCTCCCCGCCGAATTTCCTCACCCGGGCCAGGCAGTTCTCCCTCACAGCCGACACGGACAGCTCGCTGCTCAGCCCCATGTCGGCGAGCTGGTTGAGGTAGGCCACCGTCTCGTCGTTCATGTTATACTGCTTCTGGTTGTTGGAGCCATGGTCGCCAGGCGGCGAGGCGGACATGTTGTCGGTCTGCTGCCTGCCTCCCTCTTCCCCTACTGTACCAACCACAGCAGCGGTCGGTGGGTGGATGGATGGATGGCTGGCGCAGCGGCCCGCACCTTCGTCTCGGCTCGGGGCCCGTCAACCGTATGGGACCGGCGGGAAGGAGGAACCCTCGGCAGCCCGCTCGCTCCACCAGGCAGACGACCTCAGCTCTCCTCCGGCAATGGCGCGCGAACCCACCCACAGTCGTCGGGAACGGAGGTCTTCTCCGATCCAGTCACGCGCACTCTCTCTCCTCTCTCTCTCTCTCGCACCTGTCTTAGGTGTCGCCTCCATTGCAGAATAACGTGAGAACCTCAATGGAAAAAAAAAAATTTTTTTATTTCGTGTTTCGAGACAATTGCGTTTAAATCGCGGGCTTTGTTCTCCGAGGCAGGTATTGGCAGGCGGCCAAGTTTTTTTTTACGGCAACGCGAAGAAGAAGAAGAAGAAGAACGATTCTACAGGTAACTCGGAAAACTGGGCGGTTACTTCCATTAAAGGAGATGGATCCAGCGACTATAAGCCGCTCGTTTAGATTATGTGTTGTTTTTTTTTTTTTTTGTCTTTTTGATATTTGGGATTTACGACAGGATTGACGAACTCTCCATGCGACGGTTTACGGTGTGGCCGAGTCTCAAGAGAGATGACGTCACCAGCAGCACTTGGAACACCTTTATCCATAAATGCTAGACTTCAGTGCAGTAGATGTGGCATTTGGCGAAAGGAATTTGACAGTCAGAGTAGATGATACCATAAAAAGACATTGGAATTCCCTCTCTCTCTCTCTCTCTCTCTTTTGGTGGATTAAGTGTGAAAAGGTGTGTACTTCACATTCGATGGAATCTCAGGTGTAAAACTTCGGCGGTTCCGGTTCCTCCGTGTACCTCATTCGCGAGCTCCCACCCCCCCTACCCTGCTTGTATCGTGCCAAGGGTATGCGTGGATCAGATAAAGTATCACGGTTTACCATGACGATTAGTAAAACGCGTAATTTAGGTTATGGGGAACTATTAGAGTGACTTGGGTCACCTTGCAGGTGTTTTTTGTGGTGATGTGGTTGAAGGTGTTTGGAACTTTGTTTTCAGGAAATGCGCATTAAATTAGATAGGTCTTTTCGACATTGATTACGCGTCATGAGGAATCAATTACTGGTACATATACCGCCGTAACTAAGTAAGTGAACAGCAACGAGTACTATCGGTTATCTATATTTGCCAGCGTTAGGAGTTCGATCTATTAATTGGTTAAGGTGTCAGCACGGTTTGATATAAGAAGGGGGAAAAAATGAAGGCGGGGATATTAAGTTGTAGATGCGGAGTTTGGTCCAAGACAGGACCTCACCAGTCGGTTGGTATCCGATTTCGGTTCTTCCACACTCATCATCATCATCATCTGCAGCAGTAATTATAGCTGATGGGGTTGCGTAGTGCCATGGTTACCGTTAACCCATCCCTGCCGTTCTATCGTCTCTGTGTTCAAAAAAAAAAAAAAATGGAGAGTCTCTAGCAGGACTCTTGTCTAGCAGTGGGAGGAATTCCACGGCCCGGGAGAGCGAGAAGAAGCTACGGTATGAAAGTTTCGCCAAATCGTGTAGGGGGTCGAACTCGAGCTCTCTCGCCACGACCGGTTAGCACGCTACCCACTCGGCCACCCAATGGGAGTTTGACTGGCAACGAGAAAGAATTTCCTTTACCCGATCCTCTCTCCCTCCAACGACACTGGGAAGTCCGGCCAGCTCGAAGAGCCGTCCAATACGGTCACAAAGACTGCGATGTACCCCTCTCCACGTTAGACGATCTGATATATAGTTAATGTTTTAGAGACGAACAGAAATATCACACACACACACACACAAATAGAGTCTCCACGTTCGTATTATCCTCCGGTATCGGGAACTAATCTCGCATTGAACGAACGATAAGACGACATCTGACGTACCTCTTTGGAGCAATTTTTACCAGGTATGGCGTGTGAAGCGCTGTTATTCTCTTATTTTACCTAAATGAATATTAATTTCCTTGTGGTTAAAGATGAGAAAATTAACACTGCGCAAGTAGATGCCTCGTCTCGAGCTTTTGACATTAAGACAATCTTTTTTTAAATTATTATTTGCGTATGGTTTTTTTTTTTTTTTTGCACTACATCATTTTCATCGCGCAACAAAATTTAAATCCACGTGATGGGACCAAACGGTAAGCGGTTAGTTCTTTGTTTGCCATTCCTGGGCGCTCTGTCGCGACACAGTTCGTCTCAAAGAGGGGACAAATCGTCGTCTAGTCTTCGTTTAAGAAAAAAAAAATTAAAGCCAGATTTTTAACCAAAAATATATATATATACTGATCGATCGCGACTAAATCGATCTAGAAACAGTACCCATAGCAACCGCAAAACACCCGATTGGCTTCATTTACAAGTAATGCTGCTAGGGTTAAAAGGAACCGTCATTAGATACAACACCACATCGACGCCCAGAAACCAATAACATTTGAAGGCAAACATTGTCTTTTGCACCTTCATAAGAGGTGAAGGAAAGATTCCCCCGGCCCCGCCGTGTTCCCATGAGGCGTCACTCAACCATCAGGTGAGGAAAATAGCAGATTTCGTCTGCTTACAGATCGGGGGGAAAAGAACCAACTGAGCTATCGAGATGAGTAGTTGGCGCCATTAAATAATAATAGTAGTAATTCGCCCTGCGGGGCGTTTCGGATCCGTATTTAGGAGAGGAGATTTCGACACCGGTGGGTGGGGCGATTGTGCCCGCTCTTCTCGGCGGTTTGTGCGCATGCTCGCCGCTCACAGGTTGTTGGGGGGGGTGTGCTTGGCTCTCCGCGGTGAGCAAATGCGAAGATTTCGCGAGCTCCATCAGCCGGGATGAGAGAAAGAGCCGACGGGGACCGCGCGCAGAACGAACAGCAGCAGCAGCAGCAGCAGCAACAACCGGCTTTCGGGGAGCTTCAGGTGGGAAGCAACATCTGCCGGCCGGCGCAGGTACTAATCAGCGGCGTCTGTTAATGCGGATAAGACGTCGTTAGGCGGCGTATTGGTTTATTAATGGCCGGTAATTTGTGATTGGCGCTGCGGACTCTCGACCCGAGGTAATTACCTGGCCCCTGGGGAGGAGGGGAGACCCGCGCGCGGATCTGGTGTCGGGAAGACTAGACGGGCTTCTGACAGAGCCCGCCGCCCGCCTGCACCTGGGTCCTCGCGTGTAGCGGGTCCGGTTGCACGGTTGGTTTCTCCTACCCCCCCCCTTTAGTGTGTGTGCCGTTATTTCCCGGTCAGCCTTCATCAGACATTTTTTTTTTTTTTTTTGCCTAAGGAATTCGATAAAACGATTACCGGCCGGGAGGGGGCAGGGGGTGGGTGATGTTTTAAGGTTGTTTGGACGTAAGAGTGTTGGTCGAGGTGGGATATACGCAAACTGCTAAAGGGAGGTTCGAAGGTTTCCTTCACGTGCATGGTGGCGCCTGCATCCAGTCCGTGTTGTTTCTGTGTAGATGCTCATTCTTTGTCGTTATCGTTAGCCACCTTTCGCCATCTTGTATTCCAGCTGGCTTCCCGGGTATAGACGATATTGTGCACTCTGCTTACCTCCCCCTACTTCCTTCCGCTCGCTTACATCAAAGGTAAATTTGATGCTGAACCCGGTGTTTTGAGCTGATCCGGTATGTCTGAATCCAGCCCAAGGCCGAAAAAGGGGGGTATCTTGTTCAAGTCGTTGAGTATGCTTCAGTCCCGCAATGGACGAACAGTACAGGAAGAAACGCCAAGGCGCTACTTCCGGTTTGATTCCCACCGCGTGGATTTACCTGGTCGTGCATACACGGTCGGTTTCCTACACGAATATACTCCATGTTTTTACTGTAGATTTCTAAGCTCGCAGATTAGGCACAAAGTATGATGATGAATCCCAATGAGAGACGAAGAGTAGGTGCAGAGAACAAAGCATTCGTAAGTGGGAAGACAGTTTCTTTTGGACAAACACGATGCCCTGTTTGTTTCCAAACACCGACTGCACCAAAGGAATGTAGCATAGGCCGGCAACACTAAATCACGTACACAAGGACAACGTGTGCAGCGGAGAATTACGTAAGCAGATTCCTGAGTCCAAAGAAAACATATTTCCAAAACCTGCAGCAGTACAAACTGATACCGAGGCTAGGCAAAGACGGAAAATCTTTTGTATGTGTTGTTCTCGTATCGTCAAATTGTAGCGATGAGTAAGTGACGTGAACGAAAATGATTCCATGAAAGTAAGGACAACTGTGAAAGACTGCAGTTTCTTTTCAGAAGCACTAGACAACAGCGCAGATATCACTGATGCCAGGCAGCTGGGAACCGTTGATGGGAATTTCTGAGTGCACGAAGAACTAACGCCTGAAATAATTTCTCCCCTTATGGCGGATTTCGGACGTGTTCGCGCATAGTGACAGATGGCTCGAAACCAGCGACCGGACTCCAAAGACTTGAGTAGTATTTTGCTACAAGAAAACAGCGTTGTATGTCCTGCCCTAATTATACACCGGAAAGCTCTTTACGGGAAATATGTTTAGTGCTACCAAACTGGTCAGCACCATCCCAGAAGGAAACAGAGCTCAGGCAGAAGATATGTGACATTTATCGAGGTATTGGGTGATAAATATGGGGATTTTCCTCTCCGTTCACAAGTACGGAGGCTGGGTGCAGGAAAGCGTTTTTTTTTTTTTTGTTTTTTTTGCATTTCTCTTCCAATAGAAAAGAGATTCTCACATTTAATATATTAATAACGTTTCTGGTCTCTCATAATGCTTGGTTTCACATAATACTTTAAAAGTTATATTTCTACCCCTCCCACCACCAGAGATACCCGATATTTCTTGTCTGGCTTCTGGCATTAAAAGGGTTCATTCGTGTTGGTTTAGTGGCCAGATGCTTAGGGATTTTATAACCGGATTTCAAGCGGTATTTATTTTAGGAGACGTATCCCTTACACGGACCACTTCAGACCTGACTTCATGTGTTTGTAAATTTGGTTTTATGACAAAACCATCTGGCCCTCTTTATTTTGGAATATTTACAAGGATGGATGATCGAACGTAAGCCAAACGAAGTACACGGACTAACTTGACGCATTTTGACAGTGTACCACGTGACACTCTTCCCTCTTTTACACTTTAGTATTAATCTGCTTTTGAGCCAAAACCCAACCTGTTCCGATTGATACTGGTGCGCAAGTTGGCAGTAATTATTTTCGTACTTTATTTGATATAATTTAAGTACGAATGCAATATTGTACAATTGTCACATTCCTTTTGGATAATTTCATATCGGGAAACTTACAGATATGAAACTGAAAAAGTTCTGAATTGCATTTCCTACATCTTCATTCTGCGCAGCATTGGGTGAAAGGTCCTCCTTAATCCATCTTTAAGGATTGCTATAAAGTACCAAGAGACCAACTTTAAGTGTGAGGTGAGCTTAGACATGAAAGATAGTAGGCGTGAAGTAAACACCGCATAAAGGTCGTCAATTCCTATGTTAGTCGTTAATGACTTTTCGCTCAGTGTAAAAGTGGCCGCCTGTTTGAGCCTACATAGTTCATCGTCTCTAGATTGCTCAGGTTTCTGGATTTTGTGACAGGTCTTACAGCTTACATGATACGACTAACCTGCAAACACTACAAAGACAATTAGAGGGTGTGTCCTTGTTGCAAAAAAAAAAAATCAGGTTTACAACAAGTTCGGCTCGCATTAATAATCTCCGACCCTTAGACGGCATGTTTTGTACTAAGTTGAACTGCGTGTCGGTGATGAGAAATTACACAAAATCGATGCCGGAGAAATGGAGAGCGCAAGAAACTTTTTTTTATGTCAGGAAAATGTCACCATTATACGGTTGTATTCCGATTTGTTTCATTGGTCTTTTTATTTTTTTTACTATGTGATGGGCAAAACGTATTGACGTTCTAGAAAGTGCATTGTGGGTAAAACGTATTGACGTTCTAGAAAGTGCATTGTGGGTAAACCGTATTGACGTTCTAGAAAGTGCATTGTGGGTAAAACGTATTGACGTTCTAGAAAGTGCATTGTGGGTAAAACGTATTGACGTTCTAGAAAGTGCATTGTGGGTAAAACGTATTGACGTTCTAGAAAGTGCATTGTGGATAAAACGTATTGACGTTCTAGAAAGTGTATTGTGGGTAAAATGTATTATTTACTTTTAGTAATAGTTTTCGTTGTTGTTTTATGAGAGAATTTCAGACTGGAAGTCATAAAGTTCAAAGCTATAATTTCAGTATATTTGTTATTACGAAGCATATATAATACTGTATTGCATATTAATAAAAATGATACGTGCTTCCATTTCGCAGAATTTTATAATGGAGAAAGGAAAATTCATTTTTAATGACAAATATAAAGAACCGAAAGATCACCTTTACGTGGTATTTACAAAATATCACGTAATGACGGTAATTTGGTTCCCCGTTAAACTTTCGTCTGGTTTTGCCTGTTCAGAGCATTGAGGACCACACGAGGTCGAGATTATTTTACCAAAGCTTGCCTCCATAAGCAGTTGTTTGTCTACATACTTCATGGCGGTACTCTTCAACACGTGGTGTGAGAGAGAGAGTGGAGATGGAGAGAGATGGGGGAGACAGAAAGAGGGGGAGAAAGAGAGAGAGAGAGTTTCAACCCTTTTGTTAGCGGTTCTTAAGAAGGCAGTCTTGTAGGTAATGAAAGGGCTAGGAGGTACCTGAAGCTGCGATAGTGAAGCGCGGTATTATCCATTCTCACCGGTGGATTGATGCAAATATTGTGTGCTGAATCCTGAATCCGAGATCTGTCTGTCTTTTCTGCTTCTAGACTGCTGGGCTGCCATGGCGGAGGAGTCGGGTTCGGCACAGGTGTGGCATACCTCCCTGGCTTGGTCTTTTTCTTGTTCTTCTTCATCAGGTGGTCGCGCAGGTTTGTTCCCGCATCTAAATATGTAAAGTCTGGGGGGGGGATGTTTACCGCGCTGACGTCACTTTAAAAATCCAACGTTTTAGACGGACCCCCCAACCAAGAAAGATGCTGAAAACGTCTCGTACACTACTCTATGCTTCCTGACAAGACTTGCCCGGGTGGGGGCTTATTTAGGAGTCACAGTATAGTAACAATAATATATGGATTCTTTCTTTGTAAGAAATTCTCTTTGGATAACGCCGCCCCCCCCCCTGAAGTTACGTTTTGATTCCTCGTCGTCCCGTGGAACAGCCCACAACACTCGCAGACCGAAGAAAGAGGTCGCCTTTAAAAGCGGCCCCTTCCAGGCCCACACTTTGGATCGGGGCCACTTTCCGTGACAGCCGATTTCTTGCTGTAACACAAACGTCTGAGTACTGTTCCGTAGTTTTGACCCCTAGAATATTTTTAGGGGTCGTGATATGAATAGTAAAAGTCCGCCTGGTTTTAGCAGCCGCCATTCCACAAGCCACATTCTCCCAGACCGACATTCGTTTGTTTTTAAGTATTTGCATATTAAAAAAAAAAAGAATTAACTTAGAAATAATTTTTTTTTAAATCCCTGTAAACAATTATCCAATAGAAGTAGCCACCCCGGTGTTTGGGAAGGGGTAGAAACGCTTCATACAGCTTTAAGGCAAGGGCAGATAACTGATACTTTCCTCGACGGAAAAAAAAAAAAACAAATTTAATTCTACCGGGGTTAGGGTGAACTCCCGTAAATATAAACTGTTAAGTCCATCTTATTTATTTACCCTCTCCCCTACCCCCCCTTTTTTCTTCTTTAAATGTTCTAATAATCGAGATTCCGCGAATACAAATTTAAGAAAATATTTTTTTTTATTTAGTTTTTGGTGAAAATGCGAAAACAAAACAAAAAATAGAAAAAAATAAATCTTGTTATTATTTCTAATTATTCGTTTTCACTTTCGTTATTGTCAAGGCGAGACGATCGTGCTCACGCTGCGATAATACCAGAGCCGTTCTTTATCGATACTGTCTGATCATTACAGGTAAAAATTTTAATAACCGGGCGAAACATTAACGAGCAGAAAGGGCCACGAGAAACGGTCATGGTTAGACAGTTATTCGAAGAAGCGCGCGTGCTCGCCGAGATGGAATACCCGGTATCACATTTCAGCAGAAGCGCTGTCTACCTGTTCAGGTGTACGACATCAAAAGCCGCGTGTAACTGTAAGAAGAGATAACCCCATCACAGCCGTATCTCCGTTGACGCGCCTTTCAGCCGATTTTCAAACTAATTAATAACGAATGAGGAATGGACATTATTAATTACGTGAACAAACAACAACCGGTTCGGGGATGAGATTTATGAAAGATGACGCGGAGTTCTTGGAATAAAAAGCCGGAGAGGCGCAGTGGTGTCATGTCATCGTTTGTCTTGAGAGTCGGAGAAACATTAGCATCAGTCCTTAATCTTCAGCCAGGTACTTCACAGCACCAATGACTGTCAGGCGTGAGCCGGATACGAGTGTGGCCAGAGCGGGTCTAGTCGCCCCCAATCTGAAGTTTTCCATCAGTGAAATTTTGGGTTTGCATAGGAAGGAGACGCAGGATAGAGATTGGCAAGTGTTAGAAGTCCAACGTCGACTGCAAATACCAGCGGCTTATACGGCCAGGGGCTTCTGTAATGACTGTCCAACGTCTAGGGAGGATATGGCGAGTTTCTCTTGGCTTCACTGCAGTAGATATCACCCTCCGAGATTAAACCGTAAGTATTAATATGCTGGTGTGTGCGTGTGTGTGTGTGTGTGTGAGCCAGAGCAGAGAGAGGAGAGGGAGAGAGAGAGAGAGAGGAGAGAGAGAGAGAGAGAGAGATGGAGATGGGGAGAGAAAGAGAGAGAATGGATGAGGAGTAATAAAAAATAGAGAAAAGCAAAGGAAAATAGGAAAAAAGCAGAAATAGCAAGAAAAAAATTATTATAAAAAACAACTAAACGTTTGAGAAATAAAAATCCGCAGAACCTAGAAATTCGAAATAACAAGTTGTTTTCTTTCGTTTTTTTAAGTAGAAAAAGAAAATAATAATGTGAGAAAAAACCAAAAAAAAAATGGGATACCGTCCTACTGACAAAAAAGCAGGAATTCTAAGAAATGGAATATTTAAAAATTCAAACGGCTGATAAACTAGTTTAAAATTTAAGAAAAAAAAATCGAGTAGAGTTATACTAGAAACAAACTAGGGACAGAGCTAAACTGATGACAATGAAGAATAAACGGGGGAAAGCAATTTTAAAAATAAATTAGCTTTAATTTCTTATGTATCCAGCAATATAAATATATATTTTACCTATTTAAAATCTTCGTGAAGCGAATATAAACGTAGAGAAAGATGTTAAGAAGAACGTTTAGGAGGGAGATCAGTACATATACACAATGAACGCAAAGTCATCTTTAATAAGTTCCCAAAAGAACTAAAAGGCCATCTTTACCTGGCATTTACATGACATTTACAGTTCTAAATATCAAGTAAAGATGGGTTTTTGGATCCTTTATGGTAGTCATTAAAAGAAGTAAACACGACAGTTTGTCGACTGGGCTCTCTTTTTTTTGTAATTTTTCTGGGTAGGTTCGTGATGATGAAAAACATCTTGGTGTAATCTGGAAAGGGGAAGTTGGTAACTTAAACTGAATTCGTCTTCTCTTCCTTTTTTTTTTTTTCAAAAGCGATCTTCAAGATATATTTTAAAATTAAAATCGAAGTCGTAGTTTCGTACACAGATGGATAAACACTTCTATTATTATTATTATTATTATTATTATTATATTATTATTATTATTATATTATTATTATTATTATTATTATTATTATTATTATTATTATTATTATTATTATTATTATTATTATATTATTATTATTATTATTATTATTATTATTGTTGTTGTTGTTGTTGTTGTTGTTGTTGTTGTTGTTGCGTCACTACACTTAGTCCCGAAAGATTTAGTACGCCCGACTCGCTTTTAATCATGTCGGTAAGCGTCACTTGAAGACCATCTTTAATCAGTAAAGTTTCATGCCAACATGTACTTTACTTGTCTTTATCGACTCGTTTTCTCAAAATAACTGTTCACCTCCTCCTGTCGTTCAGTCTCTGAAACTCTGCTGCCAGATGATGAAGGTAGCGTTTTACAGATAGGTAAGATTGTCTTCTTTTACGATACTAACAGGGGAGAAACTCGAGCTGTTTATACCTATTATTATTATTATTATTATTATTATTATTATTATTATTATTATTATTATTATTATTATTATTATTATTGTTGTGTTGTTGTTGTTGTTGTTGTTGTTGTAGTAAAAATCTTGTAATGCGTCCACGATTATTAATTAATGCACTCGCAAAAATTCGGTAGAAGACAACAATCTGATGGAAATAGTTTATTTAAATTGGTTATTTAAAAAAATATATATAAGAATTAAATTGAAACAAATTTTAAAAACATGTACAGCTGTACCTTTATTTAAGAAATTGATAGCGATATAAATTAAACGTTACGTTTCGTTTCTGTTTTTATTGTTTTACTTTTCATAATACTGTAACTGTCCTTACTACTTTGGTATTTTGGCTCTCTAATTTTGTGATTTGTTTTACTTTACCTTTTTTTAAAAAAAATGCATTTATTTAAATTGTTTACAACTTTCAGACCAGAAGACAAAAGGAAATCTCCATTTTACAATCTTCTTCATTTCAAATGACACCGGCTGAGCAACACTTTACAGGGTCTATTTTTACTGTTTTGTTTTTTCTTCTCCTTTATCTTTAAAATAATTAAGCGTGTTAATCGATCGGTAATGGGAGTTTTGAACTCAGAATAAGTTTCAGAAATTCTCAAAGTTGAAGTAGCTGTCGTGAAAGTAGCTCCGCTTTGCGGTTTCATGAAATCCGTGAAAGAAGGGAGACAACTCGTACCAGTAACTTTTAAATAACTTTCTCCACGTTTGGAGTACTAGCATCTTGCGATAGTAACTGCGATTTAAGGACACGCGCGGAAAATAGGGAATGTACTGGTGCATGCCATTTTCCGTATTCGAAATAAAATTGGCCAGGTTTGGAAAGTGTTCAGACTGTAGAAACCAGCGTCAGACCTCAGGGGTAATTTTAATGATTGACATAAAGAATTGGAAGGTTCTCTATTGACTGGCATTTATTTAAATAGGGTCTCAGGTGCTTTTTGTTAGTGATTAAAGATGAGATAAGGATGGTTTTGCGTCCAGTGAAATTTAGTACAATTATTCCATACGTAAACATTTCCTGTTGCTAGCATATTTCTTCCGGTTCTTTTTATTTGTCAGTACCTAAAGAAAGGGAGAAGCTGCTCCAGTTACCTACGCGCCCCACACCCTTATTCGTGATAAGGGTTTTATTCGGTCCCCCCCCCCACTCCTCGACGTCTGTGTGCGGATCTAAGTGAGACTTGATAATGTAATCACTGGGAAAATTCTGCTAGACTCTCAGAATCCGAGTAAATCCGTTCCCCCTGACGGTGGGTAACTGCGTAGTTGTCAACTACGACCGAGCTTCTTGGAAGACGCGGATTCTCTCTTGCTGATGTAGTTTACGGCTTCCCCCAATATGGGAGTTACCTGCCACTCCTATCATAGGGACAGCGGCTGACTGCAGACGCTGGTGGACCGGGAAGATGCAAAAGACCGCTCTCAGGTGGAATGACTTTGACACCTGGTGGCCAGAAGGGGAAACAAAAACTGACACTTGGAGGATCGGGCTACACGGCATCTGCTCATTGCTAGCCTTTCTTTGGTGATCTAGGGAGGTTGTTTGGTTGCTTGGGGAACTGACCCCGACTGAAAATAACAGGAAAAATTAGATTAAGGATAGCGAGTTCTCTCCCTAAAATGAGGCGTGGGTGAAAGGGCCAACACTTGCCACGACATTGAGTTGATGAGGTCTAATGGTTTTATTTGGCTATTTCAGGCGACAAGAAGAAAGAAGGTAGAAAGGAACGGAAACTAGGAAGGAGTCCGCGGATACCGTTCGCTCCCCATCAAGTGGCAGCGCTAGAGCGAAAGTTCCATGACACCCACTATCTCAGCAGCCAAGATGTTGCCGACCTCTCATTAGCCCTAAACTTAACAGACACGAGGGTAATGTTTAAAACCTTTTTTTTTTTTTTTCTGAAGGAAAAATCCAGTGGGTATATATATATAACCCTGCTGCAAAACCGACAAATACTTTATTTTGACGTCAGTTAACTGAAGCGTTTCGGAATTCGTGTTGTGTCCATCTTTATGCAATATTCATTTGGTGCATCATGTCCTTGACTAGAAAGGGCGCATGTTTTCTTTTCTTAAAATTAAAAGGAAAAGTAATTATGCCAGAAAAACAATTCAACGATCAAGGGTTATTTTGAGTCCTCGTCGCCAATAGACATTTTCTAGGGTAGAATCAGATATTCAAATAGACACAGATTTGGATGGACCCCCCCCAGTTCGTTTTTATCCCATTTTTAAAGCCTGAATCGTAATCGTCTTGGACAGGAAGACGCGCAAGTATTTCTGTAATGCATAATAAATTTCTAAACTAACCGAATCTACCCGTATGTTGATGTTCAGTTGTAGTCTTACTGGCAGTTGCTCCGTCGGTGGTTAAGGACATCGCTAGATGGCGCTCGCGCCAACTCTGAAGGCACTGCGTAGGAAACAATGCCTTCTCAAACACACGGGCAAAGCGGATGTGTGTGCCCCGCCATCTGTAAAATAACGCTTCGTTTATACTCGGTCCATAAACATCTATCGTGATCCATCCGTAGGCTTGGTTACAATAAGCATTTGCCTATACTTTTCCCTAAATAATGCACTAGTAAACTTTCTTAGTTAGATCTCTACAGCCGAGGTGCAGAATAATTTGGTATTTAATCATGTGTATTGTAATACAACAGGAAGCATTTTCAGAAATAAGAAAATTACTTAGTTTTCTGTAAGACATGTCCACAGATCTCTCTCTCTCTCCTCTCTCTCTCTCTCTCTCTCTCTCTCTCTCTCTCTATCCTCCATCTCTCTCTCTCTCTCTCTCTCTCTCTCTCTCTCTCTCTCTCTCTCTCTCTCTCTCTCTCCTCTCTCTCTCTCTCTCTCTCTCTCCCTCTCTAAGTTTCGACAATAAAGAGTGAAGAACACCTTTAACGAAATTACACACTTAAGGGTGCCTACATACACCAGGGGGGGCTCCTAAGAGAGCTGCTACTGCAGCACTGTAGCCTATTCTTTCGGGATGCGAGTGCTGAAGCTTTTGTAGGGTCTAACAGACTGATGACATGGGAAGTGTACTGCCGTACCGCCAGGCGTTGGCGATCATAGCAATCGACTCTATTAGAGACACTTCGATTCTTCGTGGGTTTTTGAAATAAGCACCACCAGGCAGCTAATTTGAGGTTCCTTTTACCCAACAGGTGAGACAGCTCCGCTCCCCACACAAGCCTAATCCTGACATCCCTTGGAATAGCGATAGCTAGGTCGGCATCGGGCAGTCGGGCGACATTAAGCACGAAGGTGTGCTCTTATTTAACCCGACGGAATGCGCAGGTGTACGTCATACCTGGATGATGTAAAGGATGTTTTTCGGATTCGCATTTAATAACAACAGGGTCCAAAAGATGGAGACGATTCCGCAGCAGCCAATCCTTAATTATTTGTATTTTTGGTCGCCGTTCGAATACCTTTTCTTCGCGTTGTCTTTGATCGCCGACGTTTTGAGTTTTTGGTTAAAGGTAAGTTAAATTTTTTGGAAAATTAAGAGCAGCAAAAGACAAAATTATTCTAAACATCGTCTGATGCTATGTCGAAGATGGCATCCGACTTCCCCATGTACGGTGGTACAGTTAATGTCCTTTAGTGTTTCCGGGACTACTGCCCATCAGAAAAAGGTCCGTTCAGTTCCCAGCTTTTCATAACCAAGAATTATAATAATAATAATAATAATAGATTTGGCAAAAAGAAAGGATCTCAACAGACTGCGTTGATAGTAAATGAGAAATAATCTTCCTCGATCTTTGTCTCATCAAATCATCTATCCAATCTCACCTGGATCCTCACCAGATCTTCCTTCAATTTATATATTCCACTGGGGTGCAGAGGAAGTGAGCCAAACAAAACCTGTGCGTGGATAGAGGAAAAGGAAGACAAGCCTGACAAGGCACAAGTAATTTTGTAATCGCATTCCTTTAAAGAAGAGACTGAGGTTCTCTTATTGTTGGGAGCTTATGGACAGAGGTGTCGGAAGCATCCCTTTATTGGTGTGGCGAAGTTTTAGTTAGTACATTTACTCTTTTAGCATGACAAACCACGAAACTGCAGAAATAACGAGCCAACACCAAGCAATTATGCTATGTGCTACATCAAACTAAAAGCATTCCGTCGTTTCTCATCGCCAGACACAATAAATTGATTAACAGTTTCCTTCACACACAAACTGCCTGCCGTTTCTTTATATGTAGATAGCAGCAACAGATGATCTAAACTCTCCTGCGACCGCGAGCTACGCAAATCTGACTTAATCCTTCGCAGAGAGCTGAAGGGTCTCCCCGGGCAGGCCGCTGAAGCAGGACAAGCAAGATGTAGCTTACACATTTCTGTGGTAGTAGTTTTTTTTTTTTTTCGTGGCTAGTACCGATTGTATGAATGATTTCCTTTACGGTTTTTTCACCTGTGCGGAGATTACGTATGCTCGTGAGTTCACTCTTCAAACGGGTCCGTAATCCAAATCATCGCCATAGTGTCTCACCATAACTCGTAGGTTCTCCGCCTCAACATCGCCTTCAATCCACGATGCGCTCAAACGTTTTTCTATGGAAACTAACGCCGAAAATAGCTTTGTCGCATATTCGCCCTGTTAATTCACCCGTAACGCAATCTAAGACATGGTAATAGATCGACCTGTAACGTTCTTCTGGATTACTAAATTCATGCGGTCTAGTCTTCTGGAATCGAACTGGCGCAGCGATTCGACGAGGAAGCTTTGGCTTCTCAGCATCCGTTTTATTAGAAAGGCTTAGCGACTCTCTCCATAGTGCTTTAAAACCATCTTCTGATCGATCAATTCTTATTTGCGAAACCAACCAAAGCGATCCCTTCCCCTAATGGAATATCATTTCTTTGAAGCTGTTTGCTCAGCGTATCTGTTCTCTCAGATACCTTCAGTCTTAGACAGAGACAGAAATAAAATTCGAAATCTAGCGGACGTATCTTCGTGTCTGCTGATTCACATTCGACTGTACCGAATACTTCACCTGGTATCGGTAACTGTTTTCTTATACCTTCTAATGCTTCCGGTTCGATTGTGAATCTAATCGGGGCACAAAGGCCGAACAAGACTTTGTGAGCAATTGACGCTTTCTGCGACTTTCCGAACAATCTCGACTCTCTTAGGTGAATCACGTAAAAAAAATAATACGATCATCTCTTGCACTAGTTGAAGAAAATCACGCATCGAAGGATCCTGAGATACGGTTTCTTTAACGGCCAAGTCAACACAGTGCCTGTGGCAACGCGTCGTAACAGCTCGCGGCTCTTCAATGCTTACTAACCTCCCGACGCCAGAAGGTACGCCCTGAAAATTTGATGCTCCATCGTAGCACTGAACTCTGCATTTATGAAGATTTAATTGTAGTCGAACCAGTGCGTCTTTGATTACGGAGAATATGGCCTGAGCGTCGCCACATGGAACAGCATACATTCCCAGTAATAGTTCCTCAATTCCAAAACTATCTGATACTGTACGAGCGCCAATTGCTAGTTCCATCTTACTTGTATTTGCCATTTCATCTATAAGTAAGGAGCAAAAATTGTTATGGCGAATTTGAACTGTTAGCTGCTGCAGTATCTTGCTTCCCATCATTCCAACAATTTCTTTTTGAATTTGCACAGGTATCCAATCGGTTTTTCTTTTGCATCCAATGAAGAAGTTCATTGTCATCTTCGGCACATAAGTCTAACAGCTGTCCGAAATTACTGGACTTATCGTCGTGCGCTCGTAACGGAAGACTTTGTCTGGAAAGAAAGTAACCATTTTCGTCAAGTATTTCCCACCATTTGTCCTTTGCTCAGACTTTTGCTTATCGAGTTGTGCACCAACATTTACATCACGAGAAATGCAATGTAGTCCATAGGTAGAATTACGATGGAGCTGACACTGTCCGTGTACCCTGTATCGATGCACAGCGTTTTTCCATGTTCGGGATCCTAATGTTGTGAACGCAAGACCAACCTTACACGAGGAAGCAGTGCCCTTCGACACCTGTCGACAGATTTTACAACCAATCGAGGAGAAGATTTACACCAATCAGTCAGAAATCTCCTGCCTTCCTTATCTTTAGGCAATTCGTGATCAGGAACTGCTGATTCTCTGTATCCGTACCGCTTACGTCCACTTCTCGGTCGACCTCAAGCATCCTCGATTGCTGCGCAGTAACTTCTGACGACTTCAGCTCTGCTGGCGGAAACGCAGCTCTAGAAGCTCGCTGGACCGTTGTCGGGGTTGATTTCTGAACCCTTTTCGGTGGCTCAGGTTAGCAACGATAAAATGAAGCGAAAATGTTGTCGACGGTGATATCCGATTCGATATCCAATTAACGACCAATCACAACAAACATACCAGATGTGTCAGATGCTATTGTCTGACTTGAAATGTTCTGTTGATTGACCATAATTCTGTTGGTGCCCAGCTTGTCTATGAGCAGAGCCGGACTAGTGTGTCTTCGTCGCTCGGGCCGCTGTCTCTGCAAGTGCCCTTACTGCTCCCTGCCCACGAAGTGCCACCTAAGCTGGTCCGTGTTTATTCAACTGAAGACCCCAATGGCTTTAGCCAATGGGAACGCGACCAGATTGCGTCAGTCGTACTGGCGGTAACAGTTCGAGTACCGGCCCCTGTCTGAGGCGGCAGTCGGCGGCCGGTGGCTTTACAACTTCTGACAGATCAGAGATAAACACACACATTTAGGTATCTCTTAATCAGACAATAGCAATCCAAATGTTTCCAGAAGCATTAATCAAGAATCTATCTCATTCATCACTAGAGATGCCGGGGAGCATAAAGACAAATTCAAAACTTAAATAAACAATACCTATGATTGGTTGGTCCATCAGGGCTTCTTTTTTTTTTAAGGGAGACTACTCCGGCGAGGGAGAATAGTAGCGCAGTTTTGCTGCAGGAAGCGTTATTCTGCGCCACTGATGACCGGCCCTTGCCAGGACTCTTCGTTTTTTGATATGGGAAGAAGACGAAGTCCAGTGGAAACTCACACTGCAGGCAGCTGGTGAACGAGGGCGAGAAACTATGCCAGGGAGGTACGACGATCCCGACCGGGAATCGAATTCAGACCCTCAGCTTTGGCAGTCGAGTTATCCTCGCTTTTGTTTTTGTAGCACCTGCATTAAGCTTCGGATCCGCATCCACTTTAGTCACCCGACTGGATTTCCCGAAAGAAAATGGCACCTGAGAAGAATCGTTCTCTTTCTCGCTGGCTTACGACGTTTTAACTTCGGGTTTTTCACTCGCTTCTTAACGTGTTCTCTGGCGGGAGAGGTCTGCTAGCTACCCTTATCTTCAATTCACCATCTTAAGGGACTTATCACTCGCCAAGGAACAACCAAATATCCTCCATATTTCATAAATTCTCTTCACTGATTCAGGAAACTCCCATTACATGTTGTCCTTTTGGCAGTTAGAAAAAACAAACCTAATTCGTTTGAAGCCAATAACAATAAGGTTCTTTAAAGGGCTGGCTTATGGCTTATTTAATGAAGAATTCAAACGATTGGACTGTCATTCTAGAACTATCGAGTAGACTCAGTGCGACATTTAAAGTGTCATAAATATCAAAAATCTACTTTAAGAAACTGCTCCTTCGTGACTTTTCTCTTAACAACAAAAACAATATGTAATCATTTTTTTTTTTTTGCAATTTATTCTGTTTCAAGATAAGTTAACTGGATCTAATGAACCCTGCGGCTGTAAAGATGTCTTCTCAAAAACTGCTCTTTTACTTACGTTCTAGAACTTTCCAGGATGCTTTAAAACGTCCAAAAACGGCTCAGAACGCATCAGATTGTTTTAGAACGTTCCAGGAATGCTCCAAAATGTTCTAGAATGTTCCAATCTTAGACCAGTCTTTTCTTAAATACTAGAATATTCCCGAACATTCTTCATTCCTGAGGGAAAAAATATATAAGGGGGGCTGTTGATTCCAGTGTTGTCACTATGTGATGTCACAAGCAGAAAACGATTTCTCCATCCGGAGGAAATTTTACAGATTCTGAAAGAAGAAAGCAAGTGAAAGTTGTCGCCTTAGAGAGCAAGTGAGCATAAATCATCCGGTGATGACGATGAAGACGCTGTACTGTTTAAACTTCCAGTGAAGAAGACGACGGCATCCAGGGTTAACAGCCTGTTAGCGGGAATTGAGGAAAGTATACATTAAAAGGTGCAAAGGAAAGGTCCTCGAGGTCGGTTGAGTCAAAGAAATATATATTTAAAAAGTACAGGACCAACGCTGTTTGCGAACGGAGAATGTGATTCAGTAGTTTTCTTTGTCCCCGTTATTCTTCAGAAGGCCGTTACTTGAAGAGGTATGTAAATGGACAGACAAAGAAGTGAGTTTGGTGTATAAAGAAGCCCGGTATGGTTTAGATTACAATGAACTGAGCAGATTTTTGGGAGTGTTGATTAAGATCGGAGTTTATGCATAGGGACGATGGAAGACAAGTGTTCGACTGAATAATCAGTCGCAATCGCTTTCAGAGCATCGCGCGCGTTCTTCGTTTTGACAGAAGGCGGCACAACTCTCAGATAAGCTGGAACCAATAGGATGAAACATGCAACAGATATTCACAAGATGCATACACTCCTAGGGCTTACGTGACTGTTGGTGAGCAACTGGTAACATTCAGAGAACGATGTCGTTTGTCATAGTACCTTCCATCCAAAACCAGGGAGGTATGGTAGCATCAAGATCTTGGCATCGTGTCACAGCGTGAACAGTTATGTTTGGAAGATAGAGTTACACAGAGGAAAGCAGTCGACCGAAGCTCGAGAAGTGTCTCGGGCGTGGTACGAGAAGTACCCGCGAGAGCTTCTTTTACTAGGCTTTCCCTGGCAAGAATATTATTTCGAAAGGACCCGAGTATCGTCGGAACAATTCGACGTAGCGAGGGTGAGCTTCCTTACGGTGATATTTTACAATGGCAACTGTTCGTGGTTTAACTGGGGTAGGGGCTAAAGAAGGCAGACCGGGAATCAAGAAGGGCCCGTCTTGCGTCATCACTGTAATTGAGGTTGCGTTTCTGAATCGTTTACGACCATAAACGTGAAAGGATTTCTTTGTCTTTTCCGTTCTCAGTTTTGTTTTGGAAACTACACGGACTTGTAAGAGTTCCTCTGCTGGAGACTCTTTTTTATTGTTGTTGTTGTTGTTGTTAAGAATGCTTATAACCATAAATACCAGAGTATCGCTCACGGTGTCGCCGAGTTCGCAGTACCAAGAAGTTAACTCATAACCTATGTTTACCGTAGAATTAGGTTTCGGGTCTGCCGCACCCGAGCTACTTGTCATCGCTACAACTCCTCCCGCACGGTAGTTCCAGGGTTAAATGCGCAGAGTGTTTGACTCGTGACGACTAAGTCTTCGCTTGTCGCATTTTGTCTGCAAGAAACAGCAGGAACCAGAGAGCGGCTTCAGTAAATCGGCAGCGGCCGTCTCTGTCCTTCCACGACCGACTGATAGCCGTCCACACTGGAGACAATCCTGGCCAGGTCATCCGCTAGAGAACGTTGCCACGAGGAGAACCCCAGCACTTCCGGCTTATAACTTTCCATTTTCAGATTTGCGACGGATTCGGAGCCCAGAGAAAATCCATGCAACCAGCTAGTGAAGAAGATCGAGAAGGAAAGCGCATGCGCCGACCCGGACCGGGAAATCACCTCGATGTTGCCAGTCCAATCGGCTAACTAATCACTGGGCCCCCCCCCCGGCCACCAGTTTAAGTTCTGGACGCTAATTCATTCTAAACTTGAGCTCTCCCTGGTCGGACCGACTCTTTGACCAGTCCTGATGTTTATCTGCGGGGTTAGGGCTAGATCATTCCCAACGGATTATTTAGATTATAGGCACGGGGATTCCTAAATGCGATCTGTCTGGGAGAAGACAAAAGGCACACTTTTCCAATCAAACACTCAATGATTTCCATCGAACCTGTCCAAGAGTGTCTCCCACCTTCACTCTGACACAACGAACGCATAAATTAGGAGCTTTCCCGATACTTTCTTAATACGTGGAAGCGTATAGTCCGTGTTTTTTTTAACCCTTTAGGTACCGTCTAGCATTTGGGAGGGGGGAGGCGTGGAATGGCATGTCATACTTGCTAGAATCCCCCCAGCGATGCCGGGCTATTTTGGAGGGGGTTCACGAGATACCGTCATGACAGCCTGTGGATGCTAAGCTCCCTGATATTGCCTCTAGGCGGTCTGGTCGGCGTATAGATTCAAGTTTCTTCATGAGGGGTGTGTTTTGCAAACACTGTCTCTGCTGGTGGGCACCCAGTCTATCGTGAAGCCACTTTCCACCATCCGCGGTAATGAAATCAACTTAGTCTTTTCTGAAATTTTCTCCTGTAAGAAAAATAACATTTCGAAATGTAATAAAAAAGGGGGTGGCAAAAGGACGTCGTTCCGCCATACGTATATTCTACATCAAAGAACGGACGGGTTTTACAGGGCCATAGTACACGCGAGCCATGAAATAATTTTGCCATTCCACAAAGTCTCGTTTTTACGACCCATTAACTGGGCAACAGAGTAATCTTGAAGTTAGGGGTCGCGGCCAACGTTCACCGTAGAGCTGGGCGGATTCCGTTTCGCCTTCCAGCTTAATTTTCCAGCATCCCTCCAATTAGGACCCAGCCAGCCAGCC
>JACATO010002443.1:0-278500 GCA_018389105.1 Nautilus pompilius
TTTAAGGATAATGTCAATGAAATATATGCTGATAAACCGTTTTCTGCGCATACTTAATTTATTAAAAATGTACAGAAGTATTGACCAATAGCACCAATGTTGGTGCATGCTGTAAACTGTGTAAGTAACAAGAACAATAAACGATAGAAGAACTTATTTATTTGAAAAAAATTTAAATATAAGTAAAGACACATCTGGGTGATCTTGTCATGATGACATCTGCAAATATCAAAATAGCATTACCAATAAGAGTAAAATTTGTTGGTATATACGATTATAATCTGATCAGTCAATTATAATACATGCTTCCTTAAATATACATGTTAGTAACATATGAACACTATAGTATCATAACTATAAATTATATACCGTCGTATTGTAGATGGATATGGTAAGTGCATATATTCTCTCAAGTATGCATACGCCTTCGGACTGAGAAAACGTACTGTAGTGGCAAACTGTTTCTGGTCTTCGGAATATTCATGGGAAGGTCTCTTGAACAAATCTACAGGAATGTCTAAAATAAAATGATTGAATGAATGAATGATTAGAGGATGGAATAAATAAATAAAACTGACTGCATTAAAACATAACTGTAATCCAAATTCCATAATTTTTCAACAGTATGCTACAATTGTAAGTTTATTTTTCATGTAGCTCTATTATATACACAAGAGTGCATAGTTCTAGAATGATATTAACATGTACTGGTAAGCTTTTGTTTCAAACACATACAGTTAGATACCGTTATATGCTTCCAGCATGTGAGGAGCATCTTCAGATATCTTCTTCTCATCTTTCAGGTCCTGGAAGTAGCGCTTCCATGCAAATTTTTTGCTCTTTTCTGTCTTCGCTTTGTATTCTTAAGAATAGCCGTTATCTCATTCTGTTTCTTAAGAGCGTCGTCATTCTTTTTCTTTAGTGTATCAGAATCAGTGGTATAGGTATGATCAAGAGACACTATTTCGGATGATTCTGATGTTCCTGGTTCCAGACAGGGTACACAAGTCCTCACTCTGTTTGTTCTCGAACATCCCCGAAAAGCAAAACAACATTAAAATACATAATGCTGCCAACACTATGTACTTATATTGGATCATTAAAACGGCCAACTGCTCTAACAAAATTTTGTCAAAACCCTCCAAGTTCTTAATATGTTTAGGTGAGATCTATCTGCTGTGGAGGCTCTTTCCAAGAGAAAATATTGGCACAGTGTTCTCCTACACAATTTTCAAATGCTTGTATTTTGATAGAGTGAAATCAACCTCGCAGAAATGATCTGAACGGATGACATCATATTTGGAAGGGACCCATGCCTTTTTGGTTTTGGGATCTATTCTATTTATTCATGCAACCATTGTTTCCTTCGTTTCTCATCAGATGGTATGGTGGTAAACAAACATCACAATAAATATAAACAAGCATAGAAGGTTGATACGAGTTCTGCTGGTCTAGTCATTGGTCTGTGTATGGGCCGAACTGTAAATATATGTTATTATATCTAGATACGCGTACAAAACCAATCACATTACACACAAGCTGATGGTGAACTAGAAAGAGGAGGAGGAAGGTAATTCTACCAATGTAGACTAACAAACAAAACATAATAAAATAAAATACATACACATCTCAAGCAGATTAACCAATAATAAATAAATATATAACGTCTACACTAACAATGGTAGATTTACTAGATTATGTCTACCAGCGTCAGACTGTTAGGTTGTTGGAGACGTTTTGCCGGTTCTATTACGTCAGAAATGAGAGCTCATATCGAGGCTGAACGTGACGTCCACTAACTAAAGTAAATACCATTACAATCAATCACTTCTGCCGACGATTTACCAGGGAATTTATACGATTTTGATAAAAATCTGGATTTCTGGAGTCGGTAACCTGCTGGAAGGCAGTTTCGATTGCTGCTTGGTTGGAGAAGGATTTCATAGGGAGGAAGCTGGTGGTCTGTGGGAGAAAGGTCTGGTGAATAGGCTGGGTGAGGAAGGATTTCCTACACCAACGTGTTCAGTTTCTGAAGTGTCACTTTTGCAACACAGGACGAGCATGGTCTTGGTGCTGGATTGGGCCTCTTAGATTGACCAATGCCGGCTTTCGTTGGGAGAGTTTCTGATGAACGATGTTTAATTCATGACAGTATCTTTCAGCTGTGATGGCTTTCGTTTCTTATGATAAGCGAAGAGCAGATCTCAAATCGGCGATTTTGTTGTTGCTCATTCAATTCATGAGGCACCCTCCTGTCAAGCCTTTTCTCCTGGCCGATTGTGTCAAGATGCCGGGAAGCAGGTGCAGTGGTTTAGTCAAGCTCTCCAGCAGTTTCTCGCACTGATTTTCTTGAATTGGCTTCAGCTGAGGCTTACAGACGGTCGTCAACACAGCTGGAAGGACGTCCGCTACATTCCTCTCTTCGAGGCTCACATCTCCTGATCGAAACTTTGCAAACCATCGTTGTACTGTGCGCTCATCTGCCGTGTCCTCGCCCCATGCCTGCTTAATGTTACTAGTTGCCCCGCTCGCTTTGTGGCCCGGTTTGAACTCGTGAAGCAAAATGGCACGAAAATCTTTTCCATCCGTGCTTCACTCGGAACTGAAACAAATATCCATTTTATTATTTTTAAAATAGTAGGTTTTGCATAATGTGTGCCAAAGCACGCGCCACAACACGATATTAACCTATCTCATACTCCTTCACAAGCAGGCAAAAATGAAACCCAAATTAACATAATATGAAAACGGACAAATCTTTTGTAGCGACCTCATTTTTAAAAAATAAATAACTGTAACAGTTTATATACAGGACCTATAGCGAGTCCTGGGTTGATACAAACTTAAATTATGTGTAAAGAAGCAAAATTAAATATCAAAATCTATAACTAACCATTTGTCCTAAAAAGGCAAAAAAGAAACATTTGGAAGTAAACTGATAATTGTCTATTCAAAGGAATAAGAACTAATGACTTACCTTTTATTACTGTTATTTTTATTTATCAATCTAATCATTCCATTTGTACACCGTTATGAAGGTAAACAAAGCAACTGGACACGGTACAAATGAAATTATCTGCCTGGCTTAATTTTCTCTCTACTTTTCTTGTTTAAAAATAAGATATTCTTTTTTTGTAATGTCTAGCTGTGCTCCTCAAGACCACGGATAGAGTAAATGATAATATCCTAAATTAATTTTATTTTTTGTCATTTACTTTCTCTTTCCTTATCGTTTGTAAAAATTGCAAGCAGGCCGTAAGGGGAGATAACTTCTAAGACAAGGCCGTAGTCCTATTGTGGGGCACGTATGTGGGAGGATCATTTGTTCCCAGTCAATTTAAGGGCAGGACTGATCCATCGGCAGTCGAGAAAAACAGCTCAGTTAGAACAAGTGTGATAGAAATTAGTTTTACATAGCACCAGCATTTTTTAAAAAATATGACTACAATATTTTTTTATTTTTGGATTTGTCTTCTTTAGAGGCTCTATCGAGTTCTCTCCCTTGGAATACAGCTAGCACAACGGTTTGGATCTGTTCTATATCAGAAAATCTTAAGGTAAAATAGAACACACACAAACATAGATTATCCCGAAAATGATGTACACGAACTTGTGACATTAAAGAAAAGAAAAGTGTATATTTTCCATCTTCTGACATAACCTCCTCTGTGTGAGTTTGGTTGTGTGTGACATATTTTGTTTGGTGCGGCATTCAGGAATTTTCCAGGAATTAAACCAAAAATCGCTCATTCTTTGCTGGAAACTATTTCCAAATTTTAACTACAAAAAGAAAAGTTACTTGCAAACGTTTAAAATAACAGAATGAAAATGCAATTGTATCATTCCGTTTTAATTTAGTTTTGCGTACTTAGATGAGTAAACATTAAGTATGAAATGATATATGGTGTACACTTTTGATAAAGACAAAAAGCATCTTAGAAATGGACTTCCAGAGGCCGTTTCCTCACTCAGATCAGAAAATCTCAAGTGGTGTCCTACAGAGTTCTCTTTCACGCCTCTTCACTTTTAATTAACGTCAAAAATGTCGAGAGCGGTGGATATAAACATGCGAAAACTTTCTGTCTGCACTATAGTCTATCCTTGAGTGAACACCAAAAAGAATTAAAGTTATTTTCAGGTAAATGTGAATAGTTCATTAAATTGGTCGGTAAACCGATACCTGCGACACAACACAAAAAGACCGAAAAAATTACCAGAAATAAAACCAGGTTCAATTGTTGTTATTTTAAGATGTAAATTTATGTTAGAAATATATGCTCAGAAAAGATGTTGGGATTTATTAGTGAAGATGACTTGATATATAACTATCAGAGAATATCAGGTGCTAACAAAGATAAAAGGTGTATTGAGTAGAAATTTAAATAAGAATTTCTAAAGGTTTGTTCTATTACTCAAGTTGTTTTGTATTCTGGATACGTTCCCATCGACCGATCGTAACAGAACATGTAGAATTATTAAAAGGTGCATCACAGATTTACTCGAACATTTCTAGGCTTTAATATTTTGAATCCGCAGAACGATTTTAAAGTAAATTAGATTTAGGTGCATAGTTAAGTATTTGGACATATCATGTTATTAAAACTTTAAATAAAATGTAGAGTGTGAGTTTCTTTGGTTACTATGGCTACTGGTAATAAAGCAAACAATTATAAACTGGCGAAAATTTATCAAAGCATTAAATACAAAAAAAAACATTAAGTGATAAAATAAAAAGTGAATGATTTATACTTTTTCATTGATTTCTAAAATTCAAAATAATGAAATTTAGAATCTTGGTAAAAAGAATTCATTTATTTTTGGAGGGCTGTAGCAACCGTGAAGGCTTCCTGAATTCTCCTACAAAACCGTTCGCAGACTGTGGAGGAACAAAGGTTGTTGACTTCACCAAGTTGTATCTCCAAGATAGTTTAATCACAGTTTATTTTTTTAAATATTCGTTTCGTTTGTTAATGAAACCAAAATTTGTTATGCACCTTGCACCTGAGACCTGTATACATTGACTTTTCAAGTTAAGAAAAACAAATACAGAAACTAATTGTAGAGTTCTGAAATCAAGCAAAACAACAGTAATAAAAATATGTTTGCAAAAAGAATTTCTCGCGCATAGACAGCTAAAGCCGATGCTGAAAAAAATGGTCTTCAATTGAATTAGAGTCAATATCAACTTTTCCAAGCCGCAGACAGACCACTTAGGTGACCATATAATTTGAGCGATCACCTGAGTCTATGAAAAAAAGGGTATAGTATCTTTGTTTGCCAAATAATGCATGTCTCTAGTGTGATGCATATGACCCTAAGGATGTTGGACACATATATTTGACCTATTGCATTGCGTTGTTTCTTCAGTCAGAAACATTTGGATTCAGTCTTCTTTTATCCACGTTAAAGCTTCAGTCAATCTCAGGTCTCTTCCTATTGGTACCTCGCAGGCATGAAATTTTCTCAGAAACTCCTTTACGCCGTCTACTCGACTACAGCTTATCTTGAGAGGATAAAGTACCTCAGGTACACAAATTAATGAAAAAGCCGGGTTTTTCAACTACCTTAATATTAGCAGGCGAAGTAGTCAATGCATCTACGTTTTGAGTGTCATCTCTGTGTCCATCATAAGATCGTTCTGTTATCTGATGTGTAAATATTTGTTTTTCTTTGGCTCAGTCAACGAATACATTTTCCAACAGCAGCCATCTGGATTTCATTGACATATAAACCATGATCCACGAACTCTAACATCATAGAAATGAAACAATTGAGGTAGATTTCCAAACGACAGATATCTTCTTCCTTGGCACACCTGCATTTTTTAAGAGTGACACAGGTCTAAGGTTTCCTCCAATTTCATCACAGAGCCGCAGCACCTATGGTCAGGTCTATGGATATAATATCTTCTTAGTCAATCAATCTACCTGCCTGGTTACCATAAAATATAGGTCAGCCTTGTTCCGTGTGTCCAAGCAGCAATGCTGACACCCACCTGTCGTTACACTAGCCAACCAAGCAAGAAAGACCTGATCTTGCAACATACACAGGATGCCCGACATCACAATTTTTACAGACTTAATGGATGACAAAAAGAGCAGATATAGAACTTGAGGATGGGAACAGTGTGATAGCAACCGTTACAGGTGGGCATCGGAACAGGAGTGAGGGTAGAAAACTTTCAAGAACGTTTTATTTTTGCTGTTAAAGCAGGAATTCTGAAGACGACTAGTAAAAGCATCAGTTCAATTTGTGATCTCAATTTTTGTTTCCCAGGTCCACCCTCAGTTTTGTTCGTTTCCTTTTGTTCAAACAAATCCATGTATCGACCATACATAAATTCCATATGTGAAAAATTTGCACTCGCTAGTGAATGTGATCTACTTGTGGCATTATTCTTAATATTGGTCAACTTTCTTATTTTTAAATCTGATAATCTAAATTAATTAGTCAAATATTTTGTTTTCCTTATCGACTATATTTTTGTCATAAATAATGTATCTGTTGCAAAAAAATATGCATGCCGACATTTTATCATGTTCACAAAACTGAATATCCATTTTAAAAATTTCTCATAGCTACTAGGAATTCAGGAGTTATTCAAGTATTTATGTTTGAAAATTACTTTTATTTGCACTCCTGAAACACACACCTATTACATATACTCCTCTGTTGTCGACATTACGAATACCTTATTTCTAATTACTATTACAACATTCTGACTAAAGTGAAAATAATAGCAAATAAGAGGGAAGATAAAATTTCAACTATCACAATGAAAATCGACAGAATACAATTTCCACTCTCATTATGATAAGGATTTCACTTCTGCGAGAACAATGGTTTGCCATAAGGACATTTTGGCCAAGACCCTTAAGTGGGGGGTTGATGAGATTCTAGAAATTCGCAACGTGTCCGGTGTACGAGCTGGTCGCCAGAGTAGCAAAGAACACGCTAAACCTCTGGTTAATGGCTGTGTACGGAAACCCACTCAGAACAACGGAATGGAAAAGGAAGAGGAAAGCAAAGAGGGTTAGGACCGGTTCGGGGCAGACCTACACCTGCTCTTCAGGGTAAAACCCTAATAACTGTAGTTGTTTGAAATAGAAATGACACCGTACGTTTTTCCTAACACCACTGAGACTGCAGCATGAGCTGAAAGTGTCGACAGATGTCGTGGTCGGCCACCGTAACTCTAAATGGCTTGGAGACAACACTGTCCGAGGAAACCCGAGTGCGTTATCCAGAATTTTGTTTATTCGATACCACAACATACAGACTCATCGAACTGTCCAGTGGTAAAAATCCAAGAGAGAAGTAAAAACGATAACAAATTAGGAATATAGGCTTTCGTGAATACGTATAATAAGAAACTGTGAATTAAATTGGTTATTTTCCTTTTAAATGTTGGGTTGAGTGATGGCGCAGGTGCCGTATGCAGCATCTTCTGGTCACTTTGCTCTTCCTTGAAATGTCTCCAAATTCAATCTTCCTATAACATGTTTGGTATCGTTATGAATACACTGCAGTTTACTTTACCATACAATTTAATTTGAAGGGAGACGGGTGGTCACGAAGGTAAAGAACGAGATTTCCGATTGTTTGTTGTTTACATTCACCAGCATCTTCTTTTGTTTTATCGTCAATCTTCTTAAAACATCTGCGAGCTCACCTTTCAAGTGGTTCAGCCACTACAAATCCACTTCAGGTTGGCGAAGTAGGTATCTGATATCGAGGAGGCTTCCAGACTCTGTCATAAACTCTCTTGTTGCAGTTGTAAAGTCCTTGGATCCTCTTAAAGCAACAATAGCACAATTATTGCTGGAAGTTACCGGCTAACGTACTGATTGACGAAAGTCATCCTTACTGTATCTTAGAAATAGGGTTTCAAGAAATAAAAAACTTCATATTTCCTAGTTCTTCAGGAGTCACGAGTAAATAACAAAAGAGATGATATGAATTATTAATTATAAAAATAGGGTAAGAAACTGCTGTGTGATTTTTTAAAGCATATTTAATTTAATATGCACCGTTATTCAAGAATGTGGCCTCACCAATCAAATTATGTATCAAGGACAGGGGAGACAATTTAATTCAAAATAAATAAAATAATTTCTGTGACACCAGGTCGACAATAAACGGTTTCTTTAAGTGTATCCACAGATAAAGTGAATTGTAATATTTTGAAAAGGTAGAAAAAAATCTGTAGCTTTAGGATGTATTGGTGTATTTCCAATTGGGTAATTTTGTTTAGGACAAAGTTTATGTGAAACTTCCATAGTATTATCTAGGGTGAGATAACTCCTGAATTAACTAACCTTTTATGTGCAGTTAAATGCTGGCAATTAAAAAAATATTATTATTATAGTTTTCTTAAGAAAATCTTACAGCTTTATAATCAAGGTTATTGTATTTACTGTAAGAGAAAAATAAAGCGGATAATATACAGAAACTAGTCCGGGACAGTAAGAACAGATTATTAATTATGCACTTCAGAGTTAGCAACAGTTTACCGAGATAAAGGAACACAGAGATCAACTACAGCTGCTGTTGCTGTCACCAATAAAATTTAATTGTCAGAAATGATGCTTAGCTGAATAAGACACCTGCAAGAAAAAATACCAGGACTGGAGATGGATGCAATAAAAGGTAGATAACTGTTTCCAAGAAAATAATAAAGTAAAGAACTTTCTGTTGAAGTGTAGGTAGAAATAAAACCGGCTGACAGAGCTGGTTAGTGGTTGATGTTTAGAAAATTGAAATTCCCGAGACAGACAAAGTGCAGGCCGTTTATGGATATGTTAAACTGAGATAAGTGGTCATGTCGGATATTGCGACTTTCTGGACATTGATGAAGTTAACAGCCGTGCGTTTATGCTTAACCACATTAGAGATGTACGTGACATTCTGGAGGATGCTTCAGAATCGTTTGCGCTGCTATAGTTGAAAAGAGCGGGAAGTTAGTGGGCCTACTTTGGGAAACTTGTATGGAGAGAAGTCATTCGTAAAATTTGTGTATCGGTGTTCTGAGATCATTACTGTGAATAATAGCAGACAACACCTGTGTGTGTTTCTGATAATGGACAAATTGTTCCAAACCCACAGTATACAACTAGTACTTTTTCTCAGAGCACTTTCTAGTTACATATAGAAGTATTTTCTTCTGACAAAAATCAGCTTGTTCTCTGATTCATTAACACTATTACATCTATGTATCCTAACTGCGCTAATGACGTGTCTTCTTACCTACCATAAAAACCGGCAGGAATTATATCTGATGTGATATAAAAATCCATGTCTGTTATCTCACATCTTCATATGTTCGCGGGTGTTGATAAGCTGGAAGTTTTCTCATTGATTTCTATAAGCAATAACTGTTCCATGTACTTTCCTGTTACTAAGAATCTGCTGGAAATTTACCAACTGATCAGCAAAAGCCACCTGAACGTTATCATACTGGAAGAAGCTGGAGGGTCTGGACCCATCATTTCTAGAAAGCATCTTTGTAATGTCCCTGAGTGCAGAGCGTCTTACCACTCTAAACTGAAAATACTGTAGGTTAAATTAGATTTCTATAATCGGTCTGAAACTTCAGGATCGACAAAGCAGTTATCGTCATTAATTTATTGGATGGTTGGTTAACCAAAGTTTTCTCCTGTATATAGCCTGATGATTCAGTGGCTGTGATCAAGAGATATGTGATTCTTATGCAAAAAAAATGATGGCTTCTCATAGTCCGATGGGCCATGGGGCTGAGCAGTTTTATTTTGTAAAAAATCGCATTATAACTAAGCAGCCAACAAGTGAGAAGCTCAAGAACAGCTCGGACGTTGTACGTCAAACCGAAATAGCAAATAAGTATAGATGCAGAGAGAAACTTTACATCACTGAACTCGAAACCTTTTCTTCAAAGGATTAAACTTTGAGGAAATGATTGCTGAAATGTAGGTTCGTTACTCACCTCTGTCGCTGCTAAGACGATGCTATAATGATCAACCCTGTTCTTCTAGGAAATATAAAGTCCAGTGACTTTTATTTCCTATCATAATAATTAATAACCGACTGAAGTCAGTAAGATTTTTTGTCATCTTGACATGTTAAATGTCAAAGAAGCCAGAGGAAGTGCATTAGTTCCTCTCTGATCTTCTTAACGGGATGTATGCTAATCTATCGCATCGTCTACAATAATTTACATGTTATGTCACCATCATAAAGTAATCCAGCTCGTAACATTAGAAACACAATTGACTGCTTTTATAATGATTTGTAAGAAAGGAAACGATTTAGTTAGAATGTTATTCTTCCATTCATGGTTTTGCAAAAGAGTATATAAGAGATTTTAATTTCTATCAGACACATTTATAAGCAAAATCAAAACTCAGAAATGCTCAGCAAACAGACTGAGAAGATAGATAAGACACTCCAGTCCATGTCCTGTCTGTGAACACTCAGTGCCTGGCATTTAAAATATGAAATAAAAATGATTCAAATTTTCTTCTGGATGATAAAATACGAAGAGGAACAAAAATCACGGCAAATTGGTCACATCGACAATTCATGAAGATTGTAAGAAAAACTTTGAATGCCTCTATATCAGTGATGAGCAACCTTTTCTGGATGCGGGCCGCAAGTGAACTTCGTAAGCTTCTGGCGGACCACATGCATTTTTTCTTACGGAGTTGCAGGCTTTAAGCCTGGTGAGCACCAACATACTCCATAACCACCCCTTTTATGACACATAAAGGTTATTTTTATGCCAAAATAAAAGAAAATATATATATTTAGGACGATTTTTATTTATACTACTTTTTAAGCAGCTTAATGCGACACTTGACTCTTTTTCTTTCGCAAGCTTTTTCTATGTCCGGCTCGATCTGAGACGTTACGATGCACATGGAGCTTTCCATGTGTTCACCTCCCAGCCGATTTCGATAGCACCTGCAATTTTGAAAAACATTTATCACAGACGTAAGTGCTGCCAAACAAGTTTACCATCTTCAAAGAATGTTTTGACAATTCGGGAAAACTCTTCCTTGGTAGGTAAAGCTTGTAAAAGTCAAGGAGCGGCACATCGCGGAATTTTGCTCTCAGTTCAGTGCTACACTGAAGATCAAGCAGCTCCATTTGAAGCTCTGGAGGTGCACTTTTAGCACTGACATCGAAAGGAATGGAAAAGATGTTGAAGGTATCCACGCATCTTCTGAAATCTTTAAAACGGAAGTGAAATTTATCTTTGAGTCGCCGAATCTCCTGCGTATTTTCAGAATCATCTGGATTCTCCTTCCTCAACGTTTCAAAATGAACAAGGTTATTGGAGCGAAGTTGTGATTCCCAGAGCGACAACTTGGATTCAAACGCCTTGATCTTGTCAACCATGGCATGGATGAGCTGATCCTTTCCTTGGAGCCTCTGATTCAGTTCATTGAGATGCTTAGTAAGGTCGATCAAAAACGCAAAATCGCACATCCACTCACGATCTCAAAATTCCTTCACTGGCTTCCCCTTCATATCTAAAAAGAGTTCAGTTTCTTCTTTCAAATCATAAACTCGCTTGAGCATCTGACCGTGACTTAGACGTCGAACTTCAGCATAATAAATCACATCTCCATAATCAGATGCCATGTCACTCAGCAACTCTCTGAATTGGCGATGATTCAATCCACTTGATCTGATGAAATTCGCCAGCTTCACAATAACCAATAACTGTAGCAACATTTTCCATCCCCAGTAAGTGCTCTTGATGCAACAAACAGTGACATAAAATTAACTCACGACCAGTCAGAGCCCTAGCTTCTTGAGAGATGAGTTGTCAAGCCGTTGTTCTTCCCAAACATTGATGGGGCCCCATCAGTTGGAATGCCACTCAGCCTCTCTAAAGGTAGCCCCACCCGCTTCAGTACTTTCATCAACTCTTTAAATCCGCATCGTAATCGTGCCCATCATTCCCTCCAAACCCGCTAACTCCTCGGTTATGTTAAATTCAGCATCAATGCCTCGAATGAAGACAAGCAGTTGAGCTACATGGAACACGTCAGTGCTCTCGTCCAATGCTATGGAAAACCATTTGAAATTTGATGCTCTGCATTTCAGGATGTCTTCAATGTTCTTTGATATGTCGTCAACCCTCCTACCCACAGTAAACCTTGACAGGCTAATTTTTGAAATAATAGCCTTCTCATGAAATGCTACATCAGCCACAGCTTCAACGCATTCCTTCACCATTTCGCCATCACCAAATGCCTTCATACGTTTTGCCAGGATTTTGGAGACCAATTAACTGGCACGCACCGAAATGTCTGTCTCAGCAGTGGCTTTCTTGAAGAGATTTTGTTGGCCTGCAAGACGATTTTCAAATTCCCGCATCTTATCTTTCCATCTGGCCCTGAAGGGTACCGTATTTTGATGATATTCTTTAAAGAAAGCCACAGATTCATTGCAAATTAAGCATACTGCAGTCTCGTTAACACTGGTAAGGAAATACTCTGAGGTCCACCTATCATTGACTTTGCGTGATTCATCCTCTACTCGCTTTTTCTTCTATGTGGTCCTGTCTGTGGTCTGAAAAATCCAAGCATGTTCACACGAATTTGCTACACGTGATGAGACACCCTATCGTCACACGGTGCCGTGCCCAAGATGGCCAAGCTTCCATCAGGGCGGCAGAGCGACAAGGAGCCGCGGGGGCCTGTGATGCCAGTGTGATTTACCACAGAGGTATGTGACGCAAACGGGAGTGTCTGCCGTGGGAGACAGGCCTGCGGGCGGCAGGTGGCTACACGGTCAACGGGTGAAAAAAAAGGAAATTAAAATTACTTTTCCAAAGCCCCACGGGCCACATATTAGGATGTCGCGGGCCGCGGGTTGCTCAGGACTGGTTTACAGTATAATAGACATAGCATCACCGAGATCTCTGCACTTCACTGTTGCAGGGTGGGCAATAAACGCTCAGGCCACACATTTTAAGTAGAGCATTTGTCCTGCCATGGAAATTCTCGTCACTCCATCTTTCGTACACTCTCCAGGAATGATGGCACAGGGGTGATATTCTGGAGATCTTTTAAGATCAGTAGTTTTGATATTTGTAATGTAAAACAAAAGGACTGCTGCTATAGCCTGACTACACTGAGTGTGTCTACAGGTGGCCTGTTTGCCTCCAGCCCAAGTGAGGAGGGACCTGATCATCAGAAACAACTAGAAATTATAAACATGCGAGTAGAAGAGTGCAGTCTTTCTTCTTGTTGTTGCACCTATCAAAATTTATTCAAGTTACAAAGTTACTAACTATAGTGTAAAATTGTATTTGTCTGCTGTGTAACTGTTCAGCCGTCTCAGCTGTTTATGAACCAGGCTCATCTTCATCTACGCCTCGGTGATTTTTCTTGTAATATCATTTGAGAATATCCGGTCACCGAACTCCCATTGAGTAGGAGAGGTGAGATTTACCGAGAGCTAGATTCTGGAATAGTCTTATCTCTGTATGTTCCGTGGAGCTGAAAGAGAAAATCAGTTTTAGTTGACAATCAAAGTAAATTCCGTAGTAGTCCGCTGTTGGCCTTTGCAGTGGAATCAGCTTCGAGGTGTTACAGTTGATGGAGGAGGAAAAAACATGGCTGGAGTGAGGAAGGGTCTGGTCGGGCAGATCAGGACTCAGTTGGAAGATTTGCAAATTCCGGGCGCTCTGTTCATACACTGCATCATACATCAGCAAGCACTCTGTAGAAAAGACTTGGATATTTCTTGTGTACTGAAACCAGTCGTTTCTGCTGTGAACTTCATTCGGGGACATGCACTCAATCACCGTCAGTTCCAGGCTTTTCTTGAAGAAATTGATTCTGATTTCTGTGACTTGCCTTATCACACAGCAGTGAGGTGGCTCAGCTGCGGTAAAGTCCTGTTTCGTTTATACAAGCTCCGAAACGAAATAGATGTTTTTCTCACTGAAAAAGATAGAACTGATCCACAGCTGTCAGATCCTACCTGGCTGTCAAAGTTGTCATTTTTGGTCGACATTACATCCCACATGAATGAACTGAACTTGAAACTTCAGGGAAAGGATAACCTCGTCTGTGATCTCTACAGAATCATCAAAGGATTTCGGAGAAAGTTGTCATTGTTTGAAGCACAACTGGAAGGAGAAAACTTCTTTCATTTTCACTGTTTCAGAGTTTTGCGCTACAATTGCTGAAGATGTCAACCTCGATTTTCCTAAAAAGATTATTCGTGACTTGAAGAAGCATTTTTTGGAGAGATTTTCAGATTTCGACAGAATTGAGTGTGACATTCTTCTGTTCCAGAATCCGTTTGATTGTAACCTTGATGATGTGCCAGTTGAACTACAGTTGGAGCTCATTGATTTGCAAGTAAATGACTTGTTGAAAGAGAAACACAGAGAAGGAAAACTTGTTGAATTTTACCGCTTCTTACCTGATGCTGAGTTTCCGAAATTGAAGAAATTTGTCGCTGGTATGGCATCATTGTTTGGAACAACTTATGTCTGTGAGCAAACATTTTCAAAAATGAAGTATGTGAAGTCAACACATCGAACGAGATTGACTGATGAACATTTGAAAGCAATTCTCTTGATTGGATGCAGCAATTCCAAACCAAACATTGATGATATCTTGAAAGCCAAACGTCAGTTTCACAAATCTCACTAACATTTTTTGCTGCTTAGTTTGTAAGATTCGGATATGTGCACACTAGGTCTGATGTAACTATATTTTTGCTAACGTCGCCTTTGATAACTTTTTAGTAAATAAATATGTTGGTTGTCTTTGTTTTTTGTGCATTGCACGCCAATCACCAATGATTAACATGGAATGCTAAACTTAGTGTTTCGTCTTTTTTCCCAGAGCTTTCGTTCTGGCTTGCAAGTATTGAACAGAATGATTATGCGGCCCGCGCTCGTCATTCTTTCTGTTATCCGGCCCACTGTGAAAAATGTTTGGTGACCTCGGCCAAACATGCTCATACGGTAATAGTTGCCAAGTCTTTGTTACCACACAAATATCAGAGATACAAATCATCAGAGAATGAAGCCGCGAAACATTCATTTTCTGAAGACCTCATGGAGTAAATACACTTAAATTCTAACTGACCTCTCGTATTTATCTAAATTTTATCTCTCTTCACTTGTTAACCTCTGGTTAATCTTTTACAAAAATATTAAGTGTTTTTTTACGATTACTATCAGCTGAGTGCAAAGATAACTTTTAGACTTTTAACATATTTGCATATTTGCATGGGAAACTAGCTAACAAACAGAACTATTTACATCAGAAATACTTCACCTGTCACAAGATCGGTGAAATATCAACTGTCTCCCACTTCAGGTGGCCCTTTATCATCATGTAGGTAGCAAATAACAACTGGTAGATACCTGACGGAAGACGGACTTAAACTATAGCATTCATTTGTTACAAGATCTCCATCTATGAAATCATTCACAATAAATATTGTTTTATGTAATTTTACTGCTAATTTATACTGATAATTACTTGGTTAAAAGTTTATTTTGTAAAAGCCAGTTAATTGCACCCAAGCTGTTCTTACCTTCTGATAAACATTGTTCTGACAGACGATCAGCAAACTGTATAATTGGTTGTTTCTGGCGCCATATACTTAGTTAATCGTCAGTATTCTTCATTAGCAGTGGGTTCATTATTGCTGATAAAGTCCCTTCAGTCTCTTATTTCATTCTGACATCACTTACTTTCATGAAGTAACATGGGTATTAAATGCCTGTATGTATTTACATCCTTATTCTATTGAGTCTTCAATACATTCAGGTGTTAAATACTATTTCTCTCTCTTTTTATAAACATCGTCTTATTTTGCATAACTGAAAGGTCGTTATTGTTGTCTTCAACGACTAATCTTGTAAAATAAAGTTTTATATCATAAAAATAATATCTTTATAATTGATATTTTGTTCTTTAACTTAATTAATTTTAGTATCTCTAAATAAGGTGTAAGATATTTAAAAATGATGAAACGTTGGACGTATATTCTGAGTAACAAGCTTTATTAATTTTGATAATTAATAAACTTAATCAAAGAGAAAAATATATTTAAAATGTATATGATTTAGTATTTTGATTAGATAACAGCAAACAATACCTTGAAAGAAAGGCTGCTTTTAGAATTAAATCAACATTAATCTTCATATATGCAGAATTTATATCTTGATTGTATTATTTTTTAGTGTTCGTTATTCCATATATAATTATATTTTAGTAATTTTACTATCATTTTCAAAACATTTAAATTATTTCAATAGATGAACAATGAACATCTTTATCATATTATTTAATATAGATGTGCATATGTTCTCTTCAGTGAGAACCGGAAACATTACTAAGTTTGTTTGTATTATACAACAAAAGAGATTTTAAACTTCCTTATCTTCATATTTCCTACAAATTTGGAAATATCTTTTAATTCTCCTTTTAATACAAAATATGTTAATTTGTGAAGGCAGTACTCACACTTTGTGGGTTATGGTATCTTTTTCTAATGAAACTATTAATCCCGATTCAATAAATAGATAGATCAACTTTTGGCTTCCAAGACTTTTTCCTCTTTCCTTTCTCTGTACATTGAAAATTTGTATACATTGTTTACCGCATTATTTCAATCACAATATTTACGCTTTTACACTATTTCACGAAATATAAATGATCAATTTCCTTGATTCGGAATGTATTCACTTAATTTATGATTACAAATAGAGGACATGAAGTTTTCTCTTTTTTCAATAATTTAAAATATACGTTTTGTTCAATGATTTGTACATTATTTTGTATTATTTAAATAAACATTATTGATGTTAAAGTCTTTAATATGCTTATTATTTCCAAAAGATCACGGAATACGCAATACATTGCATGAAACAATCTTTTTAGATGTTAAAATAAGAACTTCGCATTTTTCTCAAATTGTTACAACAAAACTAAAATTAAAAGTAAGTTTTATATCGACACAAACTGAAATAGATCCTGTCAATCTACTAATAAATACAACATACATACACTTCCTAAATGGAATATTTATCATACTGAAAGATTGAAGCAAGAAAACAGTTAAACGTATTATTAGATTAATTTATTTGAGTAATATATCACATTCATTATTCATGATAAGGAAAAAATATATAATTGAATTCATCTGCTATTTTACGTTTATATTATCACTTATTTCGCTTTCAAATTACTTCTAGAAATTTCAACAGATTTTAAGATTTTAACATTTATTGATTATCCTTCTTTGCATTAATCCTTAGAGTGAGTTTAGTATTTAAGAATATTTCAACTGTGTACGTGTAAATTTTGACATTTTAGATGAGATTTCTAAAACATCAATAAGACCTTTTATGTGTTGTAAAAAATGAACATTGTCTACAAATACTGTTAAATTAATGGAGTATATTTTTATATTAAAAGGTCATCTCTCCTGAAATATTCGTAACTTCTATTGCATAGTTTGTTTTTTTAAGGTAAAATAACTGAATATTTAAAATTAAATTTCTGTGACTGTTTAGTTAAACGATCAAAACAGGAATCTTTAATAAAATTTAAACCATAAATGAGAAAAATTATAATTGAATTTTTGTTTAATTATTTTGAGTAATAAACCATATTAATTATACATGATATTGCTAAAATCGTTTATATAAACTAATCCTTCTCTTATCTTACATTATTTTTACATTTTCTTTCTATTCAGTGCGAACTCCGCCTCCATTTCCTATCTTCTTTCCATTCATATACACATGAAGATTTTTAATGTAACTATGTAGGATGTCACAGCACTTAACCATGTTACGATTGGAATTTCTACATGTGATTTCAATAAAGACCATAATCGTTAAGAAATATTGCTTAATTAGTGTACTTTATAATGATATTAAAACGATATCCCCTCTATAATATTCCTCACAAAATGTTTGGGCACTGAATGAAATGTACTCTAATTTAAACTTTGTTCTACCATTTTTCTGACTATTTTTAACTGTAACAAATGATAATTGATTTATATACAGCGTGCCTGAAGCGAGATAATTGTTTAACATATTATTAGTTACTTTCGTGAGTAATGTGTCTCATTAATTATTCATGATAATACAACATTATTTATATTAACATATCTTTCTCCAATTTTATTTACAATAATAACATAGCTTTCTTTGAAAAATTGGAAACTTTAACGGTGTGTAAATGTTTAACTTGTTTAGTTTATAATTCTATGTATATCTGTAGAATGAGGTTTTATATCTACGTATGAAGAAATTAAACTAAATTATGTTAACTTTGATATTTGAATATGAACTTCCATGTACAATATGATGGCTTTTTAACTCTTTATAAACTTTAAAAAGCAATTGTTAACAAATAATGTTAAACGTATGGAATGTAGCTAGATATGAGAATAATATCCATCATAAAATATTCTTAACCTCTATCATGTTTTTGCTGATAATTATTTAATATAATTAAAAAACATTTATTAAATTTATACTTATCCTTCTCCAATATTACGTTTATTTTAACATTTCTTCCACTTTTAATGTACATCTGGAACATCAAACAGCGTGTAAGTATTCAACATTTATTCTTGTCTTTCTCTAAACTCATCTACAGAGTGAGATTTTTAATGTAACTAATTCAGATTATTTTACCTGTAACCATCAAAAACTTTTAATTTTTATATGAGATTTAAAGAACAGATATATTGCGTTATTTTATTTGAAATATGAACATTTCTTTACAAAAGTTGTTAAATTAATGAACTACATTTACATATTAAAACGATATATCCCCTGAAATATTCGTAACTTCTCTCGTATGGATTTTTTAAAGAAAAATGTAAAATAATTTAATGTTTCAATTAGTTTTTTGTAATTATTTAGTTAAATTGTCAAAAAGACGAATCTCGAATAAACACTCCGCCTGAAATAAGAACAAATTGTAATTTTCTAATTAGTTGATTATTTTGAGTAATATATCTATTAATTATTCATGAAACTACTAATATTATGTATATAAACAAAATCTCCTCTCCTACGTTTATATTTACATTTTTTCCTATTCAATACATATTTGGAACACTCTCCTTTTTAATTAATTCTTCTTCTCATTCTAATATACATGATGACTTTTAGTGTAACTACGTAGGATGTAACAACATTTAATGATGTTAAGTTTTCCATTTTTACCTGCGATTTCAATAACAATCATATAGCAATTTATTTATTGGAAGGAAAACAAATTTGTTATGAAATATTGCGTATTTAATGTATTTTACATCGATATGAAAATAAATTCCTCCTATAATATTTCTCACAAATACTGTTTGGTTCCTGAATGAAATGTACTCATCTGACTGTATTGCTAACAGTGTAACAATTGTTGTTTGTCATACACCATGCCTGCTGCAAGATAAAATATTAATTTATTATTTTACATTTTTAATATGATATCATGTAAATCGGTAAATACAATACAACATTAAGTATAATAACATAACTTTCTTCAATCATATGTTAATAATAATATTTCTTTCGTTTTTTATGAGAAATGGAACCTTCAACAGTTTCTAAATGTTAAACTGTTATAGTTTATACTTCTGTCTATTTATCTTAAGAATGAGATTTTCTTATATATGTATGAACAAGTTTAACCATGTTACCATCGATATTCCTTTATGAACTTCCAAGAAGGATATTATGGAGTTTTACTTTTATTTTATAAAATCGACTGGATTTTGGTAACAAATACTGTCAAATTAATGGAATATAAATAAATATAGATATGAGAATTAATTCATAAACGAATATTCGTAAACTCTATCGTTTGGTTCCTGAAAACTATTTAACAGCATTTAAAAAATTGTTAAATTTATGAATCGATAAATTTTCACCACTTTATTCTAATTGATACTGTCACCTGAAGCTAGAGACAACTTAATTTATTGACTATTATTTTATTCAATAAAATAACCTGTAAACTATTTATGCTATTACAGACATTATTTAAATGAACATATCCTTGTCCAATATACGTTTATATATTATCATTTCGTTCGATTTGAACTTACTTCTGGAACATTCAACAGGGAGTAAGTATTTAATATTTATTTGACTTTCCTTCCACTCAACTATAGAGTGAGGCTTATGAAGTAATTACTGTAGAATAATTTCAATGTGTCCATATAAACTTTGTTATTTTTACATGAGATTTAAAAAAAATACTAATGATCCTTTGTTTTAAAAATGAAGATTTAATAACAAATGTTAAATAATTGGAGTACCTCTAAATATTATTTGATATATCTCCTGAAATATACGTAATATCTAATGTATGGATTTCTTTATAAAATTGAAAATAATTTAATATATATTTACTACATTTTTGTGACAGTTTATTTAAAACGTTTAGAACACAATTATTTTATAAATTCAATGCTTGGAACGGGATAACACTTTAGATTCTTAATTGACTAATTTTCTTGTATATTTGAGATGTTAATTATTGATGAACCTCCTAAAATTATTTATATCCACAAAATCATGTCCTATTTTGTGCCTTTGTCTTTTTAAATTTTTTTAATTTCCTTTTCAATAAATATCTGGTATTTTTCTTTTATTATTTATCCTTCATTCCATTAAACTATCAAAAATATTTTTAATGCATTATGTATCAAATAAGAACCTTTAGCCTTTCAAATTTATAATTTTTATATGCGATATCAGTAGCAAACATATGATATCTTATTTATTAGGAGACATTTGGTAAGAAATATTGGATAAATATATATTTTTTCTTTGATATAACAGATATCCATCCTACAATATTCAATAGGTATTCTGTTTAGTTCATGAATGAAATGTTCTCTATTTTCAATATTGTTCGAACATTATTCTGATAGATTTGAGAACAGTTACATAATATACTTTGCCATACATCGTGCTTGTAGCGAGGTAACTGTTTCATTTATTATTCGTTACTTTTTTGTAAAATTATCACATAAATTAGTAATGAAAACAGAAATTTATTTGGAACAACCTATCTTTCTCGAATTTTGTATTGATAATAACATATATTTAACTTTCTTTAGGCAACTGGAACCTTAAACTATTTGTTAATATTTAACGTTAATAGTTTATATTTCTGTCTACATATGTGTAGAAAGAGATTTTTAAAATATCTGTGAAGAAATCAAAATTTACACTGTTAATTTGAACATTTCTTTTTGAGCTTCCAGGAAAGATATTATGGCGTTGTACCTGTTTATAATTTCAGATATGTATTTAGTAAGAAAAACTTTTTGTATAATGGAGTATTTATAAGAAATGTTTCTATAATTGAATATTCTTGATATTTATCGTTTGGTTCTTGAAAATAATTTTACAAAATTCCAAAAATTGTTATATTATCTGAATCCTTAAATTTCTAAAACCTAATCTATGTCATGATGTTCTCTGAAGGTAGACAACATTTTTTATTGTTTTATAATTTTCATCAATAAATTATTCTTTGCATTACAAACATTATTTAAATAAACACATTTTGTACTATCTACCTTTATATATTATCATTTCTTTTGCTATCAAATAACTTCTGGAAAATTCAACAGGTTGTAAGTATTTAATTTTATTTTTGTCTTTCTTTCCTGACAAATGTACAGTGTAAAATATGAAGTAATTACTGTAGAATAATTTCAATGTGTCTATATAATCTTTGTTATTTTTACATGAAATTTAAAAAAAGCTAATGGTCATTTTGTTTTTAAAATGAAGATTTAATCACAAATATTGTGAAATAATTGGAGCCCCTTTAAATATTAAATCGATTTCTTTCCTGAAATATTCGTAATTTCTAATGTATTGATTTTTTGTGAAAAATGAAAATAATCTAATATGTATTTACTACATTTCTGTGACACTATTTAAAACGTATAGAGCATAATTCCTCTATAAATTCAATGCTTAGAACACGTTAACATTTTCGATTCTTGATTGAATAAATTTCTTGTATAATTTGTCAAGTTAATTATTGATGAACCTGCTCACATTATTTACATGCAATAAATCATCTCTTATTTTGTACCATTGTATTTTCACTGTTTCTTTTCCTTTTCGATAGATATCTGGTATTTTCCTTTTATTATTGATCCTTCATTCCATTAAACTATCAATAAATATTTTAATGCAATTACATATCAAATAAGAACTTCTCACCTTACAACTTTTTCATTTTTATATGCCATATCAGTAACCTCCATATGGTATTTTATTTATTAGAAGAAATAAACATTTGGTAATAAATATTGGATAAATAATGTATTTTTCTTTGATATAATCAGATATCCATCTTATAATATTCAATATGTATACTATTTGGTTTCTGAATGAAATGTTCTCTAATTTTGATATCGTTCGACCATTATTCTGATAGATTTGAGAAGTTTCAAAATATACTTTGCCATACATCGTACTTGTAGCGAGATAATGCAAATAGAAATTTATTCGTAATAACTTATCTTTCTCGAATTTTATGTTATTAATAACACATATTTAGCTTCCTTTAGACAACTGGAAAATTAAACTATTTGTTAGTATTTAACGTTAATCGTTTATATTTCTGTCAAGATATCTGTAGAAAGAGATTTTTTAAATGTGAAGAAATCAAAGTATGCTGTGATAATTTGGATATTTCTGTATGAGCTTCCATGAAAGCTATTATGGTTTTTTTTAATCTGTTTATAAATTCAAATATGTATTTTGTAACAAACTGTTTTGTATAATGGAGTATTTATTTGAAATTTTCTATAATTGAATATTCCTAACATCTATCGTGTGGTTCTCGACAATAATTTTACAAAATTTCAAAAATTGTTATATTATCTGATTCCTTAAATTTTATAACCTAATCTATTTCATAATGTCATCTGAAAGGAGAAAACATTTTTTTATTGTTTTATGATTTTCTGCAATAAATTATTCGTTGTATTACAAACATTATTTAAATAAACAAATCCTTTTACTATGTATGTTATATATCATCATTTCTTTTGCTATCAAATTACTTCTGGAACATTCAACAGGGTGTAAGTATTTAATATTTATTTTCGTCTTTCCTTCCACTCACTTATAGAGTAAGACTTATGAATTAATTACCGTAGAATGATTTTAATGTGTCCATATAACCTTTGATATTTTACATGAGATTTCAAGAATAGCTAATCGTCTTTTGTTTTAAAAAATGAAGATTTAATTACATATGTTGTTAAATTAATGGAATAATTTTAATATTAAAACTCTGTCTCTTCATAAAATATTCCAAACTTGTATCTTTTTTGAATATGAAATAATTTAATATTTTTCGATCAGTTTTCTGTTTTGTTAGAACATCCAAAAGTTGATATTTTCAAAGTGCCCTTCATCATCAAGACAGTAGATTAATATAATACTCATTTAATACACTTATAATATGTCGTTGATGATTCATGATAAAGCTAACATTATTAATATAAAAGAAACCTTCTATATATATTTGTTTATATTAATATTTTTTTCCTTTTCAATGCACATCTTGATCTTACAACGTTTTGTAAGTATTTATCCCTCTTTCCATTCACCTATCCATAGAGATTTTAAGGTATCTCCTTCTGTTGTAATACCCTTAACGATGGTACGTCTAGTATTTTACAGTTGATTTCAAAAACAACCGCATGGAATCTTATTTATTAGAACGAAAACGCATTTGTTAAGCAATATTGATTAATTAACGTATGTTATATTGGTATGAAAATGTTATCCCTCCTATAATAATTCTCGCATATACTATTTGGTTCCAGAATGAAAATTACACATCTGATTGTTTTGTTAACAGTGTCAAAAGTTGTTTCTCAGACACCGTACTTGAAGCAAGATAAACGATTAATTGATGATTTGTTTCATTTTTTAATAAAGTATTTTATTTATTAGTAAAGTTAATACAACATGAATTATAATGAAATAGCTTTTTCCAATCATATGTTAATAACATTTTGTTCGCTTTTTTATGTGAAACCGAACCTTCAACATTTTGTAAATGTTATACTTTTATAGTTTATATTTCTTTCTATTTATCTGTAGAAAGAGATTATCATATATATGTATAAAGAATACATTGATGGATTCCATAAACGATACTATGGAATTTTACGTGTTTATGCATTTTGAATATGTTTGGTAACAAATTGTGTTGAATTAAGAAGATTATATAGTTATAGATATGAGATTATTTCCATAATAGAAGATGTGTAACGTCTATCGTTTTTTCCTGTTAATAATTTAAGAGCATTAAAAAAATTGCTAAATTATCTGATTCGTTAAATTTTCACAACCTTATTTTATATCATACTTTCTGCTGAAACATGACAACAACTTAATTTATTGAATATTATTTTCGTGAATAAAATGACATGTAAATTATTCATTGCATTACAAATATTTAAATAAACACATCGTTTGTCTTATCTACGTTTTATATATTATCATTTCTTTTGCTTTCAAATTAATTTTGTAACATTCAACAGGGTGTAGATATTTATTTTTGTCTTTCCTTCCACTCACCTATAGAGTGAGACTTATGGAGTAATTACTGTAGAATGATTTCAATGTGTCTATATAACCTTTGATATTTTCCATGAGATTTCAAGAACTTCTAATGGTCTTTTCCTTTTAAAAATGAAAGATTTAATTAAAAATGTTTGTTAAATTAATGGTCTATATTTTAATATTGAAACTCTGATTCTTCAGAAATATTCGTTTTTATATCCTGTTTTTTTTTTCATTATAAAATACCTTAATATTTTTCTATCAGTTTTTTCTGTTTTTAAAACAGCCAAAAGAAGATTTTTTTAAAGTATCCTTCATCAACAAGACATAATACACTTGAATAATATTTCATTGATGATTCATGATACAGCTAACAGTATTTATATAAAATAAATATTATCCTATATATTTTGTTTATATTAATATATTTTTCCTTTTCAATGCACATCTTGATCTTTCAACAGTTTGTAAGTATTTATCTTTTGTTATTTATCCTTCTTTTCATTCACCTATCCACAGAGATTTTAAGGTATCTCCTTCTGTCGTCTAACCCTTAATGATGGTACGTCTAGTATTTTGCACTTGATTTCAAAAAACAACCGCATGGAATCTTATTTATGAGAACGAAAACGCATTTATTAAGAAATATTGGTTAATTAATGTATGTTATATTGGTATGAAAATGTTATCCATCTTATAATAATTCTCGCATGTACTGTTTGGTTCCTGAATGAAATTACACATCTGATTGCTTCGTTAACAGTGTCAAGGTTGTTTCTGAAATACCGTGCCTGGAGCAGATAAACGATTAATTGATGATTTGTTACATTTTTTAATAAAGTATCATATATATTAAAGTTAATACAACATGAATTATAATGAAATAGCTAATATTTCGTTTGCTTTTTTATGATAAACGGGATCTTCAACTGTTTGCAAATATTATACTTTTATAGTTTATACTTCTTTCTATTTATCTGTAGAAAGAAATTTTCATATATGAAGATTACAAATTTAATCATGTTAACATTGATATTTCTTTATTAGCTTCCAAGATCGATATTATGGAGTTTCACCTGTTTATAAAATCGAATGTCTTTTCTAACAAATTCTGTTGAATTAATGTAATATATATAAATATAGATATGGGAATTATTTCCATAATAGAAAATCCGTAACGTCTATAGCTTTGTTCCTGATAATAATTTTACATCATTTCAAAAATTCTTAAATTATTTGATTCGTTAAATTTTGAAACTCTTATTCTTTGGTATTCTGTCCTCTGAAGCGAGACAACAATATAATTTATTATCTCATCGTTTGCTTCAATAAAATGACATGCAAATTATTCATTGTACTACAAATATTCTACAAATGAACATTTGCTTGTCCTATCTAGATTTATATATCATCATTTTATCGCTTTCATTTTAATCTTGGAAAATCCATCAGGGTGTAAGTATTTCATATATTTTTGTCTTTTCTTCCACTTAATTATATTGAGACTTATGAGGTAATTACAGTAGAATATTTTGAATGTGTCTATATAGACTTTGATATTTCTACAGAAGATATCAAGAACAGCTAATGGAGTTTTGTTTATTAAAATGAATATTTGATTACAAATATTATTATATAAATTGAGCTCAGTTAAATATTAAAACGATATTTCTAGCGAACTATTTGCAAATTATCGTATGGATTTACTTTAAAAATTTTAATAATATAATATCTATTTATTACATTTCTGTTATAGATTAGTTTAAACGTTCTGAATAGAATTCTATTATAAATTCTACGCTTGGAACGATATAAGATTTTAGTTTATTGATTGAGTAATTTTCTTGTGTGATATGTAATATTAATAATTAATGAACCTCCTAACATTATTTATATAAACTAAATCATCTTATATTGTACTTTCGTATTTTCAATGTTATTTTTCCTTTTCAATATATATATATATCTGGTATTTTCATTTTATTTATTAGTCTGCTTTCCATTCATCCATAAATAAAGATTTTTAATGCAACTATGTATGAAATAAAAACATTTAACCTTGCAACGTTTGTCATTTTTACGTGTAGTTTCAATAAACCATAGTATTTTACACTTGATTTCAAAAACAACCGCATTGAATCTTATTTATTAGAACGAAAACATATTTGTTAAGAAATATTGGTTAATTAATGTATGTTTTATATATCAATATGAGAATGATACCCAACCTGTAATATTCCTCACATATACTGTGTGGTTCCTGAATGAAATGTATTCATCCGATTGTTTTGTTAACAGTGTCATAAAATTATTGTTTGTCATACACAGTGTCTGAAGCAAGATAAAATATTAATTTATTATTTCGTAGACTTTTGTGTAAAGTATCATATTAATTGTTAAATATAATACAACATTAAATATAATAACACAGCTTTATCCAATCATATGTTGATATTAATATTTCTTTCGATTTTTATGATACCCGGAACTTTCAACAGTTTGTAAATTAAATGTTTCTAATTCATACTTCTTTCCATTTATCTGTAGAATGAGATTTTCTTATATGTGTAAGAAGAAAATAAACTTAACCATGTTAACTTTGATATTTCTTTATGAACTTCCAAGAACGATATTATGGAGTTTTACTTTTATTTTATAAAATCGACTGATTCTTTGATAACAAATACTGTCAAATTAATGAAATATAAATAAATATAGATATGAGAATTAATTCCATAATCAAATATGTGTAATCTCTATCGTTTGGTTCCTGAAAATTATTTAACATCATTTCAAAAATTGTTAAATTATATGAATCAATAAATTTTCACCATTTTATCCTAATTGATACTACTTACCTGATGCTAGACAACAACTTAATTTATTGACTCTTATTTTATTCAATAAAGTGACTTTCAAATTATTTATGGTATTACAGACATTATTTAAATAAAGATATTCTTGTCCTATTTATGTTTATATATTATCATTTGTTTCGCTTTCAATTTTTTCTGGAACATTCAACAACAGCCGGTAAGTATTTAACATTTATTTTTGTATTTTTCTCTACTCATCTGTAAATTAAAAATCTTGATGTAACTACTTAAGAATATTCCAACTGTACCGTGTAAACTTTATTTCATTTTATGAGAGATTTCTAGAACAGATATATGGCGTTTTTGTTATTTTAAATGAAGATTTGATTACAAATTTTGTTAAATTAATGGAATAGATTTAAATATTCAGACACCATCTCTCCTAAAATATTCGTAAATTATATTGTATGGATTTGCTTTTTAAAATTTAAGATAATTTAATATCTGTTTATTACATTTCTGTGAAAGTTTAAACTTCCAGAACGCAATTCATTTATAAACTCTACGCTTGGATCGAGATAATATTTTAGTTTATTGATTGATTACAATTCATGCGTAATATGACATATCAATTATTGATTAACCTCCTAACATTATTTATCTTAACAATTCATCTCCTATCTAAACGTTTATATCATAAATTTCTAGTTTTGTTCCTCTTCAATGTATATCTGCTACTTTCTTTTTTATTAATTCTTCTTCTTTCCATCCTACTGTCAATAACAATTTTAATGTAACGATGTATGAAATAAGAACCTTTAACGTTTAAGCTTTTGTCATTTTAACATATGATTTAAATAACCCCTATATGATGTCTTATATATTAGGACAAATAAACATTCGGTAAGAAATATTGGGTAAATAATGTATTTTTTATCGATATGAGAAAGATATCCCTACCTTAATATTCCTCACATAGACTGTTTAGTTTTTGAAATAAATGTACTTTAATTGCAACATCTTTCTATCATTATTCTGACTGTTTTGTTAGCAGTTTAAATAAATATTTTGTCATACACTGCAGCTGAAACGAGAGAACTTTCATTTATTATGTTACTTTTTTGAGTAAAATATCACATAAATTAGTAAAGCCATTACGATATTATTTATATTAACCAAACCGTCTCCAATTTTATGTTAACAATAACATGTTTCACATTATTATGAGAAATGCAGCCTTAAACTAGTTTGGAAATTTTTAACGTTTATAGTTCATATTTCTATCCATATTTCTGTAGAATGAGATTTTAACTATATATGAAGAAATCAAAATTTACAATATTAATTTTGGTATTCATGCAAGGGCTTCCAAGAACAATACTATGGAGTTTTTCCTGTTTATGAAATCGAATATGTGTTTGGTAAGAAATCCTGTTCAATTAATGGGATATATATATAACAGAATTTTTTCTGTAGTAGAATATTCTTAACTCATACCGTCTGTTTCCTGATAATAATTATCACTGTTGCTAATTTTTTTCTGTTATTTTTTTCATTCTGATTCGTTAAATTTTCAAATACTGAATCTTTGTCTTACTGTCCCCTGAGGCGATACAAAAGTTTCATTTATTGTTCTTTTCATTTCTTCTATGATATGACATATGGATTATTCATCGTACCACTAACAGTATTCATATAACTATTTCTTCTCTAATCTTACGTTTTTATATTATCATTTCCTTCACTTTCAATTTACTTTTGTAACATTCAACAGGGTGTACGTATTAATTATTTATTTAAGTCTCTCTTTACACACTCATCTATAGTGAGATTTTTGAAATAACTACTTTACGATATTTCAACTGTATCCATGGAATATTTATTATTTTTGCATGAGATTTCCAGAAGAGCTATCTGTCGGTTTGCATTTAAATAAATGAGGTTTTATTTACAAATATTGTTAAAAATGGACTATATTTAAATATTAAAACGATATCTTTCCTGAAATATACGTAACTTCTAACGTAGTTTTTGAAAAATGTAATATATTTAATATACATCTAATTATTTTCTGCTATACTGCTTATATTATTCATATAAACTATTCCTTCTCTTATCTTACTTTTTAATTAATATTTTGTTTCTTTTCAGGATCTGATCTGGAAATCTGCTTTTATTTATTTTATATAATTTCATATTTTTCATATATTTTCTAGAAATGTTTCATGGTGTTTTATTAAATTAAACAACTATACATTTGTTGATAAATATTTTTTAACTTAATGGAATATGAATGTATTACAATGATATCTCTCCTCAAATATTGGTATCTTCTATCGTGTAGGTTCTGGAAAAAGTAATATAATTTAACATCTTTCTATCTCTGTTCTGTGACTGATTTGTTAAACTTTCACAAATGGATGCTTGTCAAACTGTCCCCCTGAAGTAAGACAACATTTTAATTGATTGTTTGGTTAATTTGATTGAGTAATATTATATTAATTATGCAGGGTACCGCACACATTGTTTATATTAAACAATATTTTCTTATCTTACTTTTAGGATACAGTTTCATTCGCCTCCATTTGACCATCCTGAACATTTATGATCCTGTAAACGTTTAACTTTCATTGATTATCCCTCTCCATTCATCTATAGAATCATAAATGTAATGTCGGTACATCAGAAGACATCGATAATGTTTGTAGTTAGATTAGTATATATTTAATAAAATATATTTTCCATATTTAAAGAAAACTGATGATCCAGCCACGTAAATCCTTGCAGATATAGAATTAGAAATAAATATTTAAATAGAAAATAACCTTATTGTAAAGGAACTGATTATCCATATCGTATGCGTACAAATGACAGCGGTCAAACTAGAAATTATACTGTCATCATTTTCGGAATATTTAAATCATTTCAGAAGATAAATAATATTTTATCATAATATACTGAAAAGAGGAATATTTTATTTTCTCTCAAGAGAACCTGGATTTGTTAGTATTAAGGAAAAAGGGATTTTAAATTCCCTTAATGATTTTCCTATCTTTCTTTATATTGTGACGATGATCAGCTATGTAATTACTCCTTAAATTAATTTTTAAATTCGATAAAGTGGTTATTAATTCTTGTATTCCTGGTCACAAATTCCTTTATGTGAAATATTAACAACACCTTTCATTGAATAGATATAATTAACACACACGCACACGCACGCGCGCACACACACACACATATATATATACACACACACAACAAATATATATATAACACACACACACATATATATATATACACACACACACATATATATATATATATAATACACACATATACACATACACATACATAGACTACACATACACAGGTGCATCTCAAAAATTAGAATATCGTCGAAGAGTTTAACATTTTTTGTCATTTAATTCGGAACGTGAAAATTGTATATATTCTAGACTCATTACATGCACACTGAAATGTTTCAAGCATATTTTAATTTTGATAATTAAGGCCTACAGCTCAAAAAATAGAAAACGTATCTCAAAATATTAGAATATTCCTTTTCGAGTTTGAGTAAATCACTATTTATGCAGTATAAATACCATAAATCTCTGTGTCTGGTTCAGTACAAAAAAGCACAATCATGGGGAAGACTGCTGACTTGACATTTGTCCAGAAGACACTCATTGACACCCTACACAAGGAGAGTAAGCCACAGAAGGTCATTACTGAAAGTGCTGGCTGTTCGCAGAGTGTTGTATCAAAGCATATTCATGGAAAGTTGACTGGAAATGAAAAGTGTGGTAGGAAAAGGTGCACAAGCAAGAGGGATGATCGCAGCCTTTAGAGAATTGTCAAGCAAAGCCGATTCAAGAACTTGGGGGGCTTCACAAGGAGTGAACTGATGCTGGAGTCAGTGCATCAAGAGCCTCCACGCATATACGTGTCCAGAAAATGGGCTACAAGTGTCCCATTTATAGTGACAAGCCACTCTTGAACCAGAGACAACGTCAGAAGCGTCTTACCTGGGCTAAGGAGAAAAAGAACTGGACCGTTGCTCAGTGGTCCAAAGTCCTCTTTTCAGATGAAAGTAAATTTTGCATTTCATTTGGAAATCAAGGTCCCACAGTCTGGAGGAAGAGTGGAGAGGTACTGTATCCAAGTTGCTCGAAGTCCAGTGTGAAGTTTCCACAGTCAGTGATGATTTGGGGTGTCATGTCATCTGCTGGTGTTGGTCCACTGTGATTTATCAAGTCCAAAGTCAACGCAGCCGTCTACCAGGAGATTTTAGAGCACTTCATGCTTCTGTCTGCTGACAAGCTTTATGGAGATGCTGATTTCCTTTTGCAGCAGGACTTGGCACCTGCCCACAGTGCCAAAACTACTAGTAACTGGTTTGCTGACCAAGGTATTACTGTGCTTGATTGGCCAGCCAACTCGCCCGACCTGAACCCCATAGAGAATCTATGGAGAATTGTCGAGGAAGATGAGACACCAGATCCAACAATACAGACGGGCTGAAGGCCACTATCAAAGCAACCTGGGCTTCCATAACACCTCAGCCGTGCCACAGGATGATCGCCTCCATGCCACGCCGCATTGATGCAGTGATTCGTGCAAGAGGAGCCCCGATCAAATATTGAGTGCATAAATGAACATACTTTTCAGAAATTCGACATTTCTACATTATAAATCCTTTTTTATTGATCTTATGAAATATTCTAATATTTTGAGATAGTGAATTTTTTTTTTTTTTTCATGAGCTGTAAGCTGTAATCACCAGAATTCAAACAAACAAAGGCTTGAAATATTTCACTTTATGTGTAATGAATCTAGAATATATGAAAGTTTCACTGTTTGAATTAAATTACGGAAGAAATTAACTCTTCCACGATATTCAAATTTTGAGGCACCTATGAGGTAAGGGAGATAAGCAGAATTTAAAATTATTTCCCTTGTGTGAAAATTTTGTGTCATAAATAACTTTTACATATTAAAAAGATTTTTTAAAAAAACAACATAATAATATCAATATTTTTTAATTTAAAGCTAAATGTGTAGAAAGTATATTCCTTGATACTTTAAAATTCCTTTTCATGAAATAGTAAAAACACATTTCATTGAATATATAATTATTACACATACATATGTGTGGGTGATTGTTTGTACCTCATTTGATTTTCGCTTCTCCTTCAAAAATATCCAAGAATATGTTTTTTTTTCTGAGATAATTTCAGAGACGAAGGATTTAATAAAATGTCATTTTAATGCCTTGTTTTAGAAACATTATTTTCATTATCAAATATTTTTTGTATTATTTGTAATAGATTCCTCTTTATTTCATATCACATGTGGACGAAGCCACAGAGAGAGTAATTGATTCAGTTTATAACATTCATATTTCCCCATCTATTTTATGCATTTTAACATTTTGTTGTAAACTATTTACGTGTATCTTTTGGGGAATGATAACAAAGTTTGGCCTAATGACATTTAATGATCCTACAAAAGCTTATATTTAGAAAGATGAGACATCTATAGCATAATTAACATTGTCGTGCTGCTATATCAAGAGTATAAAGCATCATGTTAACTGGTATCTTTTGTTTTTTACTGAAAACTGATCAATTATCAATCTTACTTTTTATCGTTTAGTTTATTGATTTTTAAATGTTTCAACTACTTTTATATCCTATTAGCTACGGAAATTTACACGCAGTTTCTCCATCGTTTATATTTAAACCCTAAAGCTATCGCAAATGTTACCTTCTTTAGGGAACCATCATTTCCTTTCCCTCTTCTTATACGTTGTCTCGCTAATTGATAATTATACCAAATCCACACGTAAGTCCTCCCTGTTGATTGCAATTTTGGTATTCGTGGTACCATAGTTCTTTACTTCTGTCTTTACTACCGTTTATATACTATTTTTAGAATTAATTTACATACATAACTACTCAATGCGTTTATCCTCTCACCGAAATTAGAGAATCTATAGCATGTATTTGATGTTACTTATTTTTGAGGATTGCTTCCAAGAAGCAGCAGAAGCGGCCAAGTGTAGAGGGGTAGATAAACATATAATAGTAAATATTGAGACGACCGATCACCCAACGGTTAGACTGGTGGAATGTGGTGGTTTAGGGTCCACGTTTCATCCCCTGTAACTCTCTTACATGGCTTCTATTTCCTCTTTACAAGCGAACCACGTGGGGTTTTCTTCAGGAACTCCGGATTCCTTCTACATTAGAAAATAAAGGAGATTTGTAGGTCGCCTTTTGTCTGGTTGAAGTTGTTTCTGTCCTGCCGATCTTAATTGGGTCCCCGTGGAAGGATTTGGATCTACAGCCAGCCCTTTCTAATTTCACGCTGGGAAGGGGGTTTCCCTTTTTTCGATGGACAACCATTAAAACTACTTTCCTATTACGATAAGAAAATCCAACACAGAAGGAACAAATTACGTAGACTATCGACTGTTTCCCTTGTATTAGTCTCGTTATATTATCCACGGCAAACACGAGATTTTAATAACTGATGATAAACTCCGCTGATCGAGTATTTTTATAGATTCTTGGCTGCAAATTGATTATGGATCTTCAGCTGATGGTGTCGGCGCTTTCTGTTCCTGGAGAGAGAAAGTAAACGTTTGCTGAAAATTATTCCCTTTTGTTTTGTGGACGTAGATATAAATTTCAAAAGATGGAATGTGATGACGGAAGCTCTAACTGTTTACCTTATAGTTTAGTTTACTGAAGTCTACGAGTCAAAGACGATAGACAACATCAGGCGAAGAAAGGGAACACAGGCAAATGGCATCACAAAATATATACCAAGAGGGGACAGGTCTGAGTAGTTAAGCTAATAGATTACTTCTGCTACCATGTTTAGAGAGACAGTTGTCATTCTCTCTCTTCTAAGTCTACTGCTAAAATCATTTGGGTCACTAAACAATGCCATCCAGGCATCAGCTACAATAGTAAGTGATCTTTGGCCAGAAATAGAAATGATGGTGCACTAAGATCAATGAGATATCCATTGAAAATGTACTGGAAGAAGCAAAGAATTTAGTCCAGAAGTTAACCTTTATAATGTCTTCTCAGATGATGACAAGAAATGTTTAATAAACAAACTAAAAAATTCACGGACTTAATTCCTACCAATCTACAATGGTGATCTTCAGGTTCTACTCCAACTCTACTTAGTTTTTACAGATACCTGTCTCATAAAACATGGCAGTTGACTGGAATAGACATCACTACCAGCAATGGTGGCTGTCATGTGATCAGAACAAAAAAGAATCTGAAGACAGTGGAAGGTCATATGTCAAATGAATGGAGATTTGACTTCATCTTCTTTTTATCCTCAGTGACCTGATCTGATCGTTGTTTGTGTTATGTTTCCTGGAATAAGAGAAGAATGAATTCGTCTCTTGTTACTTCCAGTCGCAAAAGTAACATATGAGCTTTCTTTTTCCTTATTGAATAGAATTTTGTGTTCTGAGAAAAATTATCTGCTGCCTGATCATGAACCAAAGAACTAAAGGAATGGAAATACTGCACTCACAAGAAGAAATAAAAGATTGCATTTCATTTGAGTTGAACAAAGATGTGCAAAAGTACAACAAAAAACCAAGAATGTATAGGTAGCATTTTATCTAAAAGCCAAATGGCCAACATTAATTTATATGATGATAGGTAAATAATAGTTAAAACTAATAATGAAATTGCAATGATACTTTTATTTTTCAGTTTTTACTACAGTGCTATACAACCCTCTCCCTTACAATCTCAGTCCTCCTGGAAATTCAAACACTGTACACAACTCTTTTCATCATGATGTATTAGTCTTATATTTTAACCATCAGGTTCAAAATAATCTTGTTAAAATAGAAATCCAAATCAAATTTCAAAGGGAAGTAACTCTCTGAATTATAGTAAATTGTTTTATTAATATGTGCAAAAATTGATTACCATTCCTATCTGTTATGGAAATGAACACAAAGCCGGAACCAAGCTTGACATTTTATAACTTAATTAAAAAACTAATATTTTTCTGTATTAAACTCTACAATCCAGCCTTTCCTGGGCTAGTGTCAGTAAATGTGATTGAAAAGGGGTTAACACTTTATTTTAATAATTCAATTTAATCCTCAAATGAGAATTAATAAAGTGTGTGCATGTACATGTTTATGTGCATGTGTGGGTGAGAGAGACAGAGACAGATACACCTTGTGGGTCTGAGAGAGAGACCTTGTGATTAAGTCAAGAGATTAAGTAGATGGTTAGAAATCTGTAGAAAATGAATACTGCAGAGTATCTGAAACTCTACCTAGTCAGCATTTGAGTAAAGTGCTAAAAATGTAAAAGACTTTCTTTCTATTCTTTGGAGACAATTCTTAATGTGTTTGGTTCACATGGTTTGCCCATAAACAAATAAAGGGCAACATCAAATTGTTAGTTTCCTCCTCCTAATGGCTAAAACATAACACACAGAGGCTCTGTTTGTGAACAGCATAATGCTAACTCTTCGGCAGTTTCAGGATGAGATGATACATGTTGTTCAGAGAAGCAGTACATCTTCATGGATGACAGTAAAGTGCTGAAGTGTCATTGCTAGTTTTATACTCAGTAACCTGCCATAATAATTTGGTTTTGTGTCGTTGTTACAATATGAGTGAAATTCTTTGTATTAGTCTTTGATTGAGCCACCCTTTTGCAGCACAAAAATCATCTACACTGTTTAGCACTGAATAACAAGGTTTTGTATTGCAGCTGGTCTAGATCCTCCCGTTATCAGAGTGAAAATTTCTTTTAAATACATTAGAATGGTCAGATGTGGATAAACTGCTCTCATTTGATGATCCAAATGCTTTTACAGGTTGTTGATCAAATTCATATCAGGGCTTTTGGGGTCGCCAGAAGCAAAAGGTTAAATACCTTGAATAAACAGACAAGTGGTGGACTGTAGTTCCAGCCTCCTGAAATTATGGACAACAGAACTCAGTATGCCTTGTAAATACAATGGTAGGTAATATGTCTCTAAAATTGAGAAACCCTTTGGCAATGCAATTCTCTCTGTCCACCATATCCGATTACAGCTCATATCATGGCACTCTTGCCTAAATATCTGACCAAGGGTTAAAGACATTGAGATTGAAAGATTACATTAGGTTTTCTTCAAATCTTGGGTGCAACTTCCATATGTGAATTGCGAGAACATGGACTTACTGGAGAAAAGTGCATGCCGCCAATACTCATTTGAAGACTGGACACCCTCTGTGTCTCATTTCTGCTGCATGGGTTGTCTGCAAAAGAATCTTGGTATGAGTGCAGATTTGGCAACTAATGATCTATTCTTGCCACTATTCAAAATTTTCCAAGTTCCTTCCACAGCAATGATATTTGCCTTGGCAATTTCTTTTTTTTTGTGCTATAATATTGGCTGCAGATCCATGAGAAATGTTCGGCTTTTTGACAATGTTAACAATGGCCACATCCGAATAGCCTATAACAAACATGGGTAAAGAAAACATACAAGATATCTGTCTGATTTCAGCAAGGAGACAGTGTACACTGGTTATCTGCTATCTGCACACATATATGCCCAATATATATAATGCATCTGAAAAATGTAAATTTTGACAAGATACATTTATTTATAGAGTAGCAAATTAATATGGCAGGATATCACACACACACACACACACACACGATTATCAAAGTTTATAGGAACCATATTGTCCTGTATTAGTGGAAATAAAATATTACCTGAATCAGAGTAACAGTTAATTTTTTCTACTTTACACAGCATAATCCTACCTGTGCTGTGGATGCTGAAGTATCTATGTACTCCTGTTATCTGTCTGTATATTATTTCTAGAAATTACTCATTTATTTTAGGGTTTTGTGCATATAAATTTTTTTTAAAATTTTAATTTAAAAAATGCAAACAATAAGAGTTGATAATTTTATTTAAGACACTGGAAGCTTATTTTGTGACTGATGGTCTATCGTATTTGGTTATCTAACAGAAACAGTAATGTACTGATGGTAAAGCTACAATGTGTGAGCTAATTCCAGCCACTCATAGATAAATATCTAAACACAAACAGACTGCTCTAAGAAGAAATTTATCTGTTTAGAGTTTAATATCAATTTTTATCAGATGCAAGGATTTAGTTACTCAGAAGAACATGTAATTACAGTCAGTATAATATATAATGTCGTGTGACTGTGAAGGTTCATGAACAATCATTGCCTTACCTCGCCTGTTCAAAGCTGCTCTCCCTTCTGGAGTTAAATTAATACCTAAACATTGTGCAATGCATGATGATGCAGGGGTGATTTCAAGGTCTACAAACACTATGGTGCCTGACCTGATATTTCTCTTCAATTTCTCAACTGAAAAGGAAAAGAAAACAATGTCATGCTAAATCATTGATCACAATACCTTATAGATACTGTACACATCCCTGTTCTATTCACAACACGAAAACCAGGCAAGAAGTCATCAGTATATTCCAGAGACATTTCTCACCTAAAAATATAGAAATAATATGATACAGTACATATCTATAGTATCAATAAAGCATCTATGATAATAATAATAATAATTTGAAAAGTGTTTGTTTATTACAAATAGCCATTTGAAAACCATTCTTAGAAAAATTTTGCTTGCACTAGGTTTCTATTGTTACCAAATAAATATGAATGAAAATATTTTCCTCTTTTTAAAAACATTGTCCTGACATTTGAGAGTGAGCAATAAGGAGAGGAAGGTGTAGGTATCAGTCTGGTGACCAGGTGAGTTACTTAAGCGCCATGGGAGGGGTTCTTGAGCAAAGGTCATGGTGTGAGCAAGTGAAGAGCTATCTGCAGAACCTCCACCACATGTAACCAGAGAAAACTCACATAGCCGACTGGTCAAAAAGAGCAAGAAGAAACCATTTTAGAGGTATGCTAAAACAAGGGCATAAACTAATAAAATCATGTCAGTTATAAATAGTGTCATCATATCAAACCATGTCTGTTTGTAGAAAAACATTTACTTTGCCATAAACATTTTACAAATTGTTAACACAAATGTTTTTCTCCATAATCAATTAAGCAATAGGTTGTAGTGATGGCTTTTCTCATTTACGATCAGCCCCAATACAGATCCCGTTATGTTTAGTTCATATATAATTTACAAACAACATACAAACACTTAGAAGAAAATTAGCCCTACCAATTTTAAAATATTTTACTGTTTTCACTGCTGAAATTTGGATTTCTGATTCCTTTTGCAATTTCTCAGCTGCTTCCAGTTTCTTGTCAGATTTGATTGGCAAGAAATCAGTAACTTTTCAAAGATACAGGTAATATTAAACAGAAATATTATTATTATTCCAAGCAAGAAATTCAACACTATCATATAAGTGATCAGAAAACAGGGAACTGCATCTAATAAGCAGAACAAAAAGTAAATAGGTAAAATAAAAGAACTGTTGTTTTTTCACCTTGATAATAATCTGTCAGCTCTGGAGGCAGTTTCTGACAGGAGATCTAGGAGAAGCAGCAGCAGTTTGAATTCATCATAGTCCTTCATTAGTCGCAGAATCTGTTTGTAAAACAAAAGACAAAAATCCATGCACCTCAATCCCACTCTCAGCCATAAGATGTCATGAAGCTAAACTCTATGACGATATTACTGTAATAACAGGAAGGGACAAATACTGCATCAGAACTGTTTATGCTCTGATGCACTCTCTTGCACACTTCCTCTTTCACTACCTTTTAGTAAACACTCCACTTATTGAAAGTTAAATTTTTATACAGCTAAACTGTGCAAAACAACACAGATAACATCTTTTCACATTAAGAAAATTTTCTCTGATCTCACCAAATGTTATCACCACCAAAAATCTGTTGTGCCACTAATATATATTTAATTTATCATTTTTAAGAAGCTTCATATTTTTTCAGATGTTATTTTTCTATACTATATTAAGATGGTGCATAGAGGCATTATTAGATAGTTGCTTCCACATTACATCTGGCTCTTCCGAGAAACAGTCCTTTCCAATGGACTGCTGATAGCTTACAACGATGCCGAGCAGGTTACCTGTTCTTTCTCTAGATATTCCATGTCACATCCCAGGTTGTACATCTCAATGTGGAAAGAGCATGGGTTTGTGGCAATGATCTCTTGCTCTGCGCCCGGGCTATGGGCCAACACTGGTCCAAACTCTGCAAGGGTTCGGTCAAACTCCAGCTGTCGATCCAAACCCTGATGGCGACAAACATCACAATCTGCTGACTGCTCTGTGAGATTTTGATCACAAGTCTCTGCTCTCATAATTTCTAAAAAAAAAGAAGAAAAAGACCATTGAAGAAATTAAATAAAACAGATGAAATGCTTTAACTGGTGGAGAATAATCCAGAACAACACCTGTCAAGAGTTAGAGGATCATTTAATAAATAGTTAATCTTAAGTTGCCATTACTGTCTTTAAAACTATTGGAAGAAAATTTTAAGATTCACTTCAGAATCTGTCCCTTTTCTTACCAGTAAATCTGTTTTACCTTTTTATAAGCCATGAAAGCTTCCTACATATGTACAATACCTAAAATCTACAGTACATTAGATTGCTAAATCTTCCTAAACTAAACAATGCTTACAGAAGATGAAAAGAGAACTCTTACCTGTGCAGTTGGCATAAATTTCACCTGTATGTTCAAGTGTTGATCAGGAATAAGGAGACCACATGGAAGCAACACTTCAAAGTCCTTGGTTTTGGGGATCCTGGTTTGGTTTCTGTTGCATGTACATGGGAAGGAATTTGTGAAAAGGCTAAGAAAAAATGACAAAAGAATAACGATCTGCCTCAGCTGTATATAGTAACACCAATTCTTCATCATCAAACTGTTTTTAAATAAGTAGCTTCTAAGACAGACACGACTTTGAGAAAGAAAACAACTGATTGAGCACACAAAACTTGAAAAACAAGATAAAAACAACCTCACCAACTTACTCTCTTTTTTTCTTTCTCTGCTGAATAGTTCCCCTCAGAGCACCCTGCTTCTGATTGTGTAGTTAGACAGTGATCACTTTCATCTTGGTCCCGTTGTTATGGTACAACAACTCGTGAGAGAAAAATAAAAACACATTAAAAATCTGTTAATCATCGATTATCGATAATAAATAAAGATTTAAACTGAAATTTGGTTATGGATCATTTTTGTGAATCATGTATTATTTATCATGAAAAAAGAGACCAAGATAGATTACTTCCCTTGAATGAATAACAACAACAACAACAACAACAACAACAACAACAACACACAACAATAATAATAATAATAATAATAATAATAATAATAATAATAATAATAATAATAATAATAATAATAATAATAATAATAATAAACCATTTTGTTTAAATTTCCAAAAAACTAAAAAGATGCTGAAGTAACTACTTTGTTTCTGTTGATATCGATAGCTGTACAAGGAGATAAAAACATTGAATATTTTAAAATTTTGGATATTTATACAGTTTATATGCAATAACAATTTTCAGTGCCGAGGGAATTGACAGTATTTCGGTCACCGACTGTCAGGCGGTTGTCTCCCTTGTGAAGATCGTAATTCTGTCTCTCTCTCTCTTTCTGTTAAAGAATAAATTTAACTAAACAAAAATATCTATTATTGTGCGACTGTTAATTCTAAAACGATAAATGTGGTAAATTTAGATAACAATAAAATACATTTCTAAAAAGATCATAAACACATTTATTAAAAGGTACTGGCTTCATCTAAAATATTTATCAGATCCATGTTGTAGTAAATGTAAAAATCTAATACAGCTTCAGCAACTTTCACGGATCAAAAATTGAAATATACAAATGAACAGAAAAATAATAGATGGCAAGACATTACATTTTACACAGTTTTTAAAATAACGAATCCATTAAAAACATGTTATTATAAAAGTTAAAATTAGTTAAATTAACAGTTAAGTAATTATGCATTTATTCCAAAAGTATTTGTTTGCAATTCCAGAGAATGTATTTACATTCAAAGACAGCATTTGTTAAAAGCCACAGACCATAGAAAACAACAGTCTAAAATGATGTAAGGAGAATATCTCATCTTACTTAATAGTTGATTTATTCCCTTATTTATCAAATATTCCAACCTTTCTAAAGGACAATAAAAAGCTCTCATTATTTTTATATTGAGATGAAAGGGAATTTAGTTTGTGAATAATTGCTTTCTTGTCATTTTATTTTCGAACTTAATAGTCATGAATCCACCAGCCAACTTTTGGGCAGATCCCGCTGCTGGCCTGACTCCATCAAGTTTTCTTTTTGGTCGAGTGATTGATGATATCTAGAAAAAATCCTTATGGCAGAGATAAGTTGACTCTGCGATCCTTTAGGGGGAGTCCCTTGTCTCGGACCACAGCTGGGCGATCATTTTCATTTATTTAATAATAAAAATAACAGAAGCATCATCCAAAATTGCTTTCATTATACTATCCTGTAACAAAATTTGCATAATATTTTACAATTTAAAATTTATTATTAAATATTATGAAATATTTCTGTGAACCTAAATTTAAAGAAACAACGTAGTTGTGAAATTATTGAATTAAATAATGAGAAATTGATATAGATTCATATTTGAATGTATGACATCAAACCCAATATCTTACGTTCCTGGTATTTTATTTCCTTTAATATGATATACTGAAGTATGGCTTGGTACAAAAGTTGTTTTTCCTTAAAAACCTGGTATTTATATAAAAAACTATTAATCATTTATCAAGTATTTCTCAATATGTTTATAATTAAAAAGGTAATTTATTCATATTGAAGAAATTCCAACCAGATTCACGATAGATTGTAATTCCCCATATCTGCTAGATTAACTACAAATGAACTTGTTCAAGTCAGGTATAGAGCTACAGAGATCATCTGTCACATCACGTGGTCAACCTGGTTACATCGCATCTCAGATCAGGCATGAGACTGAAATGGTACATAGGTCATAATGAAGTGGATAGCTAATGTGAGTGAGTTTGTGTGTGTTTTGTTTGTGTGTGTGCGTGCATACATTTGTTTTCGAATGAAATGGTTCCAAAACAGTTACTTTGTTTTAACTTGGTTTGAAAAGTCGAACATGAAATATAAATAAAGAAAAACAAAATTAAAACTGAAAACAAAACCACGAGTAAAGGGCAGACATCATCACCAGGAATAGACATATATTTAAATTGTACACAGTCCAGCAAACAAATCTTAAGTGCTTTCTGTTTATTTGAATAGAATTCATTGGATCAGCCACATAAAATTAATAATGATCAAGTTGGGCCCTAATTATTCCAATAACAAATGGAATGTGGCTAGAATATTGTTCAAATTTAGAAAACAGTTGACCTTATAACTCTATGATTGTGTAATTCAAGTGATACCAGCATCAGTTAATTCATCTCCATTTTTACTGATGACGAGGTCGAGCAACTTTCACATGAGAGCAGAGTTGGTCGATCACCAGTCTTAACCAACTAGTTAACTAGTAATTATCATCCCCCTTTAATTCAATTTTAAATAACTAAAACTAATAAAATAGTTTGAGTGATTTATAAAGTATAAGTTAGTAGAAGGCGGATGAAATATTCATCATAATTTTAATTTAAAGTAAACAAATTTTGCATGTAACTGTATAATGAACCCTGTTACAACACACACTAACTAATAGGTCATATTTATTCTTACAGTTATCTCCCCTTATAGTTATTTTCTTACAACAAATACAATGAGAAGTTAAGACATTTCAGAATAAAGTTGGGATACTTGTTGTAAATAATTGCACATATCTGTTTATCCTTTTTGTAAAATGTGAGGAATAAAAGAAGGCAATATTTATAATAAACATTTATTAATTTTAATCTATAGGCTGTAATCTTATTAAATATTTTAAAAGTAAAAAATAATAAACACCTGATAAGATATTTTAATTTCAGAACGATATAATAGCATTATTTTAATAGACATGCCTCATGTGCAGATCTTGTTATTTGGGATCAATTTTATGATAAAAAGAACTTATTATAAAGCAATAAAAGCATAATATGTGACATTTGTTACCTTCTAAAAACTACATCAATTCCTATCTCTGTGATGACATTGGTTTAAATGTCGTAGAAGTTAATCAAACCAGGATCTTGAGAGAGTTAATTATGTAGTAGTATTTTGTTATTTTGGTACTATCCCATATTATGGCATTTTGTTTTTTTATAAAGTGATTTTAATTTTAGTAGATAAAGATATTTATTTTCTAAAAATGAAATGCAATTTTGATTGCAGTTACATAATATATTGTTATATTCAAGATACAAAGAAATAATTTAAACTAAAATATAACTTTAAAAAAAAAAACTATGGACAGAGACAACAAAAGAGGGAGAAAACATTTGATAAAGTTTAGAAATTTGATTATAAATCTTAGTTGTCAAATGTTAATTACAGTGATAATTTACGTATGCATGTATTATCTTTGATGAGGAAGGGAGGTAAGCAGAATTTAAAACTATTTCCCTTGAGTTAAAATTTAGTTTGTCATAAATAATTTTTTCATATTAAAAAGGGTATTTTTTAAAAAAATAATAATAAATATAGTAATAATATTTTTAAATGAAAAGAATTACAATTTTTAAAGTTAAATAATGTGTGGTAAACTAATTATAGGAGGCAGTAAAAATCCATCTCATGCTTCAGCAGTTTCAAAAGAACCAAACATAAAAGAGCAGTAGAAAACAAAAAACTGATGGATTTACACCATTGCTATTGACAGCTCTACTCTGGTGGCAGCAGCGACTCTGTTACAAAGAGAAGCTGTTCCCCATCGCCACATGTACTGACATCACCTTGCACTGACACAAAAAAGCAATCATTTCTTACTGAAATCAGAAAGCAGATTTTGGATGATGAACTGTTTTCAGGGAGCAGATAAAAGGGATTCTAGTTAATATTTTCTGTTTGTAAAAGTACAAAATGAGGAGAGTTCCATCCTTAAAGTAAGTGAGCATCTAGTTATCTTGGCTGTTACCTGACGAAATTCTTCCATTTATAGTCAGGACTATGAACACTTCCCTTCGTGAGCTCTCACTGATTACTTCAGGTCACTCAAAATGTTGCACACGGTGAGGAGCTTAAATTGGTAAAATTACGGCTGTTAATAAGAGCTTTTTCTCTAACTTTTGTTTTCTAGAAAAAGTATGAAATCTCAAGTAGACTACAAAGTGTTAGTTAGGCTATTAAATAATAGGATGGCTGAAATACTTTTTATTGCCACAGTTGCTCGGTTTCTATCATACATATTCCATTTGAAGTTGTAAGTTATAAAAGTAACATTTTTAGTATTTACAGTTCACTGTTTACATACTAACGACAACAAGAATTTTTAATTCCAGAAAATTTGCAATTATAAGGATTATTTTAAAAAAATTAGGGAATGACCAATTGCACATGGTTGTGTTTTCTAAAGCCACTTAAGTTTTCAATGTATGCAGGTCTGTCTACTTGTTGTTGTTGTTTATTGTGCCTTATGATTTCAGCATTTGAGAAGTTTTTCTGATCAGACTTTTATTTTTTAAGATTTGTTTCTAATATTATTGCTCAAAACCTAGTTTTCCTTCATTGTGTCTTTCATCACAATTCTTAAGTTGTGCGAAGATTACATTATTAAAGAAAAATTAAAGTTTTATGTAGAGACCTAAAGAATCTGGAACAGCTTCAGAAATTTTATCCATGCACAGAACTGCATAACTCTAAATATTTGTTTAAAATTATAATATGTACATTAAAGCTGAAATGTTGAATGGTTTCCTGAGTGCTGTAAGACAAAATAACACTACCATGGTATTGTTGTCAACAATATAAATTCTCTAAGAACTAAATTTATATGGTAAAGTGTACTTAGAAACGATAACAGGGGAGATAAATCATATGTTATTCGTGACATTTTGAATTTAAAAAGCTCGATGTACTGACTTTGCACTTCTTTGGAATACCCTTTATACGGACTTTAACAGTCTGAGAATATCATTAAAAATGAAAGGTCGAATAATAATAAGAACAAAAGGAAAATGTATGTATAAAGCAGAGAAGATTTAATTAAAGCATATTCTAAACAACAAAACAACATCGATCAGGAAGACTGTTTGTTGGTTGTCTTAGAAAATATTTTATCCCTTGCAGTTTCATTCAGAGTTTAGGTCTTTTATCGCAGTAGTTAAAATAGTCAGAATATTCCAGCCATTTATTTATTTTTTATCTTGAATTTAATTTAATTTATTTTATAGTTTAACATTTTTATTTACTTTGTTTGTTTTATTGGTCATTTGCATAACTACACGTGATAACTTTATCATCATATTAGTAAAACTGTTTAAAATTGTCTCCCTTGTTCTCATTAGTCGGTAATGGGTGTCAATAGTTGGCTGACTGGTGGTCACTGTGATGCCCAGACCTCTCCTGTGGCAAATCACTTCTCTGAATGGCACAAATTTCACCTCATTTCCTGGGAAAGTAGGTTTAGTTTTTTTTTATCTTTGTGCCCCATCACCTTCATCTTAATTTTCCCACAAGGATTTATGAGACTTTAGCCAGTTTTTTCTTTATTCTGCTGTCTAAATGGCAAAAGAAAACCGTTTACAGATCGCTAACGGTTCCTACTCATCACTATTCCATCTCCATGGTGACTTTGACTCCAGACCTTTAAACAGCCGGTTATTACCAGTCATTCACCGCAGTCATCGAAAATTTGCCGGGGTCGAGATTTGTCTACTATTAATAACGTTTTTATTTTTTGTTTGTTTGCTTTTAACAGATCGTGGTCTTTAGAAGGCGGCAGGCGGCAGGCCGGCATCTTGGGCCCAGCCACTCCGCCATCGAGCGCGCGCCGCTTCCTGTCAGCGGACAGTGACGTTCGATCCCACGTGAGGAGCTCGTGACGTCACTACCGTCGGTGTTTGAAGTTGGGGTGGGAAAAGAAAATTGACGTCTCTGGTTCGTTTTGTTCCCGTGGGTTTGTTATTGTTCCTGTCATCTTCTTGGTCTGGAAACAGAGGGAAGAGAACGGGAAGTTTGGGGACAAAAGAATAGATCCCAACTACTTGACTCTACTCAGCCCCTGGGATTTTCACTGCGCATGCTCCAGAGTTTCATTTACCCATAATCCTCCAAAATGGTGAGATAAACCGTCAGAGGCGGAAGAGTTTGTTTATCTTGGAACTCGAAAATCTCTTGAACAAAGCAATCGCAGACACGTATACGTCTCAAAGGGAAGAATTATTAACCTATAAGAGCTTAAGACTGTTTCCAGCACCAGAGGGCGCTCTTTATTGGCTGATTGGCAACGTGACGTCACGTGTTTGTTTACATGTTTCTAAAACAATATTCACTTCTTAGCGACATTTCAGGCTAAAGGTTCGTGTCAGATATTTCTCCGAATGGGATTCCGAACAAGCGATTGGTTTTAGAGCGGAATATTTAATCTAATTTAATTTAATTTGGTTTCGCGTTAAGTTAAATTAATTTTTTTTGTTTTTGTAGACAAATTTTCTTCTTTTCCTTAGAATCGATAGTAAAATGGGGAATAGTCATCCGACCGTAATTAAGGTAAAGAGTCATCCGACGTAACGTCGAAGTAAAAGGTAAAGAGTCTCTACACCGTAAGTACCTTTACTTTTACTTTCATTTTAGGTGAAGTTTCACTTTAGCTTTTCATCTTATTTAACTTTCGCATTTTCTGCCTCCTGTTAATAATCGTGACGTAAGCAGTGTAACTATGGGAAACCAATCAGATTAGTATTCCTTGTTTTGTACAATCGGGACGCTTTCTTTCGTTTAGTCGAACAGCAGGGATCGGCTGATGCTGCTTAATCCGCCGTTTTTTATGTTATATTTCGTTCTTCTCGCCCCCTCACCGGTAACCGGCCGTCCTTTTAGATGACGGGCGCTGACTCCCGCTTCCTCTTCTGTGACGTCACCCTGACGTTGGTGATTTCACGTTAATGGGAAAGTCCGACGTCAGCGAAAACTGAACATTTACCAGGATTCGTTAGCATCTGAACGAATCATATTCTGCGACTGAACGAATTCGCTTAAATGTTAGTATTTCAGAAATAGTTTCGAAAATCAGGTCGTCATAAATCAATGCCAGGCTGCAGGTACTATACAGATTGTAAAATAAGAGATAGACCATCAGCCATCAGATAGACGTCAGTTCCCGACCGTCACCGTACCGACACACGAGAAACGAAGACGAAAGTGTCTGTTGATTTGTTTATTTATTCATAAAACATTTTCAGGTTTTCCGTGGAGATTTTCCTAAACAAATTGGCCAGACTATCGTCGTAGGATGTCCATCACAGCGGTATTCGGTCACCTGCTGCAAGCCAGATAACAGCATTCGCACTTTGGTGTTTGGAGTCAATGGCGTTAACTCTTGCTCGTCTTATTTAAGCAACACCTGAACATGACGTCACTGTTGCAACTATCTTGTGTTTATTATGTTTTTAATTACATTTATTACGTAAAGGTTTGTTTATTATTACATTAACATGTGTATATTGAAAACTTCACTTACTTCACTTCACTTGTCATATAACTCAGAGGTCTCTAGGGGGAGCTCGAGAGGTGTCTCTAGGGCATTTTACACTGACGGAACCCAATTAAGAACTAATAATAATTAAATACCTTGTTTTTTTTTCTTTTTTTCCTTTTCTGTCACCCTACCTCCAGATTTGTTCTGTTATTTATACGTTCAGAATTGTAATAGTTTGTTTGAGAAATTCATTCATAAGGTCATTTGGCCAGACGGGCAAACGGACGCGCACCTGTTCTATCAGTGCTCGGGATATTTAGAAATAAATGGACTGTGGGGAAATTGGTCAGTTGTTAGTGATTCCACTAAATCTCAGCACTTGTGCGTTTTCAGTGGGAGGAGATCCAGCGGATGTGGGATTTAGAAGATGGACTAGATATTATATTTCTCGTAAGTAAGAAAAAATCGTCGCAAGACACCGTTGGCACTAAGGGAGGCGTGGCCGGAAATACAGACAAAAGAAAGATGGTGGAAGAAGTTCATTCCGGTAGAGTAACACACGACTATGGTGAGGCCATTACACCAGCCAGAGAAATGGTGGCACAAATTCTGTTGCGGTAGAAGAAACGAAACCATGGAGTGTATGTACAAAATCGTGTTTTCCTTTGTCTTCTTTTATATCCGCTGGTTCTTCGATAGAAACATTCAAAATGGTCTAAAACAGCTTTGTTATTTACTTTACTGCTGTTCATTTCTGTAAATTGTAAAATACAGGGTAAAACAGGGGAGACAATTTCAGTATTTACTTTCTTAATGAGATATTGATCTTCAAAATGTTGTCAATTAAAGTAACAAAAGCCTGCTTATAGTTCAGAAATCTCTAGAAAATAGTAAACTTTTCAATTTTCTCTCCCTTTCTCCTTAAACTTTCGTTTTAATTTGCACTCTTGGAAAACGGTAGACCTTTTCCTAGATTTATTTTTAAAATAGTAAAGTAAAAAACTTCTTTACAAAAAACGGGATTTTCTTTACTCTTGCAATCAGATTCCTAAGATTGGTGCTGGTGTTTACTTGTATTTCTTCCTTCTTTCATGTAGCAGCTTGAAATGTATTTGTGGAATAATTTTTGTTACTGACATCTTTTCTTTTGCTTTTTTCAGGAATTTTTGTTTTCTTTTATTAATTTACAAACCTACTTATTTTTTTCTTATTTGTTACATTATCCACACAAATACAGAATTCAAGTTTATTTTATTTAGGCAAAGGAATTTGGATAGTTTTAATTATTAGATAGGAATTTATACTTTCATCAATAACGCGCACCTTGAATCCTGTATTTGTGTCAACTTTTCTACTCACCATACAAACCATTTTTTTTTCCAATATGACCATTGTACGATATTATGGAATTATACTCGATGCCGATGAGAGTTCATCTATCAAAGAAACTGGCGTTGATACCTGTCACAGGTGTGGGTGGCTAGAGTTGGTTAAGATGCCGATTGCATTAAAAATAACTAAATTGTACCAGCTAGTAGTAAAGCCTCTGCGTTAATTCTGCGTCCCGCCCCTTTCAAATATGCGTTTAATTCTGCGTCCCCGCCCCTTTCAAATATTGCGTTTAATTCTGCGTCCCAGCCCCTTTCAATATTGCGTTATTCTGCGTCCCGCCCCTTTCAAATATTGCGTTTAATTCTGCGTCCCCGCCCCTTCAAATATTGCGTTTAATTCTGCGTCCCCGCCCTTCAATTTGCGTTTAATTCTGCGTCCCCGCCCGTTTCAAATATTGCGTTTAATTCTGCGTCCCAGCCCCTTTCAAAATATTGCAATTCTGCGTCCCAGTTTCAAATATTGCGTTTAATTCCGTCCAGCTTCTTTGCGTGCTGATCTTCGCGTGCTCGTGTTCGTTAAAATTATGGGAATTATCATCCGTGATGTCAGCCGGTAATAATTCCGAATACTACCTGCTGCCTATAAGTTGGTTGCCATAGATAGATAACCGATTTTAGCCATTGTCACAGCAGCAGCAGCAGTCGACCGTCGTCGATGTCGCTGTTTCTGTGATCCACGTCTGTGACGCAGCCATTTGAGCCGTGCAACGCAAATCGAGTCTGACTCCATCTTATTACCGAAGTTTCTCTGTAAAAAAAACCGGATGTAAATTCAAGTTTCCATAAATTTAAATAAATACAAATGTCATGGGTACAAGAAAACTTTAGTTTTTTTTGTTTTTTTTCCCCTGCTGAAGTCGGAAGTGCTAGGCCTCAAAGAAGACCCAAAGGGTCGGGCGCAGGGGTGTAACAACATTGGTGGCTCCATCTGTTGGCTAACCGTAGCACTACGCCAATGATCTCCCCGACACTACTATGCCTCTCATATCGATGCACCTGGTGACCCCGGGGCGCTGAAAACGTTCGAATTATTTGGCTTTTGTTTCTCGATAAACAGAAATGATCGCCTGCTTTTTATCTGCTGCGTTTAGCAGAGGAGGGTTAAATGAGAAGAGTGAGTTTTCGGTGACTGTGTAGGAACGAAATCCAGGAGAAAGGTACGAAGAAAAGCTGTCACTTTCTTTTGTATCGGGACACAAAAGGTATTTATTCTGTTCCTTGAAAAGCTTTGGAGAGGGCATCTCGAAATATGGTCAGGGCTGTTCTCGCTAACCGAGCGATCGGGGCAGAAATAGCAGTGTCCCGGAGAGACCGCCTAGTGGAGGAATATAGATTTCTGTCGAGTTATTTAAGTAAATAACGAACGTTGTTAACCTCGTTTTTAATGGAGTGTATCCCAGTAATATTCCAATTTATTTCTTTTAGAAGATAGCACGTGCGCATGCGCAATATTTCAGCCATAGAAATGATTTATTGGCATGGATTTGCTGAGGCGGTACTTCCGTGAGTAATGGAGTTTTGTTAGATCTGCCAGGAAGAACGGTTAGCACTTGTGAGTTTGGACCATTTTTTGTCGCTGTTGATATTAGAGAAAGATGAAGGAATTACCGCATGGAAATAAAAAGTCTTTTCAGATTTCGTAAGAAAAAATAAAATATAATAAATAATAATTTTAGCATAATTTTATTTTGACGTTTATTGTAATTGTATTTTGAAGAAATTTCCCTTATACTTGGTCGACAATATTCCTGTTAACCGCTGTGAATAGACCTTTCATTGGTGTGCAATATTATTATGTCGTTCTATCGTCTGTCTCCATCAACAAATAGCATCTTTAAAATGTCTGGTTTCATTACTAATGTTCTTATTCTAATTTTTCATTAGTTTTGTTTTACCATGAAATAGTTAATTTAATTTAATATAATTTGCATTCCCATGAACTTTAATTAATTTTATTTGTGTTTTTGTTCGCAATTTATTTTGTGTTTTGTTAGAAATAATTGCCAAATATTTGAAAAATTCGACTGTTACCCAAGTGAAGAGCATATACACCGTAAGTAGCTTTCCTTCACATTTTGGGAAAGTTACACCTTACTGCTAATACACCCGTGTGATGTTGGAGGAGAGAACTCATCTACCTGTCTGATTGTTTTGTTTGTTTTGCGAAGAGAATCACAATAAAAATCTTTGTTTTTATTCATGTCTTCCCTAGTTTTTGTCGTAGTAACTTTGTAGATCTAAGGGAGACAACTTGACTAATGTTTCCTCCTATTAATATTGTTTCAATTAATTACGAAGTGGACCCTGGCCGACTTCACGTTTTGTAAATGTGTCACAGCAAGGAGATAAAAGGGAACAGGGTGCGGTGACATCGGGTTACCCGGATACCATACGGATGGAGGGTGAACATCCACAGGATGTAATAATAAGTTAATCCCCACTTTTAGATGTGGAAGGAAACATTAATACCCTGAGAAATTCCACGCTAGAAAGTTACTTCAAACAGCCCGATTCCGACCGGGATTCGGACACTGGTTCTTACCTTTATTATACTTGTCGGTTAACCACTGAACTACTGCGCTGCCATAAAAATAACGTTATAAAAGTAAAATATAAATATCAATTATTTTAAATAACAATTTTTGTACCTTTTGTTGATATTGGAAGTGAATTATGGTGTAAACCTATTGGTTAGAAATTATGTAAATATATGTAAATTGAAAATTGTGAGGGAAATACCAGTTCTTTATTATATACCTGAGTAATTTGATAAACATGTTAGATATGATTAACTAATAATTTGAAAAAAATATCTAAAACATTCATTATTGTTATTATGTTATCTCCCTTTTAAGAGTATAAACCCCGAGTTTATTATTTCCCTTGCATTATATACCCTTTAATTTTGTGTTATTTTCCAGAGTTTAATCTCGATTACATAAATATAATAAAGTTTGGATGGTTGTTCTCCTGGTAGCATCAGCTTCTTTTAGAAGTTGATACTTCGGTCTTGTAAACTGTCAATAACCTAAGTAATTGAAAGAAAAAAATAAATATGTTGGATTGTTTCGTCCGTGCAGCCATGGTAACGGTTTAAGTAAAATATGCCCACAGGTGTATAGAATCACCAGAATGCCGTCTTTATTGCGTAAAACGTGAAAGGACGTACGAGACAATAGATGGACTCTACTGTAAATACCTTTCTACTTTCTAAGGGTTATCTTCTTTAACCGCTCACCTCTATTCCACCCAGCTTGGAATCGCTAGTTAGTATTTGAGTTGCGCTGGCTGTACATTCGTCAACAGACGAGGGGTCAGAGAGTTGTATGGATTTGTTGTAACAAAGATTCTCGATCAGACTGTATGGATCTAACCTGCGACGAGTAATACAGATTTGATGGGTAATTAAGAATGGAAATGTGTTATTTGGATATCCAAAATATGGCTGTCTGTTGTTACATAGCAACGGTATAGAAAGTAGACTGAACCGGAAAATCGTACCAGAAGAACGCTGACAACTGTGTAACTTTTTACCATTGTTCAGTAGAGTATACACCTGACACCACAAGTACTCCGGTCTCTCTACGCCTTATATAGAAGAAGCAAATCAATCAGGGGATTTTTCACAACTGGCGCGCGCGGTTTGAGCCGTTCGAGAAGCAGCTCGAGAATTTACAGAACTTTATTCGAGGTGATGATCAGTTTTATTATTCGAACCAAGTTTGTTTAGTTTTAAGTAACCATGCTTAGACTAAGGGATGTTGATAGAGGAAGGAATCCTTCAAGCAGGTTATTCAACAAGGTAAGGTGCAAGGTTGTAAAAATGTCATCGTGTTCGGCTGCGGGGTGAGGCCACTAAGGAGCACGTGCCGGAAAACTAAGGGCTGCTACATCTGCAGGATACCCAGGACCGCTTCCTGCCTGCGACAGTTACAGCTCTGAGACGCTTCACGGTACAGCTGACTGCAAGCCGTGGTATTTTACGGGTTTAGGATCTCCACTGGCGAGTGCTCTCGGTGTCGCTAATGGTAGGGTAAGGGTTAGCTCCCGTCGAGTCCGCTCTCCTCAGCCAGCCGACCCCGACTACGGACGGACCCAATCAGGCAGAGACACACACCTGGTGTGGATGCTCGTCAAGACGGTCGCTAGATGCGCCAAACCGATTTGATATGGGCTATCATTTTCAAGAATTTTCTATCGATAAAATGCGCTTCTTTTTCCATTTTTATACATGCAATAGACGGACGATGGGTTTGGCACATGGGGAAGGTGGTTTTACACGCCTGTGCCTCCAGCGAATGGGAAACAGACCTACCCCGGACCTCCTTTACGGCGTCCGGCGCAGTGGGGATAAAGTGATCACCTGCGGCGATTGTCGAAGCAAAAAACACTAACGAAATACGGTCTGCGAAGTCATCCGTACTCCGGCTTTCTTCTTCGGTACTTAAAGGAAAATAATATCCAATGACCTTCTAGTTTATTGCTGAATAGCTTAGAGGTGCACTTTGTGAAGTGGAGATATTACAGGTGGTTTGTGTCACCTGTCTGCCCTGGACTCGAGTTCCTTTTCCGATAAAACGCCGCGTTAATAATAAACATTATCAGATTTTACCTCAACGTGACTGCTAAAAGGTTTGTGTGGGGGGGGCCGAGACCCCACCCCTGTGTGCGTAACTGCGTAATTAAGTCTTCAATATTACGATAACGTCGTGTTTACGGGTATAGGGGGGGAAAACAGTCATTCTGACTACTCTCTCTCTCTCCCTCTCCTTCCTCTCCTTCCTACCGTTACCTGTCTATAACTCTTGTCTTCCGCTCCATTTTCCTGTCCCTTTGTTTTTTTTCTCTTCTCTGTGTCTCTTGGACTTGGAATAAAAATAGTCAATTTTCAGATCTGTAACAACTACGACGCTTTGACTTGTGGCTTTGGGCTGGAAAGGGTTAGCTCACCTGTCTGGAAAAATAACGACCAGGCCATTCTAATAATACATTCTTAAAATCCTGCTAATTCTCCCTTTTCAAAGGCTGATATCCTCTTGTTTTTTGAAAGAATAAACATTATGAAGTGTGGAACACAAAAAATTCCTTTTAATAAAAAAATTTACAGTAGCAACAAAATTAATTTGATGAGAGTGTCAGAACTTTAAGCCCCACCCCTGCCCAGTTCTGTACATTAGTAACGAGGAAAGGTGTCGTCGTTTGGGGTGGAAAGGGTTATCTACAAAAGTACCGCGGACCATATGTTTCCGCTTTCGATAAATTAATGGAGAAATATATATATTACACACTTCGTAAACTTTTCATAAAGCGTTTATACAGACACTTGCATGAGATTTCCTTCCTGGTGTAAAAGTAAATTTAAAGCGAAAACTTGTATTTAAAGAATAGAGCAACAAGGAGGAGACAATCCTGTTCGGTCCGACGGGGGGCCCCGGGTCTCTGGCCGCTCAGGGGAAAGAGCAAAGTTCTGACTTCGCGCGCAATACAGCGGAACAGTTCCTGCCTCTGTCACAGGGGAAACATTTGGATTGTATGGCAAATCTTCCTGTTGTTGTAGTTTCTATATCCTTTACTATGGCTGGTGGATATGTCCTGAACGTGCACGGAGAATATGCGGGGATTCCTCGAGCCCCTGGCAGACTGGTCCCTACCGATACTGGAAACTGTCTGGGCGACCCGGCTGAGACGCCGTTCGCGTATTTACCTATACGATATCACCAATGGCTGTTGTGAGAGTATTTCTAGAAACGTCTTTTGAATATCAAACATACGCAGAAGTATTCCAGCCGGAATTAGGGCTCTCTCCACCGCCATACTCTCATCTCTCCTCTCTCTCTCTCTCTCTCTCTCTCTCTCTCATCAGCATATCATCATCTCTCTCTCTCTCTCATCATCATCTGTCTCTCCCATCTCTCATCATCTCATCATCATCTCTCTCTCTTCTCTCATCATCTCTGTCTCTCCCATCTCTCTCATCATCATCATCATCATCATCTCTCTCTCTCTCTCTCCTCTCTCTCTACAAGTGTTCCCCCGGACTGTTATCATCCCGATTGACTGCTGGCTGACCAACCGGATCCCCCAACTCTCTACGGTGATACAGTTCGGTAACCATGGCGAATTAGGGTTACTTTATTTGGAAACGACTGGCTTGTCCAGCACTGTCACAGATGGTCTGAGCCCACCACCCCCGCACGTTCTGAGATATTGTCGAACGCCGCTCTCGTGCCGTATTTTCCTCCCTGATTGTCCTTTTACACCAGACAAATCTGTTCGTATTCCCCCAAACTACGGTTTAACTTGTCCGCAGACGTCTTGTTTCTACACAGCTGCTCTATTATGGAAGGTGAGCCGCGATCTACCTGCAGCGGGCAGGAGACGGCAAACTGAAGGATGCGGTCTGCCTACACACGCACACTTCCGCTCACGATACCTATACATCTCCCACCTCCCCGATATACTCAAAGAATTGCGCATTGTCCCGTACTGAGCAATAATCGAAGTGTTGGAATAAACTATTTATTTCTCCTATCTCGGTAGATACGGAGGTTTTGGGGGTTTCCTTCCCCTCACTGATCGTTATAAAACAAACCAACAAACTCTGGGGGTGGGAGACGTCAGTTTTAAGAATCTGTCCTGGTTTGTAAGTTAGATGGACGGTTCTTCAGTAGAGAGAAGCAGGACAAAAATGGTGAGGAAGTTAGAGAGCTGCGTTAGTTGGTTTTTAAGGATTTAGATGCTACTTTATATTAATCCCAAGATCAGGTGTATTGGGAGGCTCCAAAACAAAAAGAACTTAAAGAATTATGCTGAACAAGATATTAATTAAGCTTCTAAGACTGGGAATTCATGTAACTATCGCTGTACACATTATGCCTTTTCATCAACTAGAGGTAAACTACTCTCATTCTAGTTTCTCTTCCTGGGATGGTAACAGAGTTAAGGCTTTTTTACCCGTCACAAACCGCTTACCTGGATTCCTTAAATGTAAATTGAAATGGTATTTAAACGTTCTGATATTCAGTTTTTGGAAAATTCATTAAATTCAGTGAAGTTCGAGTTGTTTCCGGATATTTGAATAATTTTCTTAATGTCTTCATGAATTCTCATGATCAATTTGTTCCTAAGCGACCAGAGACAATAAAGCAGTCTGGATGGAGGAGTCTAAATTTGTAGCTTAACATTTGCAAAATGAAGAATCCTTGTGCAAAACTCATTTGTTCTTCGTGTTTATTGCTGCCTTTATATGAAATGCGCCCTTTTCTACATTCAAAGTAAAAAGAACACTGTGTTGAGACTGGTTTTTGTTTTATATTAAGCCATCAAAGAACGCGCAGAGATTACTTTTGGCCGGGTAATGCTGTTTTTAAGAAGCGCCATCTTAGGGGGAAATAATCTATATCAGTTTCAAAGGCGCAACTAATAAGACAGCAGAGGGCAAGAACATCCGTGAGCAGTTAGGCGTTAATATTTTCTTCTATGAAAATCCCCCCGTATTTCCAATCGCCAAAGCAGAAGCCACCGTACGTGTGGATACGGACGATATTCTCTTTTACAGGAAAAGTGATGACCTTGGCCTGCTGCTACAGCGGGTCCTCAAGAGATCCACCCTAGACGACTAAAATCAACTCTTTGTTCGATATGTTACTTCTTAAATAGGGATCTATATATTTTTTTAAAAATCAATAAATGGAGGAAATTTAGCATACAAATAGGCCAACATTACCCCGGCCGCCTGATTTTAATAATTATAAGCGAGTTTCTCATCGATTGCAGATGGGATGGACGAAAGCATAATTAAAAAAAGGCTTTGTTGTTCATTTTGGTAGAAATAACATAATTAGAAAGAGCCTGGGAGGCTTAAATTCTGGAAAATCTTGTATAATTCGTTCAGTTTTCAAAAAAATGTTATTAGTTCGCAGTGTAGATCGTCTTTTTCTTGATCATTTTGAAGATTTCGTGGTTTTGCGCAAAAATTTGGTAAAGAAACATAAAGGCTTAGATATGTATACGTGATAATCTTCGACTGGAAACGATTTTTTACTGGCATAGAGAAGTTATAGGGAGTAGCTTTAGTGGGTGGTCTCTGCTAACCGGGTAACTTAAAGTTAAGTTACCAAACCTAGTAAATTTTTAAAATTATGCAGATGCTGCTGCAAAATAAATCTCTTAAAATATTATGAATTTCACGGATAATTCTGTGCAATAGAACTAACAACAGCGAAGACGATATAGTCTAATTAAAGTGTTTGGTGTAATGATGTAAAGAACGATAACTGAAATGAAATGTATGTATATAAACTGCATTGAAATAAGTTTGACACTTGTAGTGGATAGTATCTTAAAAGTAAAAGAACTATTTTGGAAAAGTTGTATTATAAGTAACATCATTTATAAAGCAAGATTAAGAAAGTTCGGACTGCCAGGTCGGAACTACGGACGTTTTCAGAGTTGCCGAGTTGGAATGATGGATCATAAAAATTTTAATAGATCGTTATAACAGTGTCACACATATCGTTAGGGCGCTGAATGGGTTATGACGATCAACTTAGATAACGTATGCGTACGTGCTCGGAGAGAGGGAAGAGAGAGAGATGGGAAGAGGGCGAGAGAGATGGAGAGAGATGATGATGATGATGAGAGAGAGAGAGAGGAGAGGAGAGAGAGAGAGAGAGAGAGAGAGAGAGAGAGAGAGAGAGAGAGAGAGACGCTATTTTCCCTGAATATTTTGGATAGGTCTCGATCGATCTCTCCCTCTCTCTCTCTTCTCTCTCCCCCTCTCTCTCTCTCTCTCTCTCTCTCTCTCCCCCCTCTCTTTCTCTCCCCCCCTCTTTCTCTCTCTCTCTCTCTTCTCTCTCTCTCTCTATCTCTCTACCATCTCTCTCTCTCTCTCTCTCTCTCTCTCTCTCTCTCTCTCTCTCTATCTCTCTCTCTCTCTCTCTCTCTCTCTCTCTCTCTCTCTCTCTCTCTCTCTTCTCTCTTCTCTCTATCTTCCGTGCTTAAGAAAACCTCGGAGTTATGATTGCCTGTTATTAGTAAGCGATTTAATCAACTAACCCGTATGAATTAATTAGTAATCGGAAATAAAGTGTAACACGGGTCAGATAGATTCATGACAGGGTTCAGATTGAAGTTATCTTTTGAAACATCGCTTTAGTTAAATATCAGAATTAAAGGTAAGAAGAGGTTGGTTACTTGGTCCAACCAGTCAGATATGGCAGTGGTGGGTCTCGGGTAATATTTGGTTAATTTGGTTTGTTTTTGAGTCGACCCAGATTTTATAAGAAACTACTGATTTGGGGGGAGGTCATTTAAAAAAACTGGCTGATCTTTGTCGAACTCGCGATTTTAGTAGCTGTAAAGACGTGTACGGTATTCCACCATCAGTCAAACAAGTCGGGATCAGACCAGGGGTATAACGTCATCACGACAGGTATTTTGAGGTACTGCAGCAGGCGGACGCTGCGTCGCCCGAGGGGAGGGGGATAAAAAGAACAAAAGCGGCAAAAGATATTCTGTATAGTTTAAAAAATGTCTCTGATTCGCACAGATCGGGACGAACTCCTTGGCTAAAACAACAGTAGTAAGATCCTCACCGGCCCCGGTCCATCGATCTCTGGAGAAAGTCGGGCTCTGGTTTTATAATTTAAATGTCTTCCGGCTTCTTTGTTTTTGCATTAACAGTAATTCGTAAATATTCCCATTCGTTGTTAAACATAGGGAGCAAACATTTATATACAATCATAAGGGACATTCACGGCATACGAAAGCACAGACGAGATGTGGTATCAGGGTTAAAGATGACAGTTTTATAGCGAACCAACGATAACCTGCTCTGAAGCAGCAGGTAAATCCTCGTCTGTGATCTACTAAGACTGACTTGTCGCTGCAAGTCACGAGTGTCTTGCTGCTAGCTTTAAGTGATAAGCTTCAACACTACAGAGGACTTATTGTTTAGGTCACCAGAACCCAAACCTAACGGACGTCTTGGCCGTGGTGGTGCGACACGGAAGATGTCGCCATACTACGTTCAGATTTCTACCGTAACGGACACCAGGGAACATGAAAAAGGGTCATGCATATGGAAATGTTAAACGTTTAAAATATATACAGCGCCGGACAAAAGAGTTGGGACACTTGCTGTGAAATTGATATTTGAGCTCCCTCGTTTTAACAAATGCATTTAAATACCCATCACATTGTTTATTATATGCACAAAACATGCCTTCACAATGTATAAAAGCGACACATGCTATATGTTTACATGTTCTCTGGAAAAATTATGTGAATCGGCAATGTCCGATTTGTACCACGACAAGAGAATTGGGACAGTGAGCAAAACCATGAATATTTTTCAACATTCCAAATTAAAATCGAACAAATGCATGGAAATGATCGATTGACTAGTAGTGGGTGGCCTATCCGTGATTTTCGATCAATTCTCGACAACGACGGGGCATGGATTCGACCAAACGAAGGCAGTTGGAATTGGCCATTTCCTGACAGGTTTTCTCGGCGGCCTGACAGAACTGGTCTTGGTTGAGATTCTTGTGTTTGGCCACCTTCGCCTTCAGCTGCTTCCAGGCATTTTAGATTGGGTTCAGATCCGGACTTTGGGGCGGCCAGTGCATGACATCCATTCCTAGTTTGGTGGTGAGGAAGTGACGACTCTGGCGGTTTGGATCGGGGCATTGTCGTGTTGGAAGATGGCGGTGACTGGCTTGTTCTCGTCGATGTTGTCGACGACGACATCCCTCAGTAAATTGCAGTAGGTCTGGGCGGTCGCTCGCCCCTGATCAACTTGAAAGGGCCTGGTCCCGCCGCGTTCATACACCCCACACCATCAACGATCCTCCTCCGGCCTGTACCGTCGGTCGGGTGCACTTTATATTGTACTTTTCACCATGGTAACGTCGAACATACACTCAGCCAACACTGTGAATGCGCATGATCATCATTTCATCGGAAAAGAGAACTCTAGCCCATTGAACTTTGGTCCAGTTTTTGTGCGCTTTAGCCCATGCTATGCGGATGCGCCTGTTCTTGTTGCTGATCAATGGCTTTTTCTGGACGATTCGTCTAAAGAGATTCCCCTCGCATAGACAACGTTGAATAGTGCGACTGGAGACATTCACCCCACTCAGGGAGGCTCCAATGGCCGTCGATGTCAGGAAACGATTGGCCCTGGATTTGCGACAAATGAGTCGATCCATTTTGTTGTCACATTTTCGCGGTCTTCCGATTCGCATTTTTGGCTTCGTGTTTCCGGTCTCCTTGTACTGCTTCAGAATGCGGTTTACGGTGCTTTTCGGGCAACTGACTCGATCGGCTATCTCCCGACAATTTCACAGCAAGTGTCCCAACTCTTTTGTCCGGCACTGTATATTGTTGGTTAATATGGAATTGCTTGATGTTCAGTCGTACTTTAATGTCTAGTTGCTGACTGACTGGCTCGTCATGCTGATGGCGTATACAAGAGGCCGTTATGGAGACTCTCTCCGTAGATGGTCAGCCGACTCACGTTGGTTCTCGGACGCACGATAAACGTTTCTTTTCCAAGCTTAAATTGCACCCATGATGAATATTCATGATCGGCTGACGTGGCGCTCCCTTATACTTTATATTCTGCATGGTGAGCACTAGTTCCAGGTAGCCCATTCTTCGGCCAGTATGAGACGCCATAATCGTCATTTCCCGGAGCGACTTTGACGACACGGAGTTGGAAATGTCGGCAACTCTGAATTAGCGCGTGGGGTGGTGAGATTTTAGACTATTAGAAGAATTTTAGGGTTAAATTACTTATTTGTATTTAAATGTCGATTTGGCTTCTGCATAGTTTGTCACTTGATGCGGTAGAGTTCAGTATACAAGCATTAAAGTCATACAAAAACGGTTTCCCGTTTAGATAATCATCAAAATCAAGGTTCCCCCGCGAAATCGGCCAATCCCAGCGGTGTTTTAAGGGTTAAATATTGTGCAGTAAAAAAAAACCGACACACACACACACGGATTAGGAAGTATTAACATCTGAAACAACATCTAAATAGATTAGTTCCTTAGTCATCTCTTTGATGCTAGTAACCCGAGAAACCTGACAACTTCAAAACTTCACCTGGCCAATCTCCTCGCAAGCAGGTAGACATTCTTCCGAGGGTAATTAACAGAAGAAAAGCGACTTCTAACAACAGAAGATGTTGTAAACTATAAGGACAAAGCAAATGTTTCTTTGCGTTGTAATCTATGCTGAAATTATATGAAAGATTTCTAAAAAATTTCTTAAATATTATGCATCTATTTGTTTTATTATAATAATAATAATAATAAAAATTATTATTATTGCAAGCTTTTTAAAAAATATTTCATTTTATCTCCGATATTTGGTAACCATGACAGCCGGCCCCAGGGTTGATCGTGTTTCCCGACCGTAATGGCCTAGATATCACTTACCAGCAGGATAATACGATTTTAGTTTTCCGAACGACCCGTATCGTCTGTTCAAAACAGTTATTTGAAGAATTTAAAACCGTTTATTGCGATAGCATCTACGTTTCCAGTGGAAGTGTTTTAAATGGTAACCACTTGCAGATGTCCAACCCAGCGAGCTGGTCTCTTTGTATGGTGAGATCATTAAGAATTATGTATCGGCCTGTAGATTGTTGCCCTTAAAGGTCTTTCGTGCCCCACGCAAGACGCTCGAGGGAAAATGGAGTTATGCTAAATGCTCTGAACTACTGATGGGTTTTATTTTCCAACTCGGTTCCTGTTCTACACGGTTAAGTAGACAAATTCTCGGACAGCTGGTGCTTGGATTAACACTTTGTGTAGCCTAATTTGAACTAAAGTATTTTTCGCCTTCCCACCCGAATCTTTAAATTATTCCGAACTTTTAGAGAGAAAAATAAAATTGCACATCGTTGGAACAGCTATTTTTACTCGAGGAAAAGCCAGCCATGATCTCCACATAGGTGATGGTGTTTTGGTATTGTTATCTTCATGATCACGTGGGACAGAGTAGCACTCGTTAAAAGAACCTGCAGCTTTTTTCGGCGACGAGTGTATATAAATATATATGTTATAAAATATGCAAGATAACTGGTTGTACGTATTAGTTAACCACTACCCGACAGTGGAACCGTAATTATGCTAGACTTTTAAAGCAGAGACGAGTAAATTGCAGAAATTATAAAATGCAAGTATTTCTAAAAATCAAAGAAATGTATCAGCTTAGAAAATAAACAAATCAAAATGTTGAATAGATGAGACTGGAAATGACAGGTGGGCGGTTTAGGGTTAGTTACAAACTAGCATTTTCTTGTTGTGTTTTCATGGCGGTAGACCCGATAGATTTTGTGTTTGTCCAGGATGTGACGTCAGAGAAAGGAAGAGAGGAGTCTGGGTATTGCTGCAGGGCGAACTGCCTGGTGGGTATTTGTGAAGGGAGAGTCGGGAAGGAGCCACATAAGCAAAAACATCCACGACTGGCCTCGGTACTTACTAGAGGTCGGGTTCACAAGATTTCTGTAGCTTCATCATTTTCGGTAGCACGGACTTAACATTTCCTGAAATGGCTTAAAACAACTGCAAATAAAGGTAAAAACAAAAACGTGAGGTCGACAAGTTCAGGGTCTAAAGAAAGCAAAGAATAGAAAGGAAAACAGTCTAATGCCCCCCGTCGCCGCTTGAGAGCGCTGTCGGAGATGAGCCATGAGTTTCGTCAATGTGATCAGCACGTGTCACGTCGCTGCTGTACATACAAAAGCCGAATCAAATGTACCCAAGCAGTAGCAGCCGTGGAATGTGCCTACAGATGTAAGGAAATGCGAAGATTTAAAATTACAAACCTCGGTAAGAAGAAATAGTTTAGACAGCCACATAATTTTCAGTGTTTCTTTGGATAAACACCAGAGTTAGCTTTTTATCTTCTTTGGTGTTGATCGGGGGACCATCAGTTATGAGTCTTGTCGGCCCTGTATCTCAGCATTCGGCTGTGCTCGGTGTGGGAGACTTTTCTGGAGTATCCAGGGGCGGGGGCCACTTCGGTTAGACGTGGTGCGTGCAGTGGGATGGGCTCAATGACAGTTTATGAAAGACTAAATGATCTCATCTTCCAGTGAAGTTCTTTATCTCTCTGGTGCTGGCTGACTCGACTTAGCCGACCGTAATCGGACGACACGAAACCCATCCATCGACTCTGGTCATTGTATCTGTTAACCGACCAGTTGTTTGCAGAACCACTTCCGCTCGCTGACTAGTCCGGCTTTTTATAGATTCATTCCACCCATTTGCTGCTCCGCGGTTCCTTCTGTTGAGAAAATTGACCGTTGAAAAATGTAATGAAGAGAAAGTCTGTTAGCGGGTTGTTTACCACATCAGTTTGTCTAGGAAGAATCGCAGGCATGTTGTGCGAAAGCAGTGTTCCTCGCCACATCCGGTCTCAGGCGTGTAGGAGGAGTCCGCAGTAAGTGTCACGTGACGTCACACACAAGACATTTGGCTTGGACTGTAAAATGGTTTTCAAGAATCAATTTCTCGAAAATGCGACGCAAGCACCGTCGTCCATGATGGCTGAATCGTGAAATAACGTTCTGCTGCTGAGGATGTTAGTGTGCAGGCTGCTTCTACTTTGCTGGTTTCCGGGAAGACATCAGATGTGTGTCCCATCTGTGTATACAAGACCGATGTAGGAATTCAGTCAACTCAAACAGAAGACTGCTTTTAATAAAACCTATCGGGAAAAGATCTGTAATTATATATACATCCATCAGTATGACGGAACCAGTGTCTTTGGATTTTATTATGATAGCCTTGCTATATGTTCCTTATCGTCTTGTGGAAAACCGTTTTTGTTGTACACGTTACATTTGAATTCTCCTCCCTGCCCGCCTACTGCCGCCTCTGGGCGATCGTAGGATGCGACTGTTCACAGCTTCATCCGAGTTTTTAGTCTCATTATTGGGTGACGAATGGCCAAGAGTGTGGGGTCCAAATTCCATTGCCGATAGGCCACAGAAATTAATTAGGAAGTCTTCACCTATACCCTGGTTTCTTCTGGCCCTGCTGCAAGTCAACATCAACTGTTACTGTTCTGTCCCCGACTGGCAGCAAACATCATCTTATCGGAACATCATAAAGTTGATGTTTCTTCTCTCCGGCTCACTTCCTTAATCACTGGAGTTTGTGACGTCACTTTACTGGGATGTTGTTACGTCAGTCGGGGTGCCTTTTGTTAGATGAAGACTGGCTGACCTCGGGACTGAGGCATTAACGAGCCCAGCAGATGGCCTTGGCCTCTGGACTCTTATCCCAGCAGCTCGTTTTTGGTGGCCGGGGTCACTTCGGTTAAATATGGCGTTTGAACACCTTACTTATTCTGGGTTCGAGTCCTGCGTGGTGGTGGGCCCTGCCAAAAACTATGTACTGTAATTAAAAGTGCCACAATAAACATCACTTTTTCGAAAATGCTCACTTTGATTGTATGTATGAACTGTGTGGGCGATCATATCACCGCCATTTCTCAAAGATAGCCGATCAGCCATGGGGGCAAGTGAGGTATCAAGAGGTAAATATCCAGTGTTACGAAGAGAATCTGAACTATTTTGCGGATGGCACCAATGACGAAGGAAGAAAAAATGATAAGGCAAAGGACAAGGAAACCAAAAGAAGTGAATGAATCTATAAATGTAAAACCATGCGATATCTTACAGATGTGGTACCGGCAGCGCAGTGAGAAAACGAAGGATTTGGTCAGGAGAAAAAAATGTCGAATGGTGCAGTTTCTTGAAGGGGCTCTAAAGTGAAAGTATTTTCTCCCTAAAAATTATTCTCAAGCTTGGAGCATGAATATTTCAGTACATATAAATGGATCTGATAGGGATGTTAATTGGTATAATTAAATATAATTTTCGAGTTATGCTAATTTCCCGGTCGATATTTTTTAAAAATGTACTCGTATGCATCATGTTTACCGCGGTGGTCCGTGCCATTGTCCGTCAGGTGTGAGCGACTCTTCGGAAAGACGGGGCCGGTGCTCCACCATAATGAGTATATTTCTGCCTCTTGTCTTCCAGTCTGCTTCCGCAGGGGAAACGTATGTGAGCGCAGCTTTAACTCTTCGATGACAATAATGAACCTCCATTTACCTTTAACTACGCATCACGGCCTCCGCTTCTTTTTTTTTTTATTTTGCTTTTTAAAAAAAACCGCGTTCGCTATTTCGCCGTGTTAACCCAGTCATTACCGATACTCGGCCAGTCATGTGATCAAGTAATCGACAAATGTCCTCGAGACAAAGAGCGCGTGCGTGCCATGGAGAGTGCGCCCGGTTGGCGTCGCTAAACCTTTCAAAACTAAAGTAGGGGCGAGAGATAAGCGCGATCAGCTAAAAACAAGTGCATTTTTCCTGAGCAGATGATCGTCATGTAAAAAAATGATTGCTATTAGTCAGAAAGAGAATTGAATATTTATTTTCCAAGTTGTGTAAACTTCTAACCTTGTTAACTCAGGAAATCTGCTTGTGAAAGCTTGGTTTTGTTTATCCAACGAGACGACCAGGGGCCAGACCGAGCCGGGGCTCGGCTCTCACCTACTGCATGTTTTCGGCTGAACAGTTAGTTATGAAAAGCGCAGTCTTGGACATCATTAAACCACAAATCAAGCGTGACAGGTAGACGGTGATTCCAGATAGCGAATTACTAAAGTTAACGACAGCTGGTCTCGAGTTCTCTACTATCACTGGTAGGGAGGCATAGAAGCTTAAGCATCTCACTTCGCAGGCGAACGGCGGAGCTGAGCAGCTATCTGACTGTACCCGGGGCGTGATCAGTCCACACTGGGAAGCATAAACATTATGCAGCTTCAAAAATGGTTACCCTTATTAATAATAGCAGGATAAGATAGGTAGCCTGTTATTGTTGCTATCGGAAAGGACGCTGAAATAGCATCCCAAAGACAAGAGAAGGGAAACTGTTTTCTGCTAAGGTTCTTTAATCTTTTAAAAACTATTATTGTCCACCGCATTTAAATAATTATTTGTTGTTCAGCTGTCATCTCGCTGTGTTCTAGAAATACTAATTTCTGCTTAATTTATTTTTTAAATATTTCCAGACAGGGAAACCTGTTCTCTTCCTTGATCGCGATTTTAGCTATTTTGTGTTTTTTCACAATGTTATTATTTAACTGTTACAGGTCCTGTAGATAACAAAGCGGATCGTATTAAGGGATTAGCTATTTGATGTATTTCCTTGCTGATTAGTGAAAGAAAAGCGTATAGTAGGTGTGAAGTTTCAGATGGATTCGTAAAACTAAACGGCTACTAAATTGTCAGAAATCCAACCCCTTCCGTAAGAGGGCAAGGAGATATGGTTGGATTTCGGCAACCGCGTCAGCTTGTCGGCCGGGTGTCATTAGCAAGAAGAGAGGCTGGGGAAATAACCCGAGTCTCTGTCTGTCCCGCGAGGTATCATAAGCACAACTGGCCGACCGCTTGCTTTACGATAGTTCTTAGCTGTATTTCCATCTTTTACAGCCAGCCTTTGCTTCGAAATTATGCAATAATTAGTTTTATGATGACAATAGGTTCTGGTTTCATTACATATTTCCTCTCTCTCTGCATTGATCGAGAGAGAGAGAGATGATGATGATGTGAGAGAGAGAGAGAGAGAGATGATGATGATGAGAGAGAGAGAAAGAGAGAGAGAGGAGAGAGAGAGAGAGAGAGGAGAGAGAGATGAGAGAGAGAGAGAGAGAGAGAGAGAGAAGAGAGAGAGATGATGATGAGAGAGAGAGAGAAGAGAGAGAGAGAGATGATGATGATGATGAGAGAGAGAGAAAGAGAGAGAGATCGAGAGAGTTTATATCTGCTTTCAGATTTTCAGATGTCCTGGTTCCTTCACTCGTTTAGCTATCCTGTAACCCTGACTGGTTTTTTTTCCCTTACTTTTCCTGTCTTTGTTTGTTATGTTTTGTCGTTTTCCAAACAACAAAAACAATAAAAATGTGTTTCCAATTTAGATCTACTCGGAAACTCCACCACAATACGACGCGGCGAGATGTGTATACATAGCGACGTGTAGTTTTACACCGCTGGGAGTCTCGCGCAGACTGCGAGATAAGAGGTTGTTGTTTGTTTTTGAAAAAAACGATATTTCATCCAACATCCCGCCAGTGGACGGCTCCATCTAGAAGCTGAAGCAGAATTTTGGCCTATTTTCCTACGTCATGCTAACGTTCTAGAGACTGGCACAACGACCTCGCCACGTGCTGGAGACTTACTGCAGTCTGGCTGTAGCAGCGGCCTCCTTACTCATCCATCTCCGTGAAAGCCACCGGGCTGATTTTAAAGGGCGACTCTGCCCACTTTCTCCAGCCAATATCCGCCATTGTTCACTTAAAGAGACGGAGGGCGTCTGAAACAAGAAAGTGAAATATGATATAGGCATAAGTGTCTGGGGTCGGGGTCAACTGCCAAAGCTGATCCTGGTCGACTCTGTTTGGCGCATCTGTCCTGTACGGTTTCCTGTCGCCCTTTTCCCCCAGCCGGTCACGTGGGTTTCCCCCGTCGGAAGAGCCGGGCCCTTCTGGCGGTTAGGTGTCACATTGGCCGCGACAAGCATCGGCTAAAGGTCGCACAGACACGGACGGGTCCAGATAAATTATCTCACTTATTATATAGGGAAAACAGTTATAGTTTGGTGAAGAGAATACAGAAACAGGGTCTCCGAGAGGGATATCCCGGCATGAGTTCGGCCTACGGACAGATTGGCTTAAACATGGACCAGTTGCTGGGGACAGGAAAATATCAGATCATTATGGCATCTACGTTTGGTTCGGCCCTTTAACAGTCGTGAGGTGAAGCAATGCAGAGTTTCCATTATTAAATATCTTCGTTAGCATCAGCCGATTAAAAACCCAAACATAACAGCGTCTCTGCTTGTCCTCCATCCCCTGTGTGCAGCTTTTAGTGGATTCTTAGTATGGCTGCGGGCGAGTGGAGGGCAGTCAGCTTTAAAACTTTGCGATAAACATCTTAGAAAAAAAATCGTTTCCTTTGTAAATAAAAAGAATATAAAGTTCGCCTGTCGTTATATGTTTTGATATCTGAACAGTTTAGTTTTTTAAAAAATACAACAAACCTCTTTCTTTCTCTGTTATTTTTCTAGCCTATAAAAATTCTGCTTAAACCGTTGACGTTGTTACTTCACCCTCTGAACGTTAGAAATCGTTTGCCCTTCCCTTTTCATATTCAAAGCTAAAGCCCCTTAGATTTGCCTTTCCTGTTTACTGACATTTCTTTATATTCTTTTTGCACCTTATTACAGTACCTTTCACATAATTTTAGGGGTTTGAGAGGGGAGATAGATGGCATGGCTACCTACCGTGTTTGTCCTTAGGCGCTCCGTCTCGTCGACAGACCCCGAGGGCCGCCCGAACGCGGCTCAGCTTTGTCATAGAACAGTCAGTTACGCTTCTCCTGTCGTGGGCTGGGACACAAGGCAATGCCCTTTCTTTTTGGTCCGTGCAGTGGTCAGTTTTCTAGTAGATATGCTTTAGAAGAATGGCTAAAAGAAAGTTATCGCAAGGAAAGCTAAGGAGCGATCTTCTTCAAGGTATTGCGACTTGTGCAGAGATTTTAGGCTTTGTGACGTAACAGAGCGGAAGTTTTACGTCGGCAATCTAACGTACATGAGATTAATGAACTTAGGTATATAGTCTTTTGTTTCCTTTTTGTTTTACTCAGGTGTTTATTGATACAGGACGTATAGGTGTATACAATGAGTATGTGAAATGTTTTTTAAAATGTCTGTATTAGAGATGCTTTTATATTTAAAAGGTGTTAGTAATGTATGGCGTCATTATTGAGAGAAGACGCTAAGAACCACATTCACTGAACATCTGAACGTGACTGAAGTAGAGATGGATGGACGATAATACTCCCTTCGTTAATAAAAAGGAGATAAGAAAACCAAACTTAAATAATAATGCGAAGGTTGTTTTATTTGTTGCTGTTTTTAGTAAGATTTATGACTGGAGTCGTATCCAGACTTTTGCGCTTGTTTTAGCTGAACAAGTTACTGCTGGAAGGTTTATTTAAACTATTTGCTACTTCCATAGTTTCCTATCACTTTTTCCTCCATCTCTAGTTGTTTTAAAGTTCGAGATGGATGCAATTTCTTCAGCAGCATTATTCTAATCTCTTTTCAGCCATCAAGAAAAATAGGGAAACTGCTCAGTCTTCCTCACGGAAACCTTGCGCCCACCTTCACAGTTTGTTTGTTTTATTTAACTCTTAATCTCTTACTTCTGAGATTTTCATATCTCACTGGAATCCAGTGTTAAGTTTCCATTGTTATTATTTCTCTTTCCAGATGTTCAGATATCAAAATAAGAAAGGTCTCAACATTATTGAATGCCTGCCTATTTGGGAGGCACCGCCGCCCGCGAGGACTTGTACGGAGTGGTTCCTGCGAAGAGCGGGCACCGGTTGCAGAGACCGTCTCCTCTCTTCTCATTCGTGATTTATAGCCCTTCCATAGTTCAGGTCCTTCTTTTCTTTCCATTTAAAAGCGAGAGATTTCTGAAGAATATCGCTTTTTTTTGTTGTCAGACACTGGAAATAACGAGATAAAGAAGGAAGGAGGGAAAGCCGACCTTATATCACACAGTAGCAGCAGCCGTGTTTACTTTCCTGAACTGGCGATGTTGACTATGATAGTGGACGGTTGACTAAGATGTATTTCGTGCCACCATGGCGACGAGGGCTGACCAAAGAAAACGCAGAGTTTACATTGAAAGGAAAAGCAGATTAGAACTTGCATTAACAGAGCTACGTCGTGTGGGTGTGAGCTCTGTCTGTATCTACGTGTAATGCATATTTCTAAAATACTGACTAACAGAGAACAAGAATATAGTTTGTAACAACTTGTTCGTATTTTTTATCTAAACAAAATTTGAGTAAATGTATACTTTCTCTATTTCTAAAACGTTATAATTCTCCGGTAAAACAACTCTGTGCTCATTGCTTATAGACAGCGCTTTACACAGTTGTGCAAGACCTGGTCTCGTCATGGTTGTGCAAGACCTGATCTCGTCGCAGTTGTGCAAGACCTGGTCTCGTCATGGTTGTGCAAGACCGCGAGGTCTCGTCATGGTTGTGCAAGACCTGGTCTCGTCGCAGTTGTGCAAGACCGCGAGCGGTTTATATGCTTTTTGTCATAACTAATGTTTTGATCTCAACTCAAAAGAGCTAAAACTGCAAGTTGGCTGGCGGTCACCAAATCGACAGAAGACTACCTAATTGATTGTTTTTTTTTATTATTCCTGTATATCTGATAATTGTTTGTTAATTAGTAATTTTAATATTAGAACTGAATCACAAACAATACCAGCAAGGCGACCATCGCGTACGGATTCTACCTGTAGGCTGGTAATCTGTTTCGTCGGTGGCCCTGAATAAACTCCCTGCTGGTTCTTCGGATACCTGTAGTGACTTTAAAAAACGATACCAGCAGGGAAACTGTAGATAGATGTTCAGTTTCCTAGCGTATTTACCAGCCCCTGACAGACTTCTCCAACGGTGCCTTTCTCGACTTCTTTCTTTTAATTTTGATGTTCATGTACCGACATGGAAAGTGTTGTAATTGGAAATGTAAGAACCATCATCGAATACATAAGCAGCAGGTTCTCCAGCTTCTCTCCTATATCTAAAGACGAAGAGTCTTCACCGCAGAGCCGTCGGGCAGACAACCAACAATGATGGCGCCACTGGTATCTTCTGGTATAAACACCTACATATAAAAACAAACTGAACAGAGATATTTTTATGCCTTTCTTTTCAAAACCGAAATATTTTCTCTACCCTCTCCACCATGGAAGGGGCTGGGATTATAACACATAATGCACATCCCCCCCTTTTTAAAATTATTTATTCTGTTTCGTTTCGAATAAAGAAAACATTAAAAGTCACGAGTTCGGCCCCCGCCAACAATGAAAAAACAGGAACAGTAAAGTAGATAGCTAACCCTAGTGTTTAATAATAATAATAATAATATAATAATAATAATAATAATATAATAATAATAATAATAATAATAATAATAATAATAATAATAATAATAATCACCTTTAGAGCCAGTGCAGAAAATTCAACCTATTTTGGTTAAGTTAATTGTTAAATTCATCAAGATCGCTGGTCGGTGTACGGCGGCAGGGTTCGATTCTCGTCGGACGCGCGCTGTTAGCCAGCTTAGTTTCTTGGGACCCGCCGCATTCCTCTCATTTCTAAACAAGAGAGCTCCACTTTTTAACTCAGCATTTCTACATTGGGTAGGGTGCACAACCCCGGAAACAGTGATAGAGAGAGAGCGGCTTGGTTAGCAGGTAACAGCTGGCAGGGGAGAGAACGTGGTGAATTGTTACAAGCGCTCAATAATCGTCATGGCCACGGAAGTGAATAACTGTGGTGGGGTTAGGGTTAATAATTTATTTCGCTCACATGACAAGATAAATTAATTTAAATAAGTCAGCGTTTATTAACCGACCAGAGCAGATACGCTTGTAAATATTGGATTTACTGTTAGATTTTTTAGTTATTTTGTGATTTAAGTTTCTTACCATTTTTTAATACTAAAATGTAATTCACAAGATTTTAAGTCGTAAACCGGCATCGAGACGGAGACTTATCCTTGGGAAGGATGAAGGAAGACCCGCGCAGAGCAATCCGGACGCTGTGGAGCCAGGTAATCACGTCGTCTATCTCCACTCTTCCTTCGAGATAAGATTCCTGCAATAGACACTGCGGACGGGCCTAGCGCCAAAAGTAGCTTTAAAAAGTCTCTACTTTGAAAAGCAAAAAAAAGGATTTTCATTGAAGGAATCAAGGGCAGCTGGGTTTACAAGTCTGGATGGATAGCGACCATGCTGACTGGTTAACAGTGGCCGTGCTGCTCAGCTGGTGCCGTTACCAAACCCCGCAGTGAGGCGCCACCGGGCCACTCTCGCTGTATAGACACGTGGACCAGATCTGCTGAGTGCCCGTATGAATGCACTGCTTGCACAGTAAGCAGGAAGACCGGTCGGGACAGCCAGATAACTTATTTAGATCCTAGTGTTTTGTTTTGTTTAATATTGACTGTGATTACTTACCTATAAATCGAACAATAACAGATGCAATCGCTCGTTACTCGCGCATCCTGGCCGTTAGACCATATTGCCCTACAGGGTCTGTAGTAAGGACTAATGGGACTACGAAAGCCTGGACGCAGCTCAGCCAGCGCTGAGAAGCGGAGAGAATTACGGTTTATTAGAGATCCCATCCAGGAAGAAAGAAACGCCCATTAATTACATTCTTAAACAGATTAATATCCTCAATTAATCCCCATCTCCTGCAATATATTTCACTCATTTAGAGTTTCTCTACTGACGAAACAACAACATATTCTGGTATTATGACTTCTGTCTGTCGATGACTGCAGGAATTTCTGTTCTCTACACGCATTCAGAATTCTTCATTATTTTGAAACCAGCTATGAAATCGTCTCTTCTACATCGTCTGCAGTCTGATATTCTAACTCTCAAGTCTAACCGAAATTTACTTGTTTGGTCAGGGAGCGACTAAAGTCACGAAATCGCTTTAAAGGGGACCGTTTCCAGCAGTAGAACTGCTACAACAAGGGAAACAGGGATTCTAATTTGTCATGCGATCGTGTAAGCTTCGTATTGCAGTCACTGTAAACCATCCACCCGGACACAGCGAACAATCAGTTGTGTAAAACCACCAGCGGCAGTGACGGCCTCACAACACCAGTTTATACAAATCAACAGCTATTTAAGATACCTCATTTAGGGATCTTTAATTTGATACAAATTTTTACATCGTGAAAGTTGTGTCTTTGCTTTAGTGATTATTTAAACTTACATTTATTTCAAATGTGTTAACCTAACACCGGACTGCGTACTGTACACAAGTTCTGGGGTCGACACCGTGTAAGAAAAACACAAAGCGGACGGACTCCACCGCTATTGCAATTACCCCCTGTTCTGTAATCACTTTTGTTCTACGTACACCTAATTAACATTCATCATGTAAAGTCCCCTGTACTTCCTGAGTTCTCACGAAAATCGCGCGCTTTTATAATTAAACCAGAATTATTAATTTGTCTAGCGATGTTTAAAACGATCAGTCTGCCAGCAGTGGACCTTCCTAGAAGGCTCAAAGAGTAAATAGTTTGTTAAGGCAGCAGCCATGGAAGAGTGTGGCATCGTCATCACATTTGTTGGGGGTGTGTGTGTGGAAAACTTATGTTCTTGCCAGCAGTCTGCACCAATGTTACAGAACGCAACTTTAAAACTGGTTTAGATTTCCTGGCAGCAGGCATGCCAACTGAGTACACGAACTCTTGAATGAAACTCCGGCCAGCTGTTTTATCAGTGATGCTCGTGTGATAACCGAATCAGCGGTGAGCAGGAAGCTGCAATCTGTTCGCCGTTTGCACCTATTCTCACCAATGATTTAAATATTTGTTCTGGCTGATGATAGCCACATAAAGAACCAAAATCCAGCCAGAGATTTTTGATGTATGGGAAACCTGGAGCACCGAATATAACTAATAGTAAACAAGGTATGGACGTAGCATTATGGCTTAAGGATAGGATTAGCCCTGTCCTGACAGCTAACAGCAGTGGCTGGATAGAAAGGGAAGTGTGTGGAGCTCGGTGGCCGAGCTGGTCTGGTGCCTTCATCGGCGACTAATCCTTTCGGTCTAAAAAAACAGGTGCCATTTACTTATCGGCAGCGAGAACGACCTGGTAATTAATCTGGCCAAGGTCTGTGGACGACACCAGCTCGCTCCGTGTTTGTTTTAGCTGCCCAACTTTCATAAACTGACACGTAACAGTCAATATTAAGAAAGCAGAATAAACGTAGGGTCTTTGTTCTACGCCGCGATGCGATGGACGGCAGAACTCATTAAGAATTTCCATCTCTGTTATTGGAGATGTTTTGCGGGCTGCTGGTGTTGGTGTACGTTCTGTCAAAATAGAATACGCTAATTGAACTGTCCTTCTGTAATCCAGCAACTTTGTTGCTGACATACTAGAATCCACCTTTTAAACGTTTCTCTAACGCAGCAGAAAAAGACCCGCAATTATCAGCAAATTGTACCTCGAAGTGAATTTCTAGCTCTGATTCCTTTGTTTGGCGCTGTCTACTCCGTGATGGGTGTCGGATTCTGCGAGTTTTGCCAGGTGCCCGCCTAACTCAGCCGGCCGGGCGGACTAATCATTGGCGAATGCTGGAGAGGACGGCTTCCGGAAACTCAAACCTAAGCGTTAAGTCTCGGACTTACAGAAATACCGCACTCTGAACTTCTAGTCCTGTGCGGGCTCGGAGTCCGTTTTCCGCTCGTGGGGTCTGCTTGGCGCTTCTGTCCACTATTTGGCATATTTCAGAGCTGCTCGAGAATGTTCAGCATTATTACCGCTCTCAGCGAATCCGTGCCATCTGACTTCGAGATTCACCGCCTACATTATTCCAAAAAAAAGTTGAGAGTAAGAACTAAGGAAGCAGCAGCAGCAACAACCTCTCAGCGGTAGACCCGTTGCCATAGAGATGTCTAGAGATGTACTAGCAGATCTGGTGATTTCAATACACCAATTCTTTCTTGAAGGTTTCTGAGCGATGGTTCTCGTCCACCGTGGAAAATCTTTTAAATGAAAGCACCATCAATCAGCTAGAATTAACTGAGGCGAACTTACACAGGCCCGGGATGAATGAAGCCTGGGTCTCGGCTTCTGCAGCCCAGTGCGGCGGATAAATAATCTTGTGCCTGAACAGTGAAAAGAACTTTCCTCGCCGCCGTTAACTCGGGCAGTTCTGCGGGTCGCCAGGCGCCACAGCCTGTTGTTATTTCCGAGTCTTAGCGAGGATCTAATCACCTGACTTGAGTTTTAAAATATCTTATAAAGATTTTTAATATGCTCTACGGACATTTTCTACACATGCATTCGACATTCGGCAGAGGAAATATGTTTTTGAACCTATTTTTACCGACGTCCCCCCATTTAAAGGGTCGTGGCCCGTGTATGAATGTTGTAGAAATACGGGCCCCATCTCTTGTTTTCTCTGACGGTAACCCTGATATTTTCTAAGAAACACAAGGATTCCAAGTAATGTGAACTTTACAAATTGTGTAAATGCAGGGTCAGGTGGCTAATTTACTGGACTGCCATCGTTGATGGCGCGAGTTTCATTTGCGGTTGAGGCCGACTTAGTTCGACCTACCTCCCTCGCATGGTTCTTACTCGCTCTTTTAGCTCAGCCAGCCTTGTGTCTTTCCTTCCATATCTAAAAATCGTAGGGACTGAGGGCCGAGGATAACTATCACGGCATGATTGTATGGCCTGCGCCAGGTGTTAGGCCGTTCCAGGCTAGTTTCTCAGGTACGCCCTCCTTACACAGCACAAACAGCAGGTCCCTGTTTACTTTCGTCACTATCTCATGCAGGTGCACTCGGCCTTGGTAACAGTTTGTCTCTTCTCAAAAACTTAGCGGAGTACGCCTGTTTACTTACCTCTAGTTCTCACCACCCGATAGCCGTTCTCGTCCCAGCATCGCCAATACCGATCAGTATCAATCAAATAGATCGAGATGTCATTTTTAAACAACGTTTAATGTGGACGATAAAATAAGATATGCAAAAGAAATATATAAAATGAGAACAGATCAGATTTATGGAAGAGAGAAATATTCTTTCCAGAGTGAACTTTTAAGACCTGCTACCTGAACCTTTGATCTGTGGATCTGTGGTGATTGTTCTAACTTATAAGCAGGTGCCTACTGGATACGGAAACATTTCGCTCCTTGGAGGTTGGATGATATTGTGCAATCCACCGAATCGCAGTCAGAACTCATTTTTTAATTATATGGATTCTTCGACATTCTGCTAACCCTCTAAAACTTATCTCCTTAGCTGATCTTTCGCCGTTTTTGAATGACTGTCAGTTTTCCAATTCGAAGACGCCACGATTCAAAGTAGCCTTGTATTTTATGGTACATGGGAGCCCCTCATTAAGACGGATTCTCATTTAGAGTAACATAGCAGTAAAATCTCCTCTCTGGTCGATACTCACTTATGGCTCTTGCTAAGTGGCGAAAAAGAAACTTCACGAATTTGTTTCATTGCTATAGAAATAGATAATGATATTTGTATCTCTGATGAAGAAATTAATGTGCCATTAAAGAATTAAAAAGAACAAAATCATATGGCAGTGATGATTTGTATGTTGAACATCTTTAAAATGTATCCAAGTGTCTGTTAGAACTTTTAAGTTGTTTATTATCCAGTTTGTATGTCCTGGGAATTCATTTAGATTCTCGTATTAGTACCTTTAATTAAAAAACAGCTGAAGATAATTACCGTCCTACTGTCTTGGCTAGCATTGTTAGCGAAATGGCAGAAACCATTATGTTAAACCGAATGACTGAGTGGAATGAAGTTCTCATAATTGACATAGAACCACATTGGAAAATTCCTAAAATCAAGGAGGCAGCTCATACGATTCTGACGGTAAACTCGATCAGTAAGCCGAGTGCAGATCTCACCGGACAATAGCCTAGTGGATAAGAGCGCAGTACCCAGATGTTCATTAATAAAGGTAAACCAAGTCATGGCACCGGATATGGCAGCTATGCCTGAAGACGTTCGAAGCGTTGTGGAAATAGCAACCAAGATAAAGAGAACAATCCGACATCGATTTTTAATAACAATGATGCCTCATCTCATAAATATAGATTGACAAATTCAGACCAGTTTGAATTCAAGGAGGTGCGTGTCACTGGTCAGAACATTGGAAGATAATGTATTTGCTTGCTTTTTGTATGCCAGTAGATCCTTTGATAGAGTTGACCATAGTATAAAGAGAGGAACGCTTTCCCAATGTTCTTGTATGCTAAGCAAAGGATGTGTGCAAGGTAAACGAAGCAGATATTGTAGTTAAATATAGCAAATCAAAAGCTAAATTTAATTTACATGAAAATGGGATGAAACTATTTTATTTCATAGTGAAGCCCCTGAAAGTAGGTGTACAGTATGCAGATATAACAAGAAAACTTTCATCGTAACTGTAGAGGTGCAAATGAAAGACAATTTCCCATCATTCTCTGCCTAATAAACTGTGAACTGATATACCGCGTACTCAGCCCCTAATGCAAATGTACTGTTAACACACCTGTCTCAGTGAAATTCAGGTTATTGATAAATATATTTACAGAACCGATCTTCAAGAGAAGACAAAACCGAGGGGAGAATTTGTGGTAATACTGTCGGTTTGTTTACATAACTTGTTGTTAAAAATTTAAAAAAAAAAACTGCCAGATTTACCCGGAGTTAGAAACTTTCGCATCCGTGAGCCAGGGCCGCCATGATACAGTTTGTTGACAGAAACAGGACAAGAAACGTTAGTCGGTCACGTTAAATGGAAACTACCAATTATCTGATTACTGGAGAACTGACTTCACAAAAAGTGAAAGAAGCAGTCTTTTGTAGAAAAGGGTTTCAACGATATAATAAGAAAATAGAAAGTTTATAGTTATGATTATGGCAGAAAAACAGGTCTCAGAGGACAAACTCCCTTTGTATCTTTGGACGGCCAAGAAAGGAAATTGGTTGCGAGCCTAGTGTTCGTAAGAATTTCGAGTCAGAATTAGCGACATTGGCCTTTATTGAACAAAGTATATGATTACAGAAACCTTTCAAGATGTCTAATAAACACGGTGGGCTTCTCATTGGAAAGCTTAAATTTGGTAGAGTTAGAAAGCAGCCTTTTTAGGGTAACCATACCAGCTTTCTCCTTATCTGGGCGGATAACAACCAGAGAGTTATTTTAGTGGTTGTGGAAAGCGTCTTATTCAAGATGAAACAAACTGGCGGACATTTCCTTTTGTATTAATAAAACTAACGGCAGAACAAGTTCCTTAACATTATGGCAAGAGAATTCAAAATTAAAGAAAAATTTTTTTCCATAGTTTGATGTTTTGGGAAGGTAATAAAAAAGGTGTCTGTAACTTGCTACCATTCAGTGCGGAAGAGAGTATAAAATTACCATGGACAAAGTAATTCGATCATCTAAGGTGATTTGGCCAGTACAGATCATTTCTTATTATATTTAATTTATGGAATATCAAGCGTACTTAAGCGCCATTGTGCACAAAAGCAAGGAGCGTAAATACCAAAGTATAGAGAACCATGAAGATCGGCTATGTATTTGATGAGTCGAAAATGCAAACACGTGACTTCTGCTGCTTGAATTAGAGTTTCATGTGGTATTCGTAAAATTAAGGTTCGATTACTTGAATTGACAGAAAATTAAAACAGTATGTTATTATATTATTAACATTTCCATAAAGAGAAGATTATCAAAGACTAGTCTGACATATCTGATCCTTCAATATTTACCAGGTAGAGTCACTAGGCGGGCCTATTTAAAATTCCCTCGGTCGCTGTCGTCTATCTGCACCATATTTATCAGGGGTGCGTGATAATCATGGTCACAAGAATTACCTGCCTCCGGGACAATAGGTCGGTTTTATTTTAATTTCAGGATTCAGAACTTCAGAATCATAGAAGACACCTGTCTCTTACGTCACTTGTGTACATTTTTGGTCTACCAACAATGGGATCTTCTTCCAAGCTCCAGGGTTTTGTTTATAATTTCGGAAAACGTATGACAGCCGCGTTGATTGATTGTTAAACAGGCAATTCTTCTTCATCCCATATTTCTTCGTACGTTCGCTTGCTTATCTACTAGGTAGTTTTCTCGTCTGTCTTCTCCCCTACTCGGATCTTTCCTACATCAGAGGGCCGCTCGCCTTCACGTACCTCTCTCCCCTACCATCTCGCGATCGCCGAAATCGTCAGCATATTCACGCCATATTAAAACCGATTTCCTGACATCGGCGGTCACTACATTCTTATTATTGCTCCACGACGTAATACTAAATCCAGCTAACTACGAGAGAATGAATTTAATCCGTAACCAAAATGGTTTTGTAATAACTGTGTGCTTATACCATTAGATTTAAGAGAATTCTAGTGCATTTAAAATTAAAATAACATTTTAGTATCTGTAAGTGACGGTGTTCATCTGTCATAAAGACATAAAAGCTCTTTGTACGTTATATACGTACATGTGCTAAATGGTCGTGTCAAAGGTATGCAAGAGGTTCGCTATATGAAGGTTGAAAGAGTGATTTCACTGATTACTATCAATTTAAAAAATTTAAAAAGAACATACAAGATGACGATCTCTAATCTATCAGTGGAGGAATACTTAGTTATATGTGTCTAATACGCATTTGGTAATTGTGGTTAGATATTTTAGCGTCGAAGGAATTCGTGGAAAGTCATTAACTAATAAAGTTTTCAATCATTTTAAGCCAGACATCTAGAGACAAACACCACGTACCACATATGACATTATTTTAACGCTCAGTTAATCTGAAGTCCAAGTCCTCTATCACAAATTGGTTTTGTTTTCAAACCATTTAAAATCTTCTAACATCCTTCTCTCTGAACAGCGTCGTCGCCACGGCGGTAATTTTCCATGCGAAACGTAATCTTTTCTTTATCTTGTCTTAAATATTTCACCACTGGCATATTTCTGACGATTCAACTATTTACCCTAAAACTTATCTTTAAACCACTGTAATCATTTGTTCAGCATCTTGTCCGCTGCTTTTACCAAGAGTCGGTCTTAACAGTATCAGAATGAAACAAGAAAAATGGAAACTGCTTTAGGTTCGTAGACCAACCGAAATACACGCAAAAATATTTATAATGATACAAGTAAAAGAAATTATAATAAAAAATATTAATTCATTTTAAGTAAATATTTCTTTCTTTATCTTTTCTGCGTACGTCTTGTGAACAAATGTCGATGGTTGCACAGTGGTTTTTCAGACCGTCAAGAATTGTATATCTGGGCGAAGTAACGTTTATGGATTTTGTCTCGGAAAAATTGTAGTGGAAAACATTTTTAAAAAAATAGTTTCTCCGTCCTTCTTTTGTTGTTGTTGTTTTTTGTGTGTGGAGATGATGATGGTTTCCTTCGAGTTCTGTTAAAATATAACAAAAAAGAGAAATACGAAACCAGATGCGATGGCCACAAGTCACGTGACTTGACGTACAGCCGTCGTTAGGTAATTTGAAGCTGCAGTGAGTCTCACTCACACAAGCAAAGGATATAAATCTCACGTAAGTTCATTTGCCAGTACAACTTTTATACCCGGTAATAATAGACTTTGGTGTTCTTTTGTCCCTAATTCTGAAAGTTAGGAGAAGCCTTTGTGATCTCAAGACTTCCTGTGATTAATTGTTTGAATAGTTTCTCACACGCCGGCTTCTTTTCAGTTTCCCTGCTTCACGGTTCTTTATGTGTTCATCTGATTTCTGGTTTATATATTTGCTGGTTTGCTCGTGTATGTATCTCCATGCTGTGTGGGTGTTCGGCTTCCGACGGGCATATGTTTACATATGGATTGGCTCTTCCTATTTCCTGCTGTTAATGTTTGCTCGTGTATGTATCTGGTAGATACTAGAGATCAGGGAAACCAATGTAAAAAATCGTAAAAGCGAGACACCCCTGTCACCGTTGTCAGGGACTCCCTTTGCAAAATGGCGCGAGGCAGATTAAAGCCTCTGCAGATTTCACTGTTATGCAGCCGATCATAGTCTTCCAGACCGGCGCCGTCACAGATGTTCGTGATGAACACGGATGGCAAAAGGACTTTCCATCGCACCAAGGTGGCTACATCCTTGAGGCCAGCAGCACCATATTCCAGCGGATCCTTTGTCAGGTGCAGCACGTCTACCCGATCTCCTGGAGAACCGACACGATTTAAGCGTGGCCTTTGCCACAGAATGGCAAACAATACCAGCAATTCACAGTTCCTTTATCATACGCAAATAATGTACCAGCTACGTAAACTCCCTAGATGTCCTCGTGCAATCCGGTCATAAAGGATCTATACAAATCATGACTTCATTCCTTCATCAACATAATATAACAAAAGACGTGAGTACTTTGGACAACAAATTGTTTTTCATTTTATCGACTACTCTAAGAAAGTGAAATTAAATACACGTCAAATTCCAACATCCCCAGATTTTTGTACCTAGAATATGTTTATAAATATTTATAAATTATAAATGTAAATATAAATAATTATTTTTCAAACGTTCTCCGTTTGTTTATTCTCTGTGAGTGTCATCTTTACAAAGTAGAGCCGCATCTTTCCGTCCGCCGCTATACGAGGCCCCAGCACCTGCAGCATTAGACGTCGGGGTTTTAAATTTCTTTAAGTCATATTTATTCAAGTGACGATGTCAACTTAAAAAAGAAGAAAAAAAACCTTTTGAGTTCTCTCACTTGATTCTTGTCTTTATTCCTAGCAACCGAGTGGAATTCCTTCTGAGCTGGCACGAACATGTAGTCTACCCCTTCCCCAACTCTCGTGTTTCACGGTCCTGACTCAGGAGAAACGGAAGTGGCTACTTTGGTTTCCAGGAGTTTGAATTTTAAAAACAACACCAGCAGAGAACGCTGTAGTGTGGAGAAGAGGAGTAAGTATGGACAACTTCCAGACTTTACGCCCGTTGTTTTTTCTTCTTTTTCATCTTTATTTCTTTATCGCCCCAAGTTGTAAACCACGTGGACCTTAAAGGTCGGTAAAATGTATTTTGCTGACTGGTCTGCTTCGAAAAGCACCAGGCCCGCGTGTTCCTAACGTCTCTGCTATGATCCCTGTCCCCGAGAGATACTCGAGGATTACCTAGTGACACGTACCCGATCTTCTGCAGTCAGGCTGTTGGCATAATGCACCATTAAGAATGTAAATTGTAATACCTGAGAGTTTCACAAGTATTTTCTTGCGAGTCCCTGTTTTAACATCGAGGTCTCCAGCACACCACAGCTAGAAGGGGAAGTGCAGGGTATCGGTTTTGGTAACCATGCACATTATCTGGTTACCTGGGTAAGCTTGAGAGGGATCTTGAGTGGTGGTCAGGGTGTGGGTCAGTCAAGAGTTGCCCACTGTACTTCCTCCAGGGATCTTCTGTCTAGCTGTTGGAGAAAATAGGGTTCCCGGAGGTAACACACGCAGGGTCTGGTACAGAGGTGCAAGGAGAAATCATGCTGCAAAATGTCGACAACTCCATCGTCGGATCCCAGCAGGAGCCAAACCCGGGCCCTAATCCACGGCCGGTAGCACCCTTAATGTCTAAACGACATAATGCAGTGTCTAGGAATATTGTGAAATTAGTGCCTGGAAGCTGACAGATTAAACAAGGAGACAGACATATAATTAAGACGTTTACAAGTGGACACCAGTTTGTCTGACATCACCATCTTTGAAAACAAAATGACGGTGTATTCCGTATTTTTCTTTTCTTTTTACTCGATTACATTAACATTTAATTTTTTTTGTTTTTTACACTTCCCCATCCTTCTGTTAGGCCGCCCGTGAATAAACCGCCATATCTCTCCTGCTCTTTGTGGTCTTATTATCCGGAATAACGGAAACAGACCCGTCACGTGACGAATAACAGCGCAGGCGTCGACGGAAGTGACATCAGTATTGCTTATGAGCTGGTTCGTTTGTCTCGGTACATACGTATTTAGATAAGAAACACGTCCAGGCTAACCAACTGAACAGTCGTTATTCCAGTCTTTGAGCGTAACTAAAGCATGCATTTTAGAAACACGAGAAAATCTGACAGGTGCGACGACACTTTTAAGTTTGTCCTCCACTCGCAGTCCTGGCTGTCGACCCGATGAGGTCAGCGCGCACCTGGAGACCTCCGGGGGCTGAGAGCGGGTTGTTGTTACTTTTTTGTGAGCTGACGGATAATGACTTAATGTTTGCGCAGCGCTCGGCTGTCAGTTGCCACGGCCCACGAATTTCTCCGTTGACATTTAGACAGTGACTCAGTTAATCACTTTCCAGCGCCAGCGTTTTCTAGTCCGCGTGGGCTCCGACTGGCGAAATCGAAGCCGCGACCGCTGTCCGACACAAGACCCTTAGTTCGGAAATTATCGGCGGCAGGGCCTGCCGAACTGCGGGGTCGCCGTCTGGCTCGCTTATTGTCGTTATGTGACTGTTTTAAAACATGAAAACGTAACTGAAGCTCTCATTGTCTCTTCGTTTGTCCTCATATTGCGGGAGGCTGTTGTTGTTGGTGCGAAGATTTCATCTCTATCTCTGATTGATTCCTCTTGGCGCGTATGGCGGCGCCTTGTAGCAGCCCACAGCCCGCTCAGCCGACATTCGGTACAAGCAGATGCGACATTATAAGTCATTTTTATTTTTTAAAATGTGCTAAATTACTTACCAGCTTTTTTAAAACCCCAAAAGCTTTCTTGGGAAACTCTGGGACTGAAGAACGACGAGACATTTTCATGAAAAACAACAACAACAAAAAAAATTTGAAAAGAACTTTAAACATAATAGGGTTAAATAGATGGGGGGATAACAACAACTCTGACAGGTCACGTGTCATAATTGATGTCGATTTTCATCTTTTAAACAACTAAGAAAGTGCATAATAATAATTAATAATAATAATAATAATAATTTCAAACTTTGCAATACGACCCCTTTCAGATAATTAACCCTATGCTATTATCCCGGTTATATTCTATGCTGCTGCTGCTGCTGCAGTAAAGTGAAACTTGGAAGAACTGAGACAACTGGACAGAATGACCAGAAAACACTTCACTAAACGTGGAGCGCTCGTGGACAGAATCCAGGTACCCAGATGAAGAACTGAAATTAATGAGGAAGAAAGGAACTGTGGAGAAAGAGGTGGAAAAACCGAACGAAGTGTCAGCATCATTTCGCGAAGGAAGGGAAACAAAGGGTTTTCGTGGAAAATGGCCCGAACTTCTCAAAACATCAATAACAATTCTTCAGAGTGGCTTAGTTGGAACAGCTTCCTCCGGAACCCTTACCGCAGCAGAATAAGCTCAGGCTCTTCACGCAAACTGTCTGGAAGGATATCACATACTCAAGACAGGCCAAACCACCAACAAATACTGAAGACGCAGTGCATTCCATGAGACTGTGATGGTTGTTGCTGTCAGTGGGTGCTCAAAACTCGTACAGGTGCCGGGCCTGAAAAGGTATAACCAGACAGATTGCCGGCGTCGGATTTGTTTGTTCTGTTCCCAGTATATATGCGCTGAAACTCAATTCAAAGCAGCCTTCATCAATGTTAGATTCTTCGTCATCCTTCGCCCTACTACCAGCTGTGATACTGCCCCTTTAAGCAATGTTCTCAACCGGAAGTCACCCCTCCAATCATATTTCTCCGAAAAAAGATTCTTACGAGTTAGCTTAATTAATTAGTCTACACTAATTACTAAAATTTACTAAATGTTTGTAATTAATATAAATTTCACCAATCATGTTTTTTTTATTATTTTAAAAACGTTGGGGCGGGACCCCTAACGTCTCGTCTCGTCTCGCATCTATTACAATACCCAGGAAGTTTCCAGTAATTTCAGCGGTTAACTAAAGACCAGTCGTGTTGTATCTCACTGTTGTCAGCTGCTAACTTAGCTTGAGTGGTTGGTGCAACAAAGGCAGCGAGAGGAAGACATCAGACTCCTGCATGCGCTCTGATTTTTGATTTCCTTTATAACCAACGAAATACCGTAATACATCGCTTATAAGGGCCTGCCGTTATTAGGGAGCTACCTCGGTAAGCGTATCTCACTTAATGCTTATGTAACCTCGCGAAAACCTTCGGTCGATCATTTTATAACCTTAATTTTTAGAATGAGCCTGCCAGATGACGGAATATTTGATATTTGTCTTGAATGTCTCCTACTGTGGTCCATCGTTGCTGGCAGCTTCACTGCCGCGATTGTTCACAAATGAAGGGGCAAAGTCACACCAGAGACGACACGCAACTAACCTGCAAACATCCATTTCGATTTTAATCGGTTTAGGGGGCTCCAGACAGTACAGTACTTTGTATGTGGGTTGTTTAACAAGAATCGATATCCGTCATTCGAATACTTAAGGTTTGTGGCACTGAACAGCCAAACATTACCGACCATTTTATGCGGATCTATTATCCCTTTGCGTGTTGTTCACAATACGATTTGTCTCTTCGAAGTCGCAATTTAGAGCGGCGGCATTTTCGCCTAAGTGGCTGTTAGTACGGGCGGAGACCCAGCCTCACCAATTCCTCTTCTGGTGCTTCTAATACCACGTCCAAATAATTGTCTTCAGTGAAGGTGATGCCGTCTCGCCCTCGCCTGCTCCTGGACAAATTCTAAACAAGATTAACGAATTATTAACAAAATTGACTTAAATTCATCTTTTATTAAGATATTTTCACTAATCACATGCGCTCTTTGTTGCCTGAAAACTCTGTTTTGTACCGGAATCTTACGAGCACAAATGTTTCCTTATTTCAATGTTTCTCTTGCTAAGTTACTTTATTTGGTCAGGGTTCCTTTTTGTTCTCGTTCTGTTTGTTAGTGGTGCATACGGAACACGTGCGGGCTCACGTTCGCATCCGAAAGGTTTGAAACTTTACGCTGTGAGTAGAAGACGGTTAGTTCTGCCATTTCCCATCTCCTCTAACTAGCAAACTCACGTTCTAGTGAGCTTTTCCGGTCGCCATCTTGATGGTTTGGATTTAGAAATGACTGCTTTGTAAAATACTAGGTTGCAGTAGGCACGTTCGCTTCATACTGATGTCTAAGTTGGTTTTGAGCCCTTTAGCTGTTTGTCAGTCAGTTTCGATATAAATCCCGACCGACCATTTAGCCAGCTGAACCACAGAAAAGCTCGCCAAAAATTACCATCGCACTTCAAAGCCATCATGGATAGGTAACGACGAAGGGATTTTACCAGTCAGTTCTGTAACTACCAATGAAGTAGTGATGGAGAATATCCAAACCAACCTCCTACTCTCAGTAAATAAACTACCACCATTAACTTTGTTTTTATCTTGCGACAATGGTTACAGCGAAAGAAAATTAAATGTCCAGATTTCGAGGTATGGTTGGATACGGACAACCTTGGCTACACCAAGAGTAGGAAAGACGTACGGAGTAGGGAAGAAGATCCTGCCTCGTTTAAGATGACGGCAAAGAGCAACAAAAAATTAAGGTTTTAATTCGTGTTTTTCAAACAACGACAACTTTCAAGTTGTCGTGCATTTCTTTATAACACCAAAGGTTAGGTGTTTATGCAAATTTTCCCCGCCAGGGAAGGAAGAGGGACATCATTTCAGACTTATTCACATTATCACTATTAACCACGATTGCCGAAGTGATTCCATTTCTGCAGTGAAAAGACTTTTCTTAGTGGCATCAAGACGTTGAATCTTCAGCAGATTTGCAATTGTCTTTCGGTAATTCCAACTGCAGACAACCGAAACAATTTTACTGTCCAGAAGCTTAAAACCTTTAAGCTTTTGAAAATCCCTGAACAATTGAAATGCAAGACAGGTAAGTAATAATTTTAGCGTTTTCACGAGTACCTCCCTAAAACCCTTATAATAATTCAATATCTTTCCTTAATTATGGATTCGAGCAACGCATTTAAGATTTCGATGAATTGCAGACTCTTGTTATTGTGACGGTTAAATATTGTTTCTAAGTCCCTATTTCGGTTGTTAAATAATTAAGTAGATAACTGTGAACGAAACGGTTTAATTTTCCTATTTGTGTCCTTTCCACCTGATCTCTTTCCCACAGTTTTCCTGTTGTAGATTTATTTTTCTGACATAATACCTTCCATATGAAGCAGTCATCCACACGAATGCGACTGAGCAAGCGAATAGAGTTCCCTCTTACATGTGAGAACAAAGACAGGTGTGGATAGGTGCATAGGAGTTTCATTTTCTTATTTACACTTTTAAAATTCTGGGTCAGGTGCAAATCTCTCTCCCGCTGACTCATTGCGGCTTGTTTGTTCAAAGAAAGTTTTCTGAGTGCCTCTGATTATTAAGATCTGAACCAACGGGCAGCAGGAGGCGGCACTTACGCTACAGTAGATCGAATCTACTGGCAGAATAATAATAATACTATTAAAAATTTGAAATTAATGGAATAAACCTTGGCTTTATTTCAGACCGTAGATGATCGCTGAGATCACGTCCAGCTGAATGAGGAATGTAACCGTCCAGCAGCCAGATGACAGGACGCCTTCGTGAGTTCGAACTCGTCTTAAAGGCGAGTCGACCAGCAACACAGGACGGAATTCCGTCTTTAGTTCACGATAGACGACTCACACAGAGAACCAAAAGATCACCTTTACATACAGCATGAATTTTCAACTGGAAGTGCTAAAGGCAGACTTCATCTCCAACTCAGAAAACGTTTACTCTTATTTATAAAGAATTTCCAAAAATCGGACTTCGCGCAAAATTTCAAGAATCTTTCGTCAGACATTTTTCAAATCGACGAATCCCGTTTTTTTCCTTTCTTTTCTTTATGAGAAGATAAATGTTCTGTTTTAGGTTGGCGCCGGTAAAACTTGCGGTGAGTTTAGAACTGGAACGAAACTTCCAAAATTATGAAAGCTTCTTTTTTTTAAAACTCAAATTATGCTTGACGAACTCTCTTGCAACATGATGTCGGCTATTGAACTGTCGTAGGATGTTGTCTGCTGCTGATGAAGTAGAGCATGTGAAAGAAAATGAAACAAACTGTCTTCATAGGATCGGAAATCTGTCAGTATTCGATGGAACTACTTGATGTGTGCGTTCATTGCAAGTGATATCCTTCCCCACCATGATGCTTCACAGTTGGTATTCTAGCATTTAGATTATGTCTTATGTTTTGTCGCCCGCTTTAGCTGTTTCCGAAAATGTTCTTCAGTCAGGGTTATGCTAACGAGAAACCGTTATACAAACAAGGCGCGCTCTACCATGAGCCTATTTCAGATTATTTGTCCAGAATGATGCTGGACTGTTTTTTTTTTTTTTTTGTCATAATGGTGGTACATTGCTTATCACGTAGATTGGTAAACTTTTGTCTTCTCCAAGTTTGATCATCGAATCGTACTCTAGCAGCCTGATTAAACCGAACTTTCAGCTGAGATCTTTCCAGCACCTCATTTTATAGTTGTCATCTGAAGCTCAGTACATCGTTTGCATGTCGCTGTTATTTTTCGCGTCTAACTGCACTATGTTCTTACATCAAAACTACACTATCCCGACAGAAAACCGAGTTATGCAACTTGCTGCACATACGTGGCATGCAGGTGTTTTACAGACTAGAGATACGCTGATGCACACACAGCAAAACTATCATTCAAGTGACCTTCGTCGCCACTGAGCAGCATCTTTAGTTTAGTCGGTCATTTTTAAAATCAACTTTGAAGGAAGAACTGAAAATGGTATAATTTTGCGTCCTACAGATAGTCTTCTTTTTGTTTATCTCTTTTCTTAAAGTTGGTATATCTATATTTAGTATTGGAAATAATTGTGCAAACAGTAGAAAAACTAACACGTGATAGAATGGCGTCATCCCATGTGCAAAAGTAAAACCCTTTGCTGAGGAGAGGCAACCGAAAGGCGAGGCCAAAATTGGCGGCTGAAACGAAGCAGTAGGACGGCCGAGCCTGCAAGAAGGGTTAATCTTTTAACAGACGCGTCTGTGTTTGAACCGTTAAACAATAATCAATGGCAGGGTGTTTTGACACGGACTGGAGAGCGGTATAACACTCAGTGCACAACTACAGTGAAGCACGGTGGTAGACTGACTGTCGACGAGTGCAGGTAGAGTTCTCATCCATCACGCCACCCCCTCAGCAAGATACCTCATTAGGCAGAGAATCATTTTTCAACATGACAATAACCCTAAGCGTGTGACCGTCGTGGTGAAAACCTATCTGGAAATAAAGAGGCTGATAGAACACTCACAAACATGCCTTGCCCTGCAATATGTCTGAAGAGGCACCTAGGACCGGATCTCGCAGTACAACCATAAGATTATCACAGCATAATTCATCAGGAGGCATTGTGCGGAAAACATTTAAAATTCAAAAAATATAATGGACTCGTTATATCTACTGTTAATTTTATTCGTGCAAGATCACTGAATCACAGAGAATTCCAGTCTTTTCTGAAGGACGTCAGTGCGGCTTATGGGGACGTTCTCTCTCACACAGAAGTGAGGTGGCTGAGCCGTGGTAATGGTTTGAAAAGGTGCGAAATGAAATCAAGCATTACAACAGGGACCGTCACAGCTGTGTGCTTGAAGACCTGTAGCAGGCGTTCACCATCAGATTTGGGCAGTTCAGGAATGACCAGGCTGCGCTCAGACTACTTGCAGATCCATTCTCTGTGGATGCTGAAACTGTACCTGGTGGCGTACAGCTGGAAGTGATTGAACTCCAGTGCTCCGCAGTGATGAGGAGTAAGCACAGGGAGATGCCACTCCTACAATTCTATCATGGCCTAGACCGGCATCTGTTTTCCAATATCACTGCGAATGCACAGAAATTGATTTCAGTGTTTGGAAGAACTTACACATGCGAACAAGTGTTTTCCCTAATGGAGATGACCAAGTCTCTCCTGCGAACAAGACTAGCAGATGATAACCTGCAGGCAGTGCTCAGAGTTGCGACCACCTCATTGAAGCCCAACATTAACCAGTTGGTGTCAGAAAAGCTCTGCATTGTCTTCCACTAACCACGACCTTTTTTTTTTGTAACTGACATCCATGTGAATAGAATAATTCTCTATAACAAATTGATCTGAGTAAGTCTATGGAAGATTTCATGTTATAAAGTATAGCGATGGATGCTGAACTTTGTGACCCGCTGATGGAGGTGTCACGTGACAGCGGCCCGTGTTGAAAAGAAGCTGTGCACCCCTGGATTATGTAACGTTAAAATATTATTATTTTGAAAGACTAATACGACATTTGCTGCTGGAATTTTACTAAACTTTAGATAATATTTATTTTAATATTATGGAACTTTTTTTGGTATGTTTGACTCCCGGACAACTGCGTCAAATATTATCTCCCCGTTGCTGCCGAGCCAACTTTTCAGAATGTAAGCAAATTTCCACGCAGTACAACTTTAAGCTGATTATCTACAACGTCACGTGGCGTAGATCTCGCAGTGTAGACACTGCGACAAATTCGCGTGCCGTGCTGTCAATTTAGTATGGTATATATGAAGCAGCAGAGATTTTGTGGGGGTGGCGCCGTCTGGTGCAATTAACCCTCTTCGCCAGAAGTAAAACCCATCGTACAGAAGACAAAAGATTCGACTTTCTTCATTTCCTTTCACAAATATATTTTCACAATTTTTAAATAATGAACCTTGAAGTAGTTTGGGAGGTTAGGGCTCGTTTACGTCCAATTTCCCTAACAAGACTGGAGTGTTTTCCGTTTGCCTTTTGTCTTGGCGAATCAGCAAACTGTCATAACGGGGGAAGGGTCTTGAAAGAAATTTATGAAAATCTATTCACGGACTGAAGTTTAAAAAGTACCCTATCTCATCAGAATAGGGACATTAACTCCTTAATACTTACAAATGTTATAATTTAGATCTTGACTGTATAAACTCTCCAATCTTTGTGCAGTAGTGTATTGTCGAATATATATTCCGAGCATCAAATTAAATGGATTCCATTCCCAGTTTGCTAATTAAAGCTGTCCTCCTAGAAGTCGTATTGAATATCCCCCTCACTAACCGCCCACTACCTAAATATTCCGTCGTTTAAGGATATTCTGCAGAGTTTCCAAACATAAAAGTACGGCGAATTTTTGCAGGAGTCGACGACCTACAGTCACTAGGTCTGTCTGTCGTCTTCCGTCGGCTGGTAATCCAGGGCTGTAACGGTTTCGGTCCCAGGTGGGAACTGAGCAATCACGGGGTTCATGCTAAACGCCTTTTTCGGCTTTTTGACCCACTTTAGGCACCGGAATGTGGGTCTGCAAAAAAATAGGCGTTTTCTAGCTGTGTGCACTTATCCCGCAACCCGTCTGTCAGGGCGTCTCCTTCACTTCGCGGTCTCCCGGCCATCCAGACCCCCCCCCCCGGCTACGATCGACAGCCAGTATCGAATTTTTCGCCCCTTTATTCTTTGTCCATATGGAAACAAGACGGGCAGATTCTATATTTGTCAAAACACGGAAAACTTTTACCAAACGTTAAAGGAACCCTGACTAAATTGGCAAAACCGATTTTAAATTTCAGTCATTTAGAAAATTATATTTTAATTCTTAATGATTTAAATTTTTCTGTTTTACAACTTATACTTTTTGCAGGTCACCGACAGTGAGCGTAACTCTAAATCCATGAACACAGTGGCCTGTCGCTCTCCGACAGAGGGCGTAACTTTAAATCCATGAACACAGTGGCCTGTCGCTCTCCGACAGTGAGCGTAACTCTAAATCCATGAACACAGTGGCCTGTCGATCTCCGACAGTGAGCGTAACTCTAAATCCATGAACACAGTGGCCTGTCGCTCTCCGACAGTGAGCGTAACTCTAAATCCATGAACACAGTACAGTGGCCTGTCGCTCTCCGACAGAGGGCGTAACTTTAAATCCATGAACACAGTGGCCTGTCGATCTCCGACAGTGAGCGTAACTCTAAATCCATGAACACAGTGGCCTGTCGCTCTCCGACAGTGAGCGTAACTCTAAATCCATGAACACAGTGGCCTGTCGCTCTCCGACAGAGGGCGTAACTTTAAATCCATGAACACAGTGGCCTGTCGCTCTCCCACAGTGAGCGTAACTCTAAATCCATGAACACAGTGGCCTGTCGCTCTCCGACAGAGGGCGTAACTTTAAATCCATGAACACAGTGGCCTGTCGCTCTCCGACAGAGGGCGTAACTTTAAATCCATGAACACAGTGGCCTGTCGATCTCCGACAGTGAGCGTAACTCTAAATCCATGAACACAGTGGCCTGTCGCTCTCCGACAGTGAGCGTAACTCTAAATCCATGAACACAGTACAGTGGCCTGTCGCTCTCCGACAGAGGGCGTAACTTTAAATCCATGAACACAGTGGCCTGTCGATCTCCGACAGTGAGCGTAACTCTAAATCCATGAACACAGTGGCCTGTCGATCTCCGACAGTGAGCGTAACTTTAAATCCATGAACACAGTGGCCTGTCGCTCTCGACAGTGAGCGTAACTCTAAATCCATGAACACAGTGGCCTGTCGCTCTCCGACAGTGAGCGTAACTCTAAATCCATGAACACAGTGGCCTGTCGCTCACCGACAGTGAGCGTAACTCTAAATCCATGAACACAGTGGCCTGTCGCTCACCGACAGTGAGCGTAACTCTAAATCCATGAACACAGTGGCCTGTCGCTCTCCGACAGTGAGCGTAACTTTAAATTCATGAACACAGTGGCCTGTCGCTCACCAACAGTGAGCGTAACTCTAAATCCATGAACACAGTGGCCTGTCGCTCTCCGACAGAGGGCGTAACTCTAAATCCATGAACACAATGGTCTGTCGATCTCCCACAGTGTGCGTAACTCTAAATCCATGAACACAGTGGCCTGTCGCTCTCCGACAGAGGGCGTAACTCTAAATCCATGAACACAGTGGCCTGTCGCTCTCCGACAGTGAGCGTAACTTTAAATCCATGAACACAGTGGCCTGTCGCTCTCCGACAGTGAGCGTAACTTTAAATCCATGAACACAGTGGCCTGTCGCTCTCCGACAGTGAGCGTAACTCTAAATCCATGAACACAGTGGCCTGTCGCTCTCCGACAGTGAGCGTAACTTTAAATCCATGAACACAGTGGCCTGTCGCTCTCCGACAGTGAGCGTAACTCTAAATCCATGAACACAGTGGCCTGTCGCTCTCCGACAGTGAGCGTAACTCTAAATCCATGAACACAGTGGCCTGTCGCTCACCGACAGTGAGCGTAACTCTAAATCCATGAACACAGTGGCCTGTCGCTCACCGACAGTGAGCGTAACTCTAAATCCATGAACACAGTGGCCTGTCGCTCTCCGACAGTGAGCGTAACTTTAAATTCATGAACACAGTGGCCTGTCGCTCACCAACAGTGAGCGTAACTCTAAATCCATGAACACAGTGGCCTGTCGCTCTCCGACAGAGGGCGTAACTCTAAATCCATGAACACAATGGTCTGTCGATCTCCCACAGTGTGCGTAACTCTAAATCCATGAACACAGTGGCCTGTCGCTCTCCGACAGAGGGCGTAACTCTAAATCCATGAACACAGTGGCCTGTCGCTCTCCGACAGTGAGCGTAACTTTAAATCCATGAACACAGTGGCCTGTCGCTCTCCGAAAGTGAGCGTAACTTTAAATCCATGAACACAGTGGCCTGTCGCTCTCCGACAGTGAGCGTAACTCTAAATCCATGAACACAGTGGCCTGTCGCTCTCCGACAGTGAGCGTAACTCTAAATCCATGAACACAGTGGCCTGTCGCTCTCCGACAGAGGGCGTAACTCTAAATCCATGAACACAATGGTCTGTCGATCTCCCACAGTGTGCGTAACTCTAAATCCATGAACACAGTGGCCTGTCGCTCTCCGACAGAGGGCGTAACTCTAATTCCACTTGGTTAGCTGCACTGGTGATCATTATTTGGGAACTTTCTTTTTGAAGCTCCCTGCTGACACTGACTCAAAGATGTTGATATCTCTATTTGTTGAAAAGTCTGCTTGGATGGTGTTTTATTTCTTAAATCCTGAATTCTTATCAGCTAAATAAATTACTAATTTAATTTCAAGTTTAAATTCTATTTTGATCTGTCCATGTTTTCCCTACCATTAACCCTGACGTAGCCGCCATCCCGTCAGTAATGCGGAATCTGGAACTTGTGGACAATCTATCCGCTTTCTGGCGAGCTGTGGAGAACAACACGAGTCCGCCATGGCCCTGACGGTGCGAAGAACCTCATTCTTAAACAAAAGAGCGATGTTTTATATATTAACAGAAATCGCTTTAGTCGGCCGTTTCCTGGAGCCTGAACGAGGCATAGAAATTCATCCTCGGCTCCCGGAAGCAGCCATCAATGTTTCTGGCTGCCAGCGGACGGACCTCTTTTTAAAGACTACTCGCAATTCTAATGTAAAAAAAAACAAACTCGTAGGTGACCATTCCCCGGGGAAGAAAACACCATCAGAACAAGGAGGAGTTGGCGGGGATTGTGCTCAATGGTGTCGTCCATTTACTCTTCCATTAACAGGAAACATTATAAAAAAAACTCGTGTTTACGTTTTATTTCGTTGTTGCTTCAACAATAAGAGAGAGGGAGGGAGAACCATCTCACGGACATCTCTAGTGGCTGGAGGGGAGAGCTGTGCGCTTTAAACCGACAGAACCATCAGCCTTTCATGTTCACAGTTTCCATGTACGAGTTCCCCTCACTCCCCGACAGTTCGTTCACACGAGACGAGATGTGAGGCGAGAAACTAGGACCCTTTCACCTTTTTTCCTGTCCCTTTAACCGGAGGATGAGAGCTGCTCCACCTGTGGACGCACTGACCAGTCGGCAACGAGATGACATTGACCCAGATTTGAGGTGAACGCTCGCAACAAATGCTGGCAAAAATCCTTTCTAACGATATTTTGTAAACCCTTCATTTCTGTTTTCTCATCTCTGAACATTCGTGTCCCGGAGACTTCACTGGAGCTGAACAAAACCAGTCCAGTTAGGCTGTCGTTCCAACAATTTCTATAGACAAAAGAAAACAAAGGAAATGTTCTTTATGCTATTACGTAACCAGCGAAATCGATGGTAGGAAACTCGATTGAAATGACTGGAAGTTTAGGAGATCAGAACAGGATCAAGATATTTCTAAAACATAAGAAAGATACAGACGATGGAATTTGTTAAAGAGTAGATACGATCTTATCACGTGGACGGAGCAGGGTTAAAAATTTACTCGATAAACACAGCTGAATGTCCTGAACGGCTTTCTTTGGACCGAGGGGAGTTCGACTGGATAATAGAAAAAACCTAACAGAAGACACCGGCATCTTCTTCCATTATTGCTGGGTGCTTGTTCTGGAGACGTGACAAGCGATACAATCTTCTTGTGACAAATGTCTCTTAAATTGAAACAATCTTTTGTTTGAAAAATTGGCTTAGATGATTATGGAGAATGGAAAAGTATGCGACGTAATTCAGTCTTCCCTCGATGAACACCAGATCAGTCTTCCCAGTGTCCCAAATCGCTGCTCACCACGTGGCTGCGAGCAGGCAGCCAGCCCCTGCCTGGAATGCTGGACTGGCCTCGCTCCACACACAGATTCATCCAGGTCTGTGGACCATTTTCGTGGGCCCATGCGAGTCTGCGCTCTGCACTAGCTTTTGTAGGCAGTCGCCGAGCTGCCCATCCTCTGTAGCTCAGTTTATTCAGTTAATGTTTAACTGTTCGCTGTGACATTTACACTGTTGGCGACATCTGCAAGCCTTTTGCATGAATCGGACCTTTCCTGGCAAACAATAACTGGCTCTTTTGGTTTTTCTTGCAACAATTTATGGCCGTCGTGGTCCATGGTTAGCCGATCTCTCATTTTCTGACAAAACATAAGTATGTGATGCACTGTCCCATTTACGGTTCTAAAATGCTGCACTATTTGCTTCTCACTTTGACCACAGTCACAACCTCGCGTGACTGGCGATATATCACTACTAGCCTCATCTGTACTAAGCACCTTTAACTGCCTACCAGCTTTATGTTTTTAAGACAGATGCTATTCATAGCATGAGCATACGGCCTTGTGCATAACCTGGGCTTTTTTCATTATTTCCATGACTACAGTACGCTTATGTTAAAGAAGAACGCGAGAGATTGCAGCCTAACTGGACGTCAAACCAAAATGAATCTCATAGATGATCACTTACGATGAACTGGATCAGCAGTTGGCTTGGGAGGGTAGAGTTCTGGTCTTTCCTTCAACTCGGCCGCATCCTATCAGAATTTCCTCTGGTCAGCTGTAACTAATCCGTTCTCGCGTGGAAACCTGTTTATCACGGATTTCTTGGAGGGTGTTTTTATGTATTTAGCACCCGTCAATCTAAGGGGCTACTTAGACGTGAGCGTGCTCGTTTGTCGTGGTGCTATATTTTCAGAATTACTGGCACCGAAAGTGGAATAACCTACTGGGAAGGAGGCGACAAACGTCCGTCAAATGTTGGCATGTGGCAGGGTTAACCCTGGTGCCCACAGCAGACAGCACATTACCTAAAATCTCGGTTGAAAAAACCTAATTAAATTAAAAAATTTGTAATTATAATAATAATAATAATAAACATCTGAATTAGCAAACCTCTGCATTTATCGTTGCTTTAGAATTGCCCTGAAGTTCGAGTTTAGCAATCCGTTAACGACGCCGAGGCGATGGCTGACTGTTGACAGCCGTAGCGGGATTGACAGTTTGTAGACCATGGGCCACCTTTCTAACTATTGAGGTCCAGCATAAGGGAGCCCAGCTTTAACAGTATGTCATCATTTTCCCGAAACCCTTTAAGAGCAGATGTTGATGTTCGCTGCCTTCCGCGTGCTCGTGAAATACCGGCGTCGACGAAGAATTAGTCACTCTCCGCATCCCTTCTTTATATCGCGCATCGCCGACCACAGCCAGCTGGCCAACCCCGGAATCTCCCCGTGGCCCTTTGTCTATCTGAGTCCACCGAAGGGAACGATTTAGAAAATCAGACCGACCATCTTCCATTTCCCTCCTCTCCTCGTTACGCTTCAAAATGGTTGGAGAACACCGTCAATTTTTACTTATTAACCGTAGACAAGTCTGTAAATTAAGTCTGGTTAGGAGCGGAAATAATCTACCCCGGGCCAGATTTACCTCCCTCTCGGGGACCGTCGGCTTCCCACGTGACCCGAGTCTACGGTACACGAGCCGTTTGCCGCCTGGCGGGCTCTGCGACAACCGTTAGCGGTTCCTGCCAGTCGTCCATCTGTCCCCGCTCGCGCCCCGACCCATTCGACTGGTTGGAACCACAAAGGAGGTTCGTCATCACCATCATCGCTCCCTGATTGACCGAAACAGAGGGAACAGATCGTTTTGCCTCGTTTCCCGACGTCATTTCGTGAACAAAGCGGTTCATTTGCACGCGCCGTTAGTGGTCCGACCCGACGACAGGTAGCGCTCGCTTCGGCGATGTCGGCAGCCTTTTGCCAAGAAATAATTCGTACAACAGAGGAGAACACGACAGCACGCCGAGCTTAGGCGGATAACAAACAAAGATATTAATAGTATTGTAAAATTTTTTAAAAAAGACTCTAGGTAAAACAAAATCTATTTTATGACTAAATTTTAATGTTAGATTCGACTTAGATGACTAACAGAGGTGAGATGTGAGGTTTTGTGTCTCAGATCCACTCTCTCTTTTCACGGCATCTGTGAGATCTACTTCTGCAATAACGTTCATAACTGTGCACAGATTTTGCTTAAAATCCTTTTGAGAAAGGTTAGGAGCAGAAAAAACTCTCAGCTTTCAGTTCATTCAAGACTTTTTTAAAGTTCTGCACCTGTGGAGTTAATCACCTTCTTGGTTCAGCTGATGCATTCGCTACCAAGTTGGTCCATCTGTGCCTGGCTCTACCTGGACATACCTGTATCGCTCCTTCATCTCGCTAGCTTACGAGAAACATCCGTTGTTGACAGAAGTAAACACAGGTTGACCGGAAACTATCGTCTCCTGTTCTCACCTCTCCTTCTGTAAAAGAAATGAGGGTGGAGAAGTGGAATTAAGTCCGCTTAATTTTTACAACAACTTCAGTCATCAGGTCGCTCGACTCTCCGGTAAAGGCCACATTCTGTGTGTGTTAGCTTAAACAAGTCACCAGGGTTTAAACAAGCCAAATTTAATTACAAAATTCACAATTTTCAGATAAGTAAAGTGGTAATAGCACAAACTGTCTTGGGAAACACGTTAAGCCGCGACAAATGTTCTGAGTAACCTCTTTTTTAAAATATCTGCAAGTCTTAGACTAATCAAACGTCATGTCATTGTTGCATTAATTTTACTTTCTATACAGCATTTATATAAATTTCATTTAATTTGAGAGAATCAGACAATAATGAATTTATGCAGGTAATTTTTTTACAAAAATAGTTTTTTGAAGGACGGACAATTACCTGAGGCATAGATTTAATAATAGAGGCTGAGATGTTGTACATGCATGACAGGTGTGTCTCTTTGCTTTGCAGACATCTGCTCTCACTTCGACGAGATATCTCACAGAAGTGACCAGATAGAAAAGGAAGATGTGGCACAGTCAGTTAAGAATTACCAACGAAGCTTCCACCACACGGAACTTCTCTGTTTAGATATGGGAGGAAGGGACCCACGTTACTGGTTGGTGAAGAGGGCGAGAGGAAAAACATGGTAAGGAGGTGGGTGTGGTTAGGACATTAAACAAATAGAGATGTCAGATTTCCGGGGATTAGACATCTGAACGATGGGCTATCGGAAGCTTTGTCATCGACTAGGCGGCGTTTCGCTAATTTACGAAGTAATCTAACAAAAAATAAAAGTTTTGAACACAATTTCTTTTATTAACCAAGAATTCCAAATTATTTAACAGGTGAGACTTGCTGATGAGAACGGATGTGTTTTTATTGGTTAGTTCAGCTACGACTGGTAAGGTACTTTTAGACCGATCCAATTGATTTCTTCGGTTATTTCCAAATGACGTGATGGCGACTGAGCGATTACCTTGTGAGGCTGTGATCAAACATTCTCCTCCGTGTCCACCATCAGGATCCTACCGAACAGGGCGACGAGGAGACCGCCAAAGGATCGCCACCTGGTGGTGATCGCAAAATCTGGAAGTTAGGCTTTATCGCTTGTTTTGATTTGATATTTTAGTGCGGAAGTGGTTAATGAACGGATATCTGTTGGCGGAAATCGATCGACGGTAGTCTGACGATCGGATGTTCGTTAAATTCCGCGGCACCAACACGAAAAATGGGAAAAAAAAACACAAAGTCGCGTCGGAAGTACACCTGCTACCCGATAGTCTTTGCTTCTTGGATGTTTTACCTGTCTTCTCTTTCAAGACTGATCAACCTGACTTCCGATGGTGAACCAGACTTGAAATGGTGTAGCATCTTCACCTGACGGACGGTTATTTTACACTTCATGATGTAGAGAAGACACCCTTGCAGTGCAGATAACGAGGGCGTTTCTTTTTATAATGGGAATCGATGATCTGTCGCTCGCTGATTGTAGGCTCTGTAGCAGCAGCGACCCGACGGCGGAAGACGTGGTAGCCGTGACTGGGCCATAGCCACTGATCCCTCTGCGTCCGATTGGAAAATAACAGAAGGAAACCAGAGCTGGCGCCGGAAACTAAACGAAAGAATAATCGGACTGAAATGGTGGCTAAAGTGATACAGAATTATCACAAACGGATGCCAGGCTGACTATCGTTTACTCGATGAACAGGCCGCTGGCTGCGCTTGATAAAGACAAGTGGCTGCGCCACCAGTTCCGGTCTTTACCGCATCACGCACTGAATCTCAGCCGGCAGACTTTCCTTATGTTTGGTGATGTAAACAGAAAAGAAAGAAACCGAGCGGAAAAGACAAGTGTTTTGTTTGTTTGTTTTGCTTTCTAGTTACTCTTGCTTGTTACATTAGCAGTAAGAGGGAACATCCAGAGGCTGTGTGTTGGCAGAGAAGGGTGGTGGCAGTGCCGTCTGTCAATGGCGTGAAAACAAAGATGGCGGATGAGTCTGGCAGTCGTTTTTCGAACAGCTGCCTAATTTCACGTAATAATTCAGTATCCTGTCGTCTTTACGTGCGAAAAATCTGCATTAATTATAACAAATTTAACATTATTCAACACAATTACATTTATTTTTAATAATTCGAAAAAAAAAGTTTTTTTGTTGTTTACTGCACCTTTCGAGAGGTAAGAGAGAAGTGACCCCCTCAGCCACATTTGATTGATGGGGTTCGTTTACCCTCTGAGTAAACGTCAGGGTTAAATGTTACTAAAGATCCCCCATACTTTGATATTGCGATCTTGTGCACCTCAGTGCTGCCTTTATATAAACACCTTCTCGATACCTGGCTGTGATGATTGTGAACACTCGGACTTGCCAGGATGTGCCCGTCAGACGAGCAGCTCTACCCGATACAGCGCAACTCCATGTCTACTTTTACTTTGCCAGCTCTTTACACTGAGGTTTTCCAATACAGCAGCAATTAATGACTTTCTGCAATTTCAGGGTATTTTATCGTTACAGTGGAATGGCGAGCCGCCGTTGCCATGGGTATCTAACCAGAACTCCAGGATGCAATACTTCATAGTTATTTGTAGCTACCAAATTTAATTTCCGTCTCAGAGATAGAATCGCAGCTCTTTTCCGCCGCTGTCTCTCTTTACTTTATTAACCGCTCGCACGTCTTCGTGATGCGAACGCGGTGCACGAGAAAATCTCGGAGCAATTATGGCGGACTAGTGCACGGTTCCATGTTGTCGGCTCTTGAATGATTTAACACCGCAGCTACGATTAACTTTTATAGTGGCGGAGTGATTTATTTGTCTTTTAGACAAAAGTGAACCTACACTACCCAAACTTGGTGGAGGTAAACTAAAAACTACCGGCGATGGGTAAATTAAATTCCAATCGTCCAACCGTGGAGCAGATTTACATTAACTGCCGTCCGTTAGGGCGCGGAGCGAACTCGCTTGTCGTGACGGCGGCCACAGTGTGAGTTTCCACCCCCTGCTAACCAGAAACGCTTCGGCTTACGTCGACGGTATTCTTCGTTCTGCTTAGTACAGAACACGGCAGACCCCAAACCAAGGACCACTCCATACCTTCGCCAATATGTTTTCTAAGTTGGATACTCTGTTAGAATTATTAACATCTGGATGAGCTAAAGGCTGTCCACCAGTAGGCGACTAAACTATCCACACCCCTGATGATGCCACTTTGATTTTAAAATCGTTAATAGATCTTCCGTAATTTGTCTAATGTCTAATTCTTTACATTTGTTTGCAATCTTTTGAAACCTGGAAGCATTTTATTAAATCTATGCTGGACTCTTTCCAATGATCTTGAGTCCTTTTTCAAAAAAAAAATTGTATTCCACACCTCCACAACTTGGTCAAAGCCTGGACAAACCAAGGAATTGTGTAAGAAAACCATCATTCCATGCTTATAGAAGGTGGGTGGCTAGGTGACAGACTAGTGGATTGCTAAAATTGAAGACACAAGTTCGAATCCCGACTCGGTTGACCTACGTCCCTAGGTGGTTTCTGTCCGCCTTTAGCCGGCCACTAGATCAAGGTCTAGGAAAGTCTGGAGACTCCGCTTCAACTTAAAATCATGACGCAGTCATTTGCACCATCTTTTCGTGACCGAACTTCACTTTGGTGATAGCCATCGGATGCTCAGATTTTCTTTCAACACCAACACTAAATAAATAATTGAAGGATTATTCTCATAACAAAGAACGAAGACGTCCTGTCTCAACGCACCGAGTGAAAACGAAAACATTGTCCACACCACGTGGTCCAACGAGAACGTCCAGCGCGATCGACAGATCAGGCAGTGAACGATTATTGATTTTCTAACAAACACCGATGACTGATGTTCATATGGGATCGTGAACTAAACTGGTGGCTATCCTTGGGATCATATGCTGCGGTGTTACTGGTGTTACTGTGCCTCGCCATGATGTGAAATGACGGACTTCGGGTCCCGTCGAGCTCACAGTAGGCTGTTTGCTTGCCGTTTTCACACTAATGTTCAATATTGCTGCAGTCAATACGATCTTCACCTTTTGGAAGAGTGGGTACATCGATAAACGAACAGCGCTACTCCGCGCCCCGTCACTTTCTCCAGCCTAGCGGATAAAACCGACTGTGGTCGTGAGAGAGTTAATCGGAACATTTTAGCCGGATGCTAAAACCAACAAAAGCTGCGAACTCGCTTTCTGACGTTTTTATTTGCTGACTCAACATTATTTCATGTTTGCCAAGGGATCCCATGACTAATCGATATGTTTTGACATTATTTATAAAATAGTTTTCCTGTGAAGTGGTAAGACAAATACCAGCTGTTCCCGCCATGTTCTCTTACCTGTGGCGCGGAAAAGCTGCCGTGACTAGAACCTTGGTCCGCTCGGCTTCAGAAACCGAAACTTGCCAGGTATCTGAGTGAAATCATGGTTAAAAAAAACAGGAACTTCTCAGGTAGTTATTCCCCGAAAGTACCAATAGGTTTGTACTGGTCACGATTTTCTAACACGTGCTCGCCGCTCGTCCTGCTAGCAGCACACTCCCTTACTTGCTGGGAGTTCAATATCATTTGAAACAATTTAAAGCTTAACTTGAGATATATTATACGTATATAGTTGAATTAATAATATAGTGATCCCATCATCTTTGTTTTATAATTTAGTCTTTCCAATTAAGGGCGTGAACAAACACACCTGAATGCACTAGTAAGAACATTGCTATCAGTACAATAAGTGAGCACTCATTATTACTATTATTAAGAAGTCTACTGGTTTTACCAAAATGCATGAAACGTAATAACGAATATGATTTGCTAATACCAAGAGATATATTTAGTTTGAGTGCCTTTTAGACAAGTTAATACCCCACCAGATCCTGGTGTTCCCTGTCTGGTTATCTCAACGGCAGCATTACCAACTGACCAACTATTCGTTCACTTTGCTGCTCTATGAAGCAAAAAAGAGCAGCAGGTGCCCGACACTGAATGATGTAGGGGAATAAATGCTACAGGTGCCATTTATTCCATAACTTACGTAAGACATTAGAAGTGGTTAACTTACATGGTTTTACACGGAGCCTGCCAACTACCAGTGCCTCGATTTATTCAAAAAAATCTTCTACTCCACTCCAGTTATAAAAACGCAGTTGTTTGTTTTATGTTTTACGCTTTGGAATTTCTTTGTTGAAACCCATGAATTATAAATAATTTCTAATCAGTATTTAAAGCAAAGGCGTCAGTTTATTCGATCTGCTAGTTTTTCGTTAAAAGGAATCAACTTTACTCTAAGCTAGTCCCTTTTAAACTCAGAACAGTCTGGGCTTTAATCGGAGATTTTTTCTCTACAGCACCGTTAACAAGGAGAGCATTAAAGGCGGAGATGGCGTCAGACGGTGTCAGTCCTGACAGAATAAGCTAGGAACTTATCTGAAAAACTATTCAAGTTTGACTGAAGGAAAATGCATTTTATTAATAAAGGTACATCTTTAAATTAAGTTTTGTTTGCAGGCTGATTGATTTAAAACAGACAATAAAACTTCCTCGACACCTCTGTCCCAAACCTAGCGAAAGCTCTTCCGGTGCCTGTACTGCGCTACGTAAAGCCTAATGCTTCATACGGCAAATTAACCCTTTCTGGTATTATTAGGGCAGATGGTGGTCCAGTTGTAGAATGTTAAGGTTGGGGATCCGAGTTCGAATCACGGTCGAGACCGGCTCGGTAGTCGGGCTTCTTCTTCACCGGCCGGCCGCGCCGAGCTTTTCCGGACTCTTCGGTTTCCTTCACCTTCTGCACTAATTGTTTTCTAATGGTTTAATTTTTTTATATAATCAGCCAAGAAACTGAATAATCTGAGTAAAAGTCTAATAATTTGCGGTCTTAATAGATTGGGAGAAGAGCGTCGTCGATAATTTCTTTCGGTCTGTCTGTTCAAGGGAGACCGGTGAGCCCGTTCTCGCCGCCGTGACGTCACTTCAGCGACTGGGGCGGGGTGTTGGCCTGGCCCTAGCGTCGTTGCACGAGGCACTCACTATAGGCAGCACGTACACCACCACGCACCACCTACTCGCGTGACAGATGTGGTAGGGATAGCGCACTTTTTTATCCTTTACTTAATTATGATCTGGTAAAGCTGTACGACTTACCTGCCCTTTGATAGTAATCTAGATAAATATACAAGTAATAGGCAGCACGTACTGTTCACAAGCAGGTCCGTGCAACAAGACACCCGACGGCTTTGTGCAGCTCACCTGTAAGCTTACCAGCAACTTTCAGAACTGCCTCCATTATCTTCGCATTTTTCACAATGCAAGCAAATACATTTCTAATGTTCAGTAGATTTTAGAACATTCTTTAGTATGGGTCAAGGAGATTAACTTTGTCTAAATTATATGTACAGAAAAATTAAGTTGCAAGCAAGTGTTTTCAATGATCCTCACTGGTTTGCTGTCTTGTCCAGCCCCCCACTGGTTTGCTGTCTCGTCCAGCCCCTCACTGGTTTACTGTCTCGTCCAGCCCCTCACTGGTTTGCTGTCTCGTCCAGCCCCCCACTGGTTTACTGTCTCGTCCAGCCCCTCACTGGTTTACTGTCTCGTCCAGCCCCTCACTGGTTTACTGTCTCGTCCAGCCCCTCACTGGTTTGCTGTCTTGTCCAGCCCCTCACTGGTTTGCTGTCTTGTCCAGCCCCTCACTGTTTTACTGTCTCGTCCAGCCCCTCACTGGTTTACCGTCTTGTCCCAGCCCCTCACTGGTTTACCGTCTTGTCCAGCCCCTCACTGGTTTACTGTCTCGTCCAGCCCCTCACTGGTTTACCGTCTTGTCCAGCCCCTCACTGGTTTACTGTCTCGTCCAGCCCCTCACTGTTTACTGTTTTGTCCAGCTCTGACCGGATATTTTGCCGAGCAGACACTAAATTAATTTTCAGTTTTCACTTACGTAAATGATCGAAAGAAATTTCTAGAGGTTGTTGGAGAACTACTAGATCTCTGAATATGAGCAGTGGGAAACCAAAGTATTCGGAAAAGACCCACCTTGTTATATTTACTATGTCAAAAAGCTGTTCAGGTCGGGCGTGACGGCAGAGACATTGACCTGGTTAGCTGCGGACGAATCTAGAGTTCAGACGTCCACGGATTAATAGAGAAAAGTAAAAAAAAATGCCACAGGTGTTACACCAAACCGAACCATAATTCCCATTAGCTATCGAACCTAAGCCCTCGAACCGATACAGGAAGGAAGGGTAACCACAGCACTATGCAGGTATCAAACACCGCCTGGGTCCAAGAAACTAAATTGCGGTCAGCCAATATGGCGATCAAAGGGTCCACAAACTGCTACTAAATAACAGCGTGATGGAAACATCTTTTAATTAACCAGCTAATCAACAGCCATAATAATAAAATACAGTTACTGATATTAAAGAAAGCCTTTTACTGGTAATTCCTTTGTTTGTCGTTTGGCAACGTTTTACTAAAAGGAATCGTTGTGCTATCAAAAACGGTTCACTGCTATTCTGATCCGCGGTTAATATGCAGGCAGATTTAAGGGATTTTAAAAATGTGTTATAACAATGCCTGGTGTCTATTCCATAAATATACTGAAGGTTTAATTGTAAACATTTATTTATATTTCGCTTTAAGCAGATGTGCAGTACTTTATAAAGGGGTTGTCAGGTGTGAAATGGTAATGGAACAGTTTGGGTAATAACAGAACCATAGGACGGTTGGTTAATCTAGCAGCTCTTTCTGAGGCGGCCATAAGTAATAGATCCCAGGGATCCCATCATTGGCGGGTGAGAAATGAAGGGAGAAACATTTACTCGGCGCCTGTTTGTTTTTTGTAGACCGCTTTGTAGTGTCCCTGGTGTATCGGTGTCGGCCCCTAAACGCGCCCGGTCAACGGCTCGTGCCATTAAGCCGGATCCCCTGAATCACAAGGCATTTAACGCCAGGTGCTACCAAGTCTCCCACTTTTCTCCTCGTTCTCGAGACAAAACCACACGAGTTTCTCGGTCAGGTTTATCTATTTACTCCAACTAAACACGTGACTGGATATCGGAGAATTTGTTCGTTTTTCAACCAAACTTTTAAAAGATATACATATTCCTGTCTCTTTCGCGACAAAATAACTTTTTTGTTTTCCATAACGAATCTGTAAAATACAGAAACAGATCGATAAACCGTCACCCGTGGAGATCGATCAGGTCTCTCTCTCTCTTCTCTCTCTCTCCTCTCTCTCTCTCCTCTCTCTCTCTCCTCTCCTCTCTCTCTCTCTCCTCTCTCTCTCTCTCCATCTCTCTCATCATCATATCTCTCTCCTCTCTCTCTCCTCTCCATCTCTCTCTCTCATCATCATCTCTCTCTCTCTCATCATCATCATCTGTCTCTCCCCATCTCTCGTCATCTCTCTCTCTCTCTCTCTCTCTCTCTCTCTCTCTCTCTCTCTGTGTTCCGGAGGCTACCACCCTGGCTGGCTGGCTGGTTGTAGGTTAGGGGCCGGACGGTCTCACGTTAAATACTTCGCGATTTTTCAGCTGATGCGTCTTCTCTACAAATTTCTTTTTCACATACGAGAAAATACGGATGATCAGAGGAAGTTAACGATATATTTAGGGTGTTTAAAAGGATGGGTTCGCCCTATACTATAACCTTCTATTTTTTTAACCACATAGGAAATGATGTCGTGCTGTTTATTCTTTTATAACCAGATATTTTCTAATCTATTTCTTTTTTATTAATTGAGACTTTCATCAGTCCAGCAATTATTTTATATTTTTGTGCTGGCGATTAATGATCAACGAGTTTTGCTAGATTCCTGATTTCGGCGCATAGGCAGGAGCGGTTTGACTCGCTTGCTTTCCGTCGGCAGTTTTCTCCGGTTACTCCGGTTTCATCACATCCATCTCAATCTCCCGTCTCCAGCAGTCAATCCCAGCACACCACGCTTCGCGCGGACGCAAACGACATTCAGACGGTCACGGGGACACATCTATATACTAGAACAGGAATTAGTAACCGTCCGATCCTCTGTCTGGTTAGAACCACGGTCTCAGCGCGGAAAATCGGGGACTCGACAGATCGCCAAACTTTCTGGAGGCAAAGTCTCTATGGAGCATTTCACGACCCAGAGGTTCCTCAAAAATTATATTATTTAACAAAGAAATAGTTTTCTTGAAAAACAAGAATATACACTAACCTCGTAAACCCGGTTTTATTCTTGTTTTTCGTGGGGTAATTAAAGTGGCTGACAAAACCGTCTTCAGCCCCCACTATGTCTTAGGGACTGAGGACATCACAAGAGGTTATTACAATAGACTACTTTTAGGGATGTTTGATTAAACCAGGTGGTAAAATTAAAAGATGAATAGTCTGGAATGAACCATTCCTGTTTGTATTTCCATGTAATTTGAATAATCTAGTTTGGATATGAAACAATGTATCCGGTTATGAAAAAGCAGCGTTTTAAATCGTTCATCATCATCATCATCATCATCATCATATTATTATTATTATTATTATTATATTATATTATATTATTATTATTATTATTATATTAGTATTATTATTTTATATTATTATTATATATTATTATTATTATTATTATTATATTATTAGTATTATTATTATTATTATTATTATTATTATTATTATTATTATTATTATTATTATTATTATCTAAAAGCTAGGATTTAACTTATTCTAAAAACTCTTTGCTCAAGTAATGATCTACAAAATTATGCGATTTTAATGGGAGTAACTCCTCGTCTCAGTTTAGTTTTTTAAGTGAAGTGACAGGTGATCCTAACAGGTGCGTGTCGGTCGATAAGTAACAGTGGACTTAAGACGGCCCTACGTAATCGTTCCTTTGTGCTGACATCTTTATATTTACTGCTTATATAATTCCCATATCAGCAAAGCGTTTCCCTTCTAAGTGATAAATCCTACATTTTTAAAATCTTATTGCTTTTCATATATCTGATTAATGAACTCTGATTGACGACATATTCCATTTTAATTTAAAACAAAAATAAAATTACCAAAGGTTCCTGGGAATCAGTCAGCACCTGGAATAGAAGGTGTCTCGCCAACACCACCGGGATGGAAGTCCACGTGGTGTTTGTCTGCACGTCTCCTAACACTACCCTGAGTGGCAGCGTGAATTTAAAAAAAACCGAAACTCTGCGCCTGTGCATATATAGACAACCATTAAAGTCTATCCTACACCGCTGGGTCTGGCTCAGTCAGGAGAGAGAATCTTCTTCCTATAAGTCACAAAACACTGATACCTCGTTTACAGTTGGCTCCATGACATCCTTAAACAGAGGCAATAGCGACTGCGACGTGAAGCGGCAGCATCCATTGTTGAACAGGAGTCTTGTTATCTAGTTAATTCATCCACACAGTGCGCATTCAGAAAGTCTCCCATTTATGTCGGATGCTAATAATAATGTTTAAACCTGGGATAACCCTAATCCCCGAGACCTTTCTGGCCCGCTTGGCTGCTGCCAAGAACTACTTGGTCCATTTGATTTCTACTGCAAATTTTAAATTTACATTTGGGAAAATTATTTATCGGAGTATAACCACAACCATACAATACACACACACACACACAACAATACACACCACACATACAATACACACACACAATACAACACACACACACACACATACACACACACACACACTCACACACAACAAACACACCACACACACACACACACACACCACACACACAACAACCACACTACCATACACACACACACACAATAACATACTACACACACACACACACATACACCACACAACACATACATACATACACCACACACCACATACACACACCACACACACACACACAATACATAACTACACCACACACACATACAACATACATACACACACACATACAATACATACACCACACACAAACACACACACACCACACACACACACACACACACACACCACGTGTTTGTTTAACTGAGCTATTTCTAAACTCTTCCTCATCCTGTACGTCTTGTCACAAGTAACAGATCGTGTGCACCTGTGATTAAACGAAACTACCCTGATATCGTGACTTCGTAATTGTAGAATCATCAAAGAAAGAAATATCATCACAAGTTGACTACAATCAGTAAAGAATTTTTAAAAAAATATTTGGCTAAAGTAAACCAGGATGAATCGAGACCTCGGGCTCACGTCTGCAAAACGTTAAACGCCCACAATAAGATACGAGTTATCTTTCCTGACGACAAAAGGCCAAGTTACACGGAAGAAACAGAGAGCAGTGTGCTTGACTGACTTATGAATGGTAGCTCGGTTGCAACATCTAAACATTTTTTTTAAAAAATGTAAGTTCCATTACAATCAGTACGCTTCTTTCAACGACTTACAAGCATATTTGTACCATTTTGAAAAAAAAATCTGGATTTCTGGAGTTGATAAACTGTTGGAAGGCAGTTTCAATTGCTGCTTGGATGGAGAAGGATTTCATATAGAGGAACTTGTTGAGGTATTTGAAAAGGTGGTGGTCTGTGGGAGAAAGGTCTGGTGAATAGGCTGGGTGAGGGAGAACTTCGTACCCCAACCTGTTCAGTTTCTGAAGAGTTACTTTTGCAACATGAAGACAAGCATTGTGTGGAGCAGGAGTGGGTCTCTCCGATTCACCAATGCCGGCTGTCGTTGAGAGAGTTTCTGATGAACATTTAATTCATGACAGTACCTTTCAGCTGTGATGGTTTCACCAGGTTGCAAGAAGTTATAATGGATGACACCAGTTGCAGTCCGGAGGTTGTGTTCTCGAATATGGTTAGGCACCTTGTCTCTGTCGAGCCACTGTGCTGATCATTTTGTGGTTGTCGTAAAGGATCCATTTTCATCACACGTAATGAGTCTGTCAAGAAAGGTCATTTTTATTTCTCATGATAAGTGAAGAGCAGATCTCCAATCGATGATTTTGTTGCTGTTCATTGAACTCTTGATGCACCCACTTGTCAAGCTTTTTCACCTTACTGATTGTGTCAAGATGCCAGGAAACAGTTGCGGTGCTTACGTCAAGCTCTCTAGCAATTTCTCGCAGTTTTCCTTGGATCGGCTTCAACTGAGGCTTTCAGACAGTTTTCATCACAGCTGGAAGGACGTCTGCTTTGTTCTTTGAGGCTCACATCTCCTGATCAAGCAAACCATTGTTGTACTGTGCGCTTATTTTCTGTGTCCTCGATTCATGCTTTCTTAATGTTACCAGTTGCCTCACTCACTTTGTGGCCTAGTTTGAACTTGTGAAGCAAAATTGCACAAAAAACGTTTCTATCCATGCTTCACTCAGAACCCTGAAACAAATATTCATTTTATGATTTTTATAAAAGGTAGGTTTTGCCTAATGTATGCCAAAGCACACACTACAAAACGACATATGACTTATCTAAATACACCCTCACAAGTATGCAAAAAATGAACCCCAAATTAACATAATGTAAAAACCGACAAAACTTCTGTAACGACCTAATATTTTATATCAAGATTTGCTATATTATCATAAGTAATTCAAATGTACGGTACATTTGGTAACTCTCTCTCTCTCTCTCTCTCTCTCTCTCTGCGCCTGGTTGCTGCGTCGTATCTGAAGTGGGTTCAAAACCCATTACGGACTGATGAGTGCCATAGTTTAATGTCGGAACTCCGTGATATTATTGAAAGAAGACAGTAATAAAGGTTTAACAGCGTTCTGATATAAAATGAGCAATGAAGTATTAGTTTCATCGTTGGTTGTTAGAAAGTAATTAGTCAACGTCCTATATGTTAATGAAGAGTAGATGTTTTGAAGAATTATATGGCCAGCCCTAACTTCGAGTGTGGAGGAAGGGCTTTAAAACTAAATACCTGCCGATATTATGAGAAGATTTGGTGAAGGCCTAGATCGAGTGAAGAAGGATAAGTGATCTGGTGGCGGCTCGGTTAAATGAGAGCAAGACAGTACAACACCTGTTCAATCTACTGCAGGACAATGACTAAAGGTAAACAAGGTTTGATTTATACAGATAGCGGTAACTCCTACGACAGCTAACAGAGCCACGCATCTGTGCAGAAGCCGTAAACTCAATGACGGTACGGAAGCAGAAAAATTATCTTATCTACGACAGCGCGTGTTCGTTCAGAGATTAAGCGGCAACACAAGTTTTATTAAAATATATTGAACAATTCTCGCGGTGATGATGATTGGGAAACTGTGAGATTTCGGGATTATCTCGCAAATTCTCATCAACGAGGTCAAACCCCGCGAGCTCTCATCATTAACGCGACGAGATCTCGCCGCGTACAAGCAAAAGATAGCATCAGAAAGAGACCGAATTTCAAGCTCTGGGATGAGATACTTACACGTAAAAATCATCTTCCGTGAATCTGCGCATAAAAAGACAATTAAAACCTTAGAGCAGAATTCACTGTTTGTACGGAACAATACCTGAAGAGAGTTAACCAAATCTGACCTAATTAGCTCAAGCTCACATTGCAGCCACATTCCAGGAATCTTAACTGCAGTACAGTACGAGAGACACAAACAGACCGACGAGCTTGCAATTTGTCGAAACATTGCCATAAATGTGTAAGATCACCTTCTCACAAGCACTAATGAAATCGTCACGGAATTTCAGCTGTCTTTCCTGAACTAAAACATCATTCCTTTCTAATATGGGGTGGGTAGATTGACGGAGATTGCAATCCGCTTAACGATTAACTGTTCCAGCCACCGTCATTGCAATGGGGAAAGTTGTTGTATAGAGGAAAGCCTCGACCTTTTCTGTATAATCGTTTTATGGTAGAAGATCACGTGATCAGAGCCGCCATAACAATAAGAGAAAACTTCCCTTACACTCTATGGCACTGTAGTATCACGGATGTCATCCCTAAAATATGATATCCCGGTACAATCTATATAAATAAGGCGCCACCATATCTCCAATAAAACGTATAATTTATAATTATAAAAATAACTTTACGCTTTTTGTACAACTATTTCTCATGTCGTCCATTTTATCACTCAGAAAATATTTCTTTTTTAAAATGTTCGTACGAAGACAACTCTGGTGAGGGGACGTGCAGTGCCAAGGTTATCCGCTAGAGGGCGTGTCCTCCAGCACCACGAGGGCTTCGCTCTTTTCTCTTTGGCAGTAACAAAAATTCCAACCAGATCTCTTCATTTTAAAACCCTGGAGGAAGCCAGGGAGGTCCAGCCAGCCTCTCAGTTTTGGCAGTGGGCTGCCCCGACACATCCCATTTATTCTGGTAATTATGGCACATTAGTATGATGCCTTACAACTAATCGTGAAGAGTTTAGTGGAGACGCAGCCTCCGGGATCCAGACACCAGGAGCTCTCCTCTCGTCGACGCTCTATGTGCTGACGGGTTCGAGAAAGAAGAAAATGGCCTTGCAGATGCGGTGATACGTTCATTAGTTGTACAAGTCTGTTTACCATCTTCATCATGGCTTGCCACAATGTTTGAGAAGTAAAGGGGAATATCGTCCAGGGACTCACTTATATAATATTTTGATGAGCTCTCATGTGATTTTGCCGAAATGTCGGTATTGTATCAAAGACGAGGTGTAACAGTAAAACAGAACGGCCTAAACTCACTCAGTGCATAACAGGTTGATTCTATTACCCCTTGATGCGGGAGGAAGCGAAAAAAAACAATGTTTGGCGCTGTATTAACTCGCTCTTTTCTCTACGCAGAAGCTGTAATGGCTGCCCAAAGAGGTGAATCGTGCATAAAGACTGACTGTTTAGGAAAAATAGCTTTGCAAAGAGATGCGGTTACACCATTTTTATTAGCCCTTTTATTATTATTATTATTATTATATTATATTATTATTATTATTATTATATTATTATTATTATTATTATTATTATTATTATTATTATTATTATTATTATTATTACTACTACTACTTTAAAGTCGAGTAAGGGTGTTATGAACTAGTTCAAAAGTTGTTCGGTCGGACAGCGTTAGGTTTGCTTGTGTCGCCTAGCAACCAGGGACTTTGGATGCTCGGTAACTTAGGTGGACATTCGTGGCAGGTGCGATTGTAGCCGCCTGTGACTTATGTGAGTAGGTAAAACCACCGACACACGAGAAGACACATCCAGCACCTGGAGCAATAGAGTTACCACCTTGGCGGAATTGAATCGAAGGATGATATACGGCATCGTACGCGCTGCTTTAAAACAGGCAGACCCTCCTCCCTGCTGTTCGGTGTGGTCACAAAATGTTTTAACTAATATATGCACGTTTTAGTGCGTTAATCCCCCATTCCAACCTCGCCAGGCAAGCCGACATCTGTCCACAATAAAACATCTCTCCGCGCCTTTCAGCTCGAACCATCAGAGATAGTGACAAGAGATTCTATAAGCTTCCGCAAAGATGATTATCTCAGTCCCGACACCTATCGACCGGAACAGTAGCTCATTAATATACATTTGTTTTGTTGTTCGTGTCGCATGCGTTGGCAATAAAATCGCAGAAAGGGAACTCTCAGCGGTTTCCGTCCATCTCTTGAAGGTCGCCACTTTAAACTTACAACGAAAATATAAAAGCTTTGGGTAAATCGATTATTTGTTTTCATATTCACGCGGTGTTCGCCAACCTGGCCGTTATGGAGCGGCTGTATTGTGACTGGGCTGGCTACAAAGGCGCGGACAGAACTGCGGGTCCCTTTGAGGCTATATCGAGTTGTGCGCCAACGAGTTTTCCACGGCCACCACCAATGATCGGTAAGCATCTCTCCGCATCTCGGACGGCTTCTGATGGAGCCAGGTCGCGTTAGTGCAGCCGTTTAACCTTTCAGGCAGCAGAGAGAGACAGAGAGAAATGGTTTTAAAATGTATGAGTACCAATAGCATAACAACCGGTGGTTTACTTTTATCAGTCCTGGACGATATGGCAGGAAAGAAAAAAGCGATACCTTTGCGAGTGTCGTCCAAAGAAACGACTTTCTGTCTGCAACACCAGACCGATAGAACTTGAGCCTCCGTTACCAGCGACAGAGCAGCTGGCCAACTCGTGTGTCATTCCATCTATTCGTCGTAAACTTCCCCAGTTAAGTTTTCCTTTGTAGTTCTTTTCGATAATGAAGTCAGGGAAATAAATCAGATCATCAGTGAAGCGCAGGAGAGTGTTTAGAGAAGAACTCCTTTGTTCCCGATGGATCGTCCCAACAATTGATTAACTCGCGACTTCTGTTCCGGCTGAACAGATCTCACAATTCCTTGTTTGATTGAAAGTAAAACGCGGGTTGGTTTGTTTTTTGTGTTTTTATTATTTAATTTTTTCTAAATTTAACAAACGACTGCCAGAATTACGGTTATGGCTGCCTGATTGCACACGAGCAATGAGTGACTTGATGCGAGTTGACAGGGAGCTGGGCAAGGAAAACGATCCACCTTTTGTTTTCCAGATCGCCCCGTCACCGTGGACAGACGATACAGCGACGGTTCCAAAAGGGTTTTGTCTATTTTGGATGAAACATTCTAAACCACCATCAGCAGGAGACTGAAGAGTAAACGATTTCTGAGTCATCGTCACCATGGCAAGAGCAGAAACGTCTGTTGCGAGCGTAGCTAGAATATCTGGTAACGGAGACAAATTACTTGGTTCCACGGACACAGACTTATTTTCTCTGTGAATGGCCGTGTGGAAGAAAAAAATCCAGACCTACGACTAAGAAAATACTGCTTAGAGTTGCGTGTGCACGACTGTAAGCTAGTCGTCGCCGCCGATCCACAGGTGCCCGCCAATGCTAAGCCGCAGTGCTTGCAGACAAACCCTACCGACAGCTTACCAAGGACAGCCAAAACTCAGGTCTTTACCCCATCTAGTGGAACGAGGCTAAGACAAACTCAACCACGGCACCGGACGCGGGCTGCAAAGAAAGAAATACCCAGTGTTTGGTGCCGAACATGGAGAGGAGATAAAAGTACACAGACGTTCAGTATCTGGAATAACGACTCGCTCCCCAACCAGACAGTTCTAACAGCTCCGTCTCATTATTTTTCATGAAGAATTGTTACAAAATCATATGGGTTGAATTTCTATTTTAAAAAGATTAAATCATTACCCTACTCCACAAATAAGCAGATCAAAGTGATACTTTAACGGTATATTCAGATATTTAAGCCTATGTTTTAATTTCTTACTCCAAGTTTCTTCGCAATTACCAGATTTCTCCACCAGCTGAGAAACTCTCGAACATTGGCAATCAGTTCTAATTAGGAAGCGCATAAGCAGAAACATCCCAGGAGAAGGCTGGACCTTTCAAAGACTGCCACCTTCAATTTATTGTACACCGAAGTTTGGTTTTCGTAATCAGCAAGTCGTGCGAATACTGTTTAGTTTGGACACCAGATGCCGCAAAAAGATTTGGCTGGCGGAGTCGCTCGAGACCGTCACGAGACCCCTCGGCTATGTCACTTCCAGGGGCGGGGAAAGACTGTATTAAAGTTTCAACAGCGAACAAACCACTGCCTCGGTTATCCCGAATTATAAACGTTCATGTAACGGAGAATTAAAGCAACAAAATCAAACTTATTGAGACGTTAAAACCTGTGTTGATTTTTTTTACCAATTTATCGAACAAATTCTCATTATAAATTCAGTATAAATCTACGATTTTCGCACAGAAGCCGATTACCCGAACACCAGCGGACGGGGTCTCACCCGATGGGTTTGTTAACACAGAATATGCTTATCTAAGTTCTGCGAGGATCGCCGCGAACCGCTGCCTGTCTTGTTTTCTGGACAGCGGTGTAAATAGGGAGGTAGGTTTCCATCTTCCCCATTTTGTGCTGTAGCCGTTAGCGTCTGGGCAGGATGAGGAGGCTGGTGAGTGGCTGTTGCCTTTAGTGAAGCAGCAGATAAACAGGCTGCTGCCACCAGGTGGCGCCCCACGTCGTCCTCCTCAATTACAGCTGCTACCTTCACGACACCAGACTGGGTCTTCGGACTGCGCAATAGATTAAGTTTGAAAAAAAATAATTAGTTGTCGCTGACTGGGCGAATTTTAACGTATCAGACCTTTTTGCTTTCGTGGCAATCCTCAAAGAGGGCTGTGATTCAATAAGAATCTCCAACTACCATCTAACATCATTTAAAAAATACTATTTCCGGGTTGGTTCAGTTTGCTCATTAAATTTCCCGTCTGTAACTGAAAACTACTTAATCATTCGTCAGCTTCGCGCTGTACGCTCAGATTAATTCGGATCTGGCTCGTCGTAAAGAAGACAAAAACTAATTACCGAGAAAACAAATGTCTCTTGTTTATCATAAGACTTCTAATTAAAACTATCATCCTCGTTAGTTTACGGGCGCAACTAGCTGGCTGGGGCAATCGAGCCTGGCGGGGGGGGGAGGTCACGTGGTCTCTCTTATGACAGATGACCCTAACTTCCACAAGGTGGGCGATGGAAGTGGTCTAATCACACGCTGCGCTGACCATCTGGGTGGACGAAAAAAAACATTAGTTCTACTCACAAAGTGGGTCCGCGCGCTTCGGTTCTGTAGGTGCCAGAAAACTGATACTAAGTAAACATGGCGGAAGCTGAGCGAGAAGCGACCTCTAAGCGGTTTGTCTTAATTCCGCTACTAGGGAGAAGTTCTCCTCACATCAGCTGATATCTACACACACGTGTATGAATATATCTGTACGGAAGGAAAGAGCTTATTTATTACCTAGCGCCTTTGACGAAAACGTTCTCTTGGCTGGACGCCTGGAACTAACTGTTTTACTGGTTGCATACTAACCTCGCTTTCATACTAACCAGTCAGTCAGGCTTTTAAGTTGGTCAATCTCGAGGTCGGCGTGTTCTTCGTGAGGTGCAAACTGACCACCTAGTCACTCGACAAGAGCCTTGGGGGTCATAACCTACCAGTGCTGCGGCATCCTGAAGTTTCCAGATTGAGAACGGAAGTTAGTGCTGTAACACCGAGTTCGCTAGTTGGCGTGGAGAAATGCTTAACGAATAACAGCGCCATCAATATCCCACGCGGATAGCAGATGCTACGTCAGGGCGAGACCGATTCAAGTTTACCAGCAAGATACAGGTTCAGACAAGGATAGCAACGCACCTGGGGAAGCGCAAGCTCGAGGAGTGAGCCATCTGAAGAACGCAGGTCGGCTTTATCAGAGTGTGGCAGCAAAACTAACCAGATCTTAGCTGATCGACTGCCGCCAAAAGCAAGAAAGTCCATAATTAAGCGAAACTGACAAAAACTATTTCATGAGGGAAGAAAGTTAATTCGTTAATTAATTAATCGTGTTCGCTTTTCTGTTAGCATTTCTGAACCATTACTAGCGAGACGGATGTGGTTTTTTTTGGATGCATTACTCTCATTGGGTAATACCAACAAATGCCCAGACACGGCTATTCTTTCTAGCTCATTTTGGTAGCTTTCACGTTGGACAGTACGCGAGGGAACTGTTAAAAAATTTTAATACGCTACTAGCAGAAAATAATTTACAAGCAAAATACCTGATGCTAGTGAAAGTTAAGTTAAATTTTTGGGCGAAGACATGCGAGGCCGGTTGAGAGGAAACGGTAAAGGGTCGCGTGCAGAGATGCGCACTGATTAACCGAGACCGTTGTTTGTGGGACCGTTCGATCCAGAAGATCACCTGGCCATCCCACGCTGTGCTCGCGGGAAATTTCTATTCGTTTTATGCCATTTTTCGTCAGCAGTGAGTTCATAGATTCTACTCTTGAGACGTTTGTTGACTGTAGCCCGTCGGCACATTCTTTTGCTAGTATTAACAGGTATTTCCTAACCCACATCGACAAGTTATAAATGTTGGATATTTTCCATGCTGGTTGGAGTGTCCAGCTATTGCTAATCCACAACCCGCACCACAAGGCTTAGCTTCGGTCCGCCCACCTAAACCTGCAGGAAGGGACAATTTAAACGTGCACCAGTCGTTTATGAAGATATCAAGAATATCAAGTCTTGCGAATTGATGCTTTAGCTTGGAGATCTGTCTCAGCCTTTTTTTCCAAAACAGATCACCTATATACAATCTACAGTAATCAAATAATCTTTTTCTTCAATTGAAAAGAACAGACAGTACTATTCTTCCCGTGGACGGTTAGCGACTCCATGCACATTCTTAATGAAGTTGTGTAATGGCTACACATTTGTTACATTGGGCAGAAACTTCGGAAATGTTGCGGCTCTTGGAGATTCTTTTAGAGTAGCATCTCTGTAAACCTCCAACTTTTTCTGTCTGCAATCCCTCCTTGGTAATAAGGCGTCACAAATATTATTGCATTTATCTGAAGCTCAAGTTTTCGTTTGTTAAGTTGAATACCTTTTGTCAATCTTGATCATGATCTTCAAAGGCCTCCTCCACCTCATGAATTACAGCGCCATCTGCATTGCAAACGACTATGAAAGTTTACCAGTGCTGCCAAAAACCTCTTTTGGAATATCTCATATGCAGAAATCCCAAATAAAATTTAAACCCTTCTGTAGTGGCCGAGATGAGTCTGAAATACAGTCAAGGCACTATACTAGATTTCCTGTCCAGCTACAATTGCTAGTACCTTGCAGAGACATCCGCCTTGGAAAACGCTCGAGATATGCCAAATTCATGAAAAGCGTCTAATAGACTAAGGTCCCTTATTGAAGAAAGAAGACTCGATGGATATAGGGAGGTAGAAATACTATTCAATGCTACCATTTCTGTTTTCTAGTCCATTCTCTCTGAAAGCTTGTTTCTATTTCCTGGCAAGAAGTACTGTTATCCAGATGCAATTAAACTTTGAAATGCAGTTCAGCCAGCACAGTCAGAAAAAAGATACAAAACATTAAAACGAATTTTAACAATTCCCTATGACAGAGCTACCAATAAAACCGTACGGATGAAGGGCTGTAGAGACCAGCATCTCGTGCCTAATATGGAGTAAATCGCACACCTCGAGTTGCTTTAAAATGGCAGCTTTCAGCGTTCCCTAGAAAGGGTCTAGTGACCTCTCTTCGAGGTCAGGCCTGTAATTATCATCGCTGCACTTTCTTGCAAGTTCTACTTAATTTTTCTTTGCCTACGGATCGGAGTCTCCAACAAAACACATCCTCTGGTTGTTTCTCCGCACCCCTGAAAGGTGACAGACTTTTATATCACAATTAAAATTCCACTTCTATCCTTGGGCGGCGGACGAGTTCTTGGCATAAACTTCAGTAAAAACCCTACTTTCCAAACGTTAACGATTTACGTAAAATTTAATCAGTTAAAGACACGCGCGCAACTCGTATGGAATTTATTCAGAAATAAATATAATAAAATTATAAAAGTAGACAAAGAAACGTTTTAAGTTCTCTCCAGCTTCAACATTTATACAGTGAGAATCTCTATATCGGAGACAACCCTGGTGAGAGATCGTGGTGCCCCGATTATCCGCTAGAGGGCATTGTCCATCCTGCATCACAAGGAGCCCGTTACTTCCGACTTTGGCAAGGAAATACTTACTAGGATTCTCCATTTTTACAAGGGGAGGGGCAAAATAAGGTTCATGGGTGAAAGCCAGATGCCAGGTGGTAAAGAAGAGTGAGAAGAAACCATGCCAGGGAGGTACGCTGAGCAGAGCCAACCGGAAATCAGACTCGGCCCCTGAGCTTTGGATGTCCAGTAGTTTAATCACCGGCTGACTGTCTGCTCTAACCAATTATTGGAATTAAACAAGTCTTAGTTAAAAACGCATAAATTTTATTAATTTGCATCATTATTCTAACGTACATTTAAAATTAATAAAAATTCCAAGAAGTGTACATACACCAATGGCCAAACGTAAGCAACAAAATTTATCTTCAAATACATTGAACTTTGTTTTATAAGGTCTTTTCGGATATAATGCGGTTGTATGTTAGGTTTTTTTAATTAAGTGGAGGTAAACACTATAGTATTGTGCACTTCAATACCCTACGACTGTTTCAAAGGGCGCTGCAAAGCTAATCACCTGGCCTGTACCTAAAACTTTATAAAAATGGTAACTGTTATATTGAGTATCCAAGTTAAATACACTGTTGAAATATTTAACTTTCCATTTTTTCTTAAATTTTATTCTTTACTATTGAAAAACCTTGTCCAACCAGGAAAGCGAAGTTCTGTTTCGCTCTGGTGGCTCCCGTTACCAGTATGTTTACTGCTTTAAACTAGCGAGCACGCACCAGTATTTAAACGATATCAACCACGGCTGTGATATTTATCGACACCGCAGCTGTAGAGATCCTTCCATAAAGATAACCAAGACGAAGTTTTATCTATCTCCATCTCATCCTCCTGGTATTCGAGAACAGCTCAGTTGGCTACAGAGATAGTTCCTCTTACAAGATGCAGTGATAACGTTGAACTACTACAGAACATGGATGGGAGAAGGTTACAGCATCAAAGACTTTCTTTTCAGTCTATAAATCCAGACTTTAACATGAAAGGATTAGGATCCTAAACAGTTTACGTCATTTAGATTTTAAATGGTACTGCGACCCATGATTAGGTTTGAACAGAACTTCCTGATAAGTGGTAATAACTGCATTTGTTACTTATACTCCTAATTTAAACCAAGAATACAGTTTATAAGACTGAATCGCAGTTTCTTGGGAGGATCATGCGAGTAATAGTCGGAAACTTCGGGGAAACAGAAAGCAAACAATTCAGGTTTTAAAAGACGACAACAGATCAGTCATAAAAGCAGATTATATTTCATGTCTTGCAATAGAATATGTTCGATATGGTTTGCTCTGTTTAGGCCCCATGGCTGCTTAGGGTAATCGGCCGAGCGATTCTCAAGTCAAAGTCTGCCAATTTAGCGCTTCTCTCGCCGAAATCTCAAACCTGAGAAAGTCGTTTAGGGCCCACAAGCCGACCGATTAACTACAGACACGTACAGAAGCAAATATCGACGTCGGATTTTCTTTTTATCGTAGCAGGCCGCCCGTCACTCGCAGACTCCTGAAAACTTCCGAAACCAGAACTGGTGACGTCAGTCTATGACAAAGGGTTTATCGGGAATTAATCCGCTTCCACTAATTGCTTTGCTTGCTAGTTTGTGTTCACCGAAAAGACAGCAGCCCTGAGCCGAATGGTTACGCCGGACAGACATCAAGGGAAAGAACGTTCGCTGAGAGCTGGGGAGGAGGAGAATACTAAAGGGCCAACTTTGCTTTAATTAGCTATGTCCATTTGGTAATCTTAAAAAAAAAATTAAATACATAGGGTTTGTTTTAAAACAGGGTGGTGGTTTTATCCAAACTGCACCCGGCTGTGACGTCGGCCAAGCGGGGACCCATCTGACAAGACTCGTTAGTAGATAGAAATCCATTTAGCCGAGGACAGAGACTAACACCTACGGACTGGACGGATTATGGTCGGTTCCCACTGGCGGCCGAATTCTGGCCCTTAGAGTAGGAGAAATAGGTCCCCCATCGTTTTTACCTTCTTCTCCACATCTGCTGTGCGCTGAGAGGTAAGTGAAGAGTGGGAGAATCAGCTGAGCGTAACCGACAAATTTAAATAATTTTAAGCCTTTCTTTCTACGATGGAAAATTCTAATTAAAAAGTGTTCAAAGGGAAATGTTTTAAACAAGAAGTGGCTACCGCATGGCCGCCAGTCGGCTTCCTGATTGGATTCCAACTTTCTACAAACAGCTGAGAAATCATGTGGTTGCTCGGCCGATTGAAGTCCATCAAGCAAATCAGATTTCACGTTAAAGTCACCTGTTCGTACTTCCGTGAGAATGAAAGAAAACAAAATCGCAGCTACCTGTCGGGTTTCCAGAATTCGAGATTAGAATAAACCCACTTCGCAATTCTTCTTTTTGGTGAAGTTATTGACACTCCAGTGTATGATTATTAGTAAGGCATTGGTATCATTTGTTATCGTGAATCAAAATCGATGGTTTGTCTATAGATATTATTTTTCAATTTTGGTTGAAAATGAATGAAAACACCACTCGCTTCAACAACCTGTTATGTCGGAAATGGAAACGTGAGTCCGAAACAGAAGTTTGCAGTCTGAGTGAAATAACAAACGAGAAACTGGTCTGGTGTTTTAAAAAAATGCATAAATCAATACAAATAGATACAAACAAAATCTGGAATATCCGTTGACATCCACGACTTTCTAACACTTTAAAATAAACTTCTTTTTAGGCTTTTGAACCATTTGCATCTCTTTTCCCGAGCAATGGGTGAGAAGTTGGTAACTCTTCGAAATCTGCTTCAGCACCCTGGGTAGTGACTCTCCGACGCTTCAGTACAAAGTTTCCAAGACTTAAACTGAGTTTCTGAGAAGACTGATGTATATGATTGCGATCAATGGCCCATCAAGATTATCGTTTTGCCATTCTTTGTTTTCTCACGGTCCAACCCATCACCAGGTGCCAGCGTCAGATCCCTTTAAACTCACGAAAGTTTTAGTTCTCTTGTTTTTTCCTAGACTTCGAACGACCATCGACGGTTTGTCTGATGGGGTCAGAGACGGGTTTGCTGCAGCAGATATATCTATCTTTCCCGAATAAGGAACGGCAGTAGGTCTTTGAGCAACTCGTCAAGATTTTGATGCCAGCCCACGGAAGCCAAAGATCCGTTCCTTCACCAACTGCGCCCCACTCTGTGAGAGGGGTTTGGGGCTCTTTGTCCGATCGGGTCCCGGTATTTCTCGGAGACCTGCGCTCTTATTTCTCGTTCGGGTTTTTCTCCATTACATCTTGCCGCTTCCTTGAAGCAATCGGCCATTTAGTTAAATATTTCGTGCGGCAGAAAGAAAAAGAAAGGGATCGCATACATTAACAAAGGTCCTGCCTGACCCATTAAGGAGGGATACGACCCCTGACACGGGTTTGCGAAAGCGAACCTGGATCGTTCTACACTCGAGCCGTCTTCATCGGCCGGCCTACCAGTCGCGTTACGTCACTAAACGTTACTTCTACTACTACTACTATACACTACTACTACGACTACTACTCTAATAATAATAATAATAATAATAATATAATAATATAAGCAAAACAGCAGGCTTCACACAAATGTACTTGTATGTGACAGACCTTCTCCTCATAATGTGTACATACCACGTGCTGACCTGTGACCCATGCATACACTTATCCCACTAACGATTTCGGAGACGTTGCAGGAATTTCCACTTCATCACCTCTTTTATTCTTAAAAATAAATTAAAAAATAACAATCCCATAAAGGCTCAAGACTCCCCCCCCCTTGTGCTATATTTATTAAGTTAGTGTCGCGTTCTGTGAGCGAACAGGGCAGTCTGAATGAGGTAAGTGTGACACCATAAATCGCTTGTGGATCTGACCCAAAATCTGCTAATGTTGTAAATCGTCGGTCTCGCTGAACCCCGGCGGTGTTCTTCGACTTGCGGTCGGGTCGAGCCCCCCAACGGCTCTCGCTGAGCCTTACGGAGCAACTTCTAGCCTAGCGATGGCGAAGAGATTTTCGATAGAAAGTAGGACGAAAATGAGATAACATGGCTGCTGGGCCTCATTTTAAAGCTGCGAATTTTTTAATGGTTCAGCTTCACATTCTTTGAGATTCCATTTGGTAGCATTTTGTTTAACGTCACCCGATACGGAGAGAGGGGAGGGGAGAGAGAGATGGAGAGATGGTGGAGAGAGAGAGAGAGAGAGAGAGAGAGAGAGATGGAGAGAGAGGAGAGAGGACAGAGAAAGAGATGGTAGAGAGAGAGAGAGAGAGAGAGAGAGAGAGAGATGGAGAGAGAGAGAGAGAGAGAGAGAGAGAGAGAGAGATGGAGAGAGAGAGCGAGAGAGAGAGAGAGAGAGAGAGAGAGAGATGGAGAGAGAGAGAGAGAAGAGAGAGAGAGGAGAGAGAGATAGATGGAGAGAGAGAGAGAGAGAGGAGAGAGAGAGAGCGAGCGAGAGAGAGAGAGATTGTAGGTCTTGTTTAAAATAGCACTTTGTTTTAAGGAACGGAAGACGCGAATCCCCGTCATTCACTCTTTATTCTTTCGTTCTTTCTCTCTTTCTTACACGACATAAATTACTGCTTGGTTCATTGATTACGCATGCTCTTGTGGCGCCCGAGATTAATGTGACCACGTCTATCCTTTTACCTGCTCTGTTAAACAATTACTGTGTATCAGTGTCTGCCAGAACTATTTAAGCGCCACAATTTTACAGGAGTGCTCGTGTTTATCTTCTTTATGAAAAATTACCAAAACGACGCTCACTAGTACTCAGTAAACCACGGTGGGGATCTTCTAGGGAATCGATGATACCTGAAGCACTGGCTGATCCAAAGTTTCCCATTAGTAAACGCCTATGCTGTGGCTGTATTCTGCTTAGATTAACTGGATTTGATGATTTTCCTCACAGTTTCCACCTCAAGGTGCTATCCACCCTCCGTCGAGCTCGTAGAAGACGATGGAGAGGCTCGCTCGTGTTGTCTTTTTTTGACAGTGTGACAAGTCGCACAGAATGTGGCATCGGTTAAGGGGGCTGCTCGATTGAGCATCGATCTGTCATTTCGCATTAAGGCCATTGTTTGACTCACGGAGACCAGAGAGCTTTTCCCGGCTTTCTCCTCATCCATGTCCATTTAATTTAGCAAAAACCAAACCAGACCATAACCACTGCGGTGAGTTCTTAATGTCTGTTTTGCACATGAATTTTCTGCCCTGTTACAATCTGTGTAGTGGAGTCTATGAAGAAATCGTGAGTGGTTCTTTTAGCCTCAAATCCGACAATTTCTACGAGTGTTTGATGTCGTCGTTCGCGGCAGAGTTGGCGAATACCCGCCACGTATTCGCCGCGTCATATAGGAGGACACAACACAGACAACCACTCTCTGCCAGCTGTTTGTATACGCCGCGGTGGCCGTATTGGTGCTAGCCGCAGCGGCTGGAATTCCTCTCGGGACCTGCTTATTTTGGCGCATCTCTGGCATGAACTTTCTCGCACTTCACCCATCATCCGCCGGCCTCTCCGCGCACCCCGAAAGTTCTAGTGGGGTTTTCCGGTACGAGGTGGAGGTCCCTCCCCGCCTCGAGAGACCCCCCCCACTGGCCAGATAACTCGCTCGGTCACCAGGGCGACAATCCCCACCTTCCTCTTCCAGCTCTCCATTGTTAGATATCGAGAATCTGGACGAGAATCCACCGCCAGCTTGAGAATTGAGAAACGATGGGCACACCTTCTAAAGGGAGACTCCATGGACGCTGAGACCTGAAAAACTCTAATGTTCAGTCTCATCCTGAAACCGACGTTTCACAACCGGTTGTAACTAATGGAGACCTTTCGTTTTTTTATGGTGTATCTATGAGCTTTTGTTTGTTAAGTACATAAAAAAACTTCTACGGAATCTTCTTGGTCCCCCAGGTTCGTCTCAGCGTCGCTCTCATCGTGGTCCTACCACAGAGCCGTTGTGAGGCGATACATTTGCCACTCAGTCTCCATCTTTTGAACTTTATTTCATCACTTTCACAAGTTAAGTCTGGACAGATGCTAAGCTTCTTGGCGCGCAATAACCGACTATTTGGTCTTTGATTCCTGTAATCTCGCGGCGGCCCGTTTAATTTACCAAACTTTCCCACCTCTGTTGTGTATTCCTAATTACACCTCCCCGAGGAAGAGCTCTTGCCCTAACACCCGGTTATGTGTCCAAATTTAATTCACTTTACAACGAGATTTTTTAAAATGATTACTGAATTGTGTTTCGTGAAGTAATTTCGCTTGGCTCGACTTAAGTTTTACGGAAACGTTAACCGTCAAATGAAAAGAATCTCAAATTTATTACGAAATCGTAACGTGGACGAATTCGCTGATTTTCGGTCTTTAAAATCCACGGATGCGAGGGAGGAAAATGTGACGGCCGCAGCGTACGCCCTGGCGGAAGCGGTAAACAAGGCGGTTAAAATATCTACACTGACCATGTGAGCTCGGAGCTGCTCTGCCAGTGTCTGTATAGTACTCTAATAACAACGGTTACGGAAGTATCAGCTGTGGTTAGCAGCACCCATACCAACAGGCACGTGATACACGAGACAAAAATAGACTGCGCTATTTGATAGTTTCTCTACAAACCGCTTCCCCAACATTATCCGAGTAGAGCTGGTGAATGGACACCTCTGTTTCTGTACTTTACTCATTGTCTGAATTCGCAAAGATTGAATTTTTGAAATACATGTTATTGAAATTAAAAATATCTCGAACTCCCATCCTCCCAATGGAACACGTGGCAAAATAAGCCAATCAGTGGCTCTCTTACATTACGTAAAGGAAGCTGCAGGTGTTAAATTTAAAAGATTTTTAATGTAAAAGCTGCGGTGCTCGTAGAATTTGATTCGTTATTAAAGCTGCTCTGGTGCCAATGTATGCGTTTGGATTTCTGGTAGAACGGCCATGGGTTCCGATGTAAGCCGTAGATTGTCTCTTGCCTCCCAAATTCGTAGTTTGAAAATTACGGCAAGTACTGTGAACGCTGCACGTGAGTCACCGGTTCTATCTGGCTCTAGCGTGGCCCCAGGAGAGGGGAGACCTTTTCCGATCAAAACTCTTTCCTAAGCTAAAAATGTATATTATTCTAACGGAATCCTGAAGTCAGATCGGCTCCAACAATTAAATGGATAGAATTTTGTTTTACAGAACAGCAAAACTATTTATAAAGTTTTTTTGTTGAAAATTACTAGGCTGAGCTTATCTCCGAGAAATCTGACTTTGTGATGCAGCCGAAAATTGCATCTCCAACCCGGTTATCAGCAGCCAGTTATAAACCTCTGGTCTGCAGAAAGCAGCAGCACTGACGAATAGCGATCTCTCATTTGAAAGTAACAATAGATTTTCATCCTTCAGGAAATAAATACCAGCATTTATTGATTGGAAAGGAAAGACTAAAATAACCGATGTTTTCGCTGTGACTGTTCTCTCTAAATGCTTATAATCATTTAGCCAAACAGGTAGCAGACCTGAGTGCAACGATTGCTCCCGACTTTCTCGAAATAATAACCGCTCCAAATTTTAAGCCAACTAACGGCACTGAAAACATCATTAAAGTTAATTGACAGAGAGGTGCAAAAATATCCTCTCTATATCGGGAAAATGTCATAAACGGACGGTGTAATTATCTTTGGGATTATCTTACTGTCTCGAGTTCAGGAGTAGCTTTAATTAAAGTCAAGCTCAAGCGATAAGGAAAGAAATTACGAAGAAATTCAGTAGAAAGTTGATTTTTAGACAAACGTTGTTAGTTGATTGCTTAAGTCTGAACTGCATTACATTTGACTTCGTTTCAACCAATATAGAAAAATCTGCATGTCTTACATTCGAATAAAACTCCTCTTTGTGTACATATGTGAGTTTATGTGTGTGTGTGTGTTTGTATCTATTGTATATTTGTGTATGTATGTGTGTGTGTGTAATGGTGAAATTTTTTCTCGCTGTGTCTCACTTTCAATTATATACAAAATCGTTGTATTGATTCCCAAATGTAAATAAATGTAGCTTGAGAATCTTCGTCTTCAACATTTTACTGACATTTGCCCTTTGTCATTATAAAGTAAAAAAAGTATTGAACTGCCAGCAATCGGTTTTGCTGACGAAGCCTTTAGCTGAAAATGTTTACATTCCTATAGAGTGTGTCACCCGATGTCTCCCTGTATTACAAATATAACAAGAAAGAGAAGAGTTGCGAGTACCTCTGCTGGTTATGTTTCCTTTGTCACAGTATGTAAACTGATGGCAAAACAAATATTCAGCCAACTTCGTAACCTCGCAGAATATTTATATTTTTGTTCATGTGATATCAGTTTGTGTGCCCGTCTCCAGACTTTCAAACATCGAGCGACATGCCAGAAACGGGGCCAGTTTTGCCAAAAAACGACGAGGTGGTCTAATCCTTCTCACCGTCCCGGCTCTTGAGAGCAGGGGGGTTAAACACTTGAGTACAGCAGGCTATTGTGTGGCAGATAATTAAGTTTTTTATTCATACTGACGAAAGCTTAATTAGTTGGATGACTGAAAACCGGTTTGGTTGTTTGTAGTACAGATGTGAGCCCATTATAAATGGCTTCCTATTTATCGTTAACCCAGCAGTCCGAAATATCACCCCGACTCTGCCTCTCTCTGTACCTGGCAGTATTAATACATGTAAAACAGTACTGTGGCATAATGGAGGGTGTCCCCCTTCTTTCCTGTGGCCGTCACGTCTAGAACGAGAAATCTCCTCGTCCTATCAACCAATTCAACTTTCGCTCGGAAAAACGTTTCATTTTCCTTTTATTCATTCTAAAACTCTAGATTGTGTCTGTTACTTGGAGTAGAGTAGAAGAAGAAACTCGATTATCTCTTAAATGTCGAAGTTTCATTCGCCTCTGGCTGCATTTGAAAGGGAAGCGGCAAAGATGGTCTGAATTGTACTCAACTATTGAAGACACGGGGAAGATGTCAGACAAGGTCTTCTACTTGATATAGGATCTCCTCAGCAGTGAAGACATCGTAACACGGACAGGAAAACGGTTTGATGGGAAGAGTAATTCTGATCAGGGAAGTTGACTAAACATCAAAAGAATAGATTTTTAAAAAAAAATAAATAAGAACATAATAATGTGGCCCCTTTACTTTGGAGAAGATGGAAGGAATGGCACCATTTTGAATTTATTTAGGTTTGACTTCGACTATTTCATTACGATGTTACATTCAAGGCGGGGACTGTTTGCGTGCGCGGTAAATCCTTTCGTACCTGTCATGTGCAGGTGTTGATCGGTGCGCCAGAGTTGAGCTTTGAGCAGTCACCTACCTGACCGCGGTGGTGAGCGACGACTTCGGCAAATAATACGACCACCGCTTCGGATCTGTCCTCCTGCGCGAGAACGTGGCACTGCAGCCTTCGAGGTCTGTCCTGTTACACTTGTATCTAACACACAAGCTCAAGAATTCTAGTGTTTACTTTAAACGATTTAACACAACGTTCAATTGTTTTACCTGTATCGGCCGCGCCCCACACTGCGGTGGCGACAAGAAGTCGTGAACTCCGCCACTTGTCGCTGGTGGGCGATCACCGCGGCAGACGGAACAAGTGCCCGCCCTTCGTAGTGTCGCGGAGAAGAGTTTGTGTGCGTTTGGCGAAACTCCCTAATATAGGAGTGCGTCGTTAGAAAGCAAGAATGAGCTCCGACTCCCTCTGGAGCGAGGCGCGTGCTCAAGACCGCTATAGCAGTACTGCGCTTAACCCACTGCCTTCCTAAAATGATACCTTTAAACCCAGATCCTCCCCTTGCAGACAATATTTTATAATAATTACCTTGAAATAAACCTTTTTAGAATCCGCATTTTCTATGCAATTATGTTGATCTGCAAGTGAAATAGAATACATTCCGCATCTTAGTTTGCCATCAATTCTACCTCCCATAGCAGCTGTGCATGCAGCGCCATCTGACGAGAATAATCAGGTGTCGGGCCGGTTAACGAACCACGTTCGTCGCCTCTATCGCTACAAATAGTTCGCAAGCAAATTCGAATCATCGTCGCTTCTAAGATCTGCTGCTGCACAGTACAGCGATAACAGTTCGAACTACGATTAAGTCGTGTTGTCGCTTACCAAAATCAAAGACCGCTCCACTTTTGCCAGTTCGATCTAAAGGCCCGACTGGTTCCACCAGCCAACTGCTGCCTGAACACTGGTACGGACGGCTCCGCCTCGACAACCAATCCATCGCTTCCGCTGCCGTGTAGGCAGATACGTGCTATTAGAGAAACCTATGTTAAAAAACGCATCTGAAACGAGCGAATTAGAACGTTTAACAAAGGACATTAAAACCAGTATCACAGCCACCGCACTGCGCCAATGAATGCTCTCTCGTCTTTCTTGCTATTTTTAAGGTTGACGGTGAACAAACAAATAACCTTGAGACACGGAAGTCTTTTTAAAAAACACAAACTCAGAAACTTGTCTAAACGCTAAACTTAATATTTATATAACTTCTGCATGAATGAGCCCTGCTTTTTACAAATGCGAGGGGCAAACAAGGCAATTAAAGAGGAGGCCGGGGGGGGGGGCTATGTCGAGGGAACAATAAAGTTCAGCTGATAAAATATTCCTAACCGCGCCATGGGCCAGGCGGACGGCCTATCCCAGGACGCCTCACCTGTTTCTGTGCCCTTGCACGAGGATTATAAATACGGGTGTACCTGAGTTCAATTGCCCTATAAAAAATTTGTGCCGGGGGTGGGAAAACTACGTGGGAAATTACCGAGCTTTTATTAGTTTGTTTTCCTTCAATCGATCCCTCATTGTTCCTGTTCTGGTTTGGTATTCTGCTGCTTGTTGAAGGCCGGCTTCACGCGTGGGTGGGCGCCAGAACTTTCCTTCTTTACAGTCCAGGTGTTTTATAAAAGAAAATACGGGGCACTGACGGGCCGAGGGATGGGTGGTAGACTGGGTCTTCCTGGATGATTCTTCCTTAGAGAAGATCCTGGCGTTGGGTGCACCTCTGGAACTCCCGCGACACAGCTGGTCGTCAGTCGGCCCGCGTGACCCCGCTTCCAGTTCTTAAAACTTCTTTGCAAAGCAACAGGAAGCGGGGTGACAGGGGGGGGGGATTCATCTGAGATGTGCGTGTCCTGATAAGTTACCTGAACCAGTTTGATTGGGCCGACCAACATCTGTCACGGGGCAGTTTCCCTTGATGTTTCTGCTTTAGTTATCCAATCCTTCGGTAAACATCCGCTTTCCCAGTGGAAGGCCGCCCGCCCATCGCCTGAGACGGGGCGACACTTGTAACTATTATCCCAGTTTCCTCTTCGAACAACCAACCCGGGCTCATCAGCAACACCCGGGTTTTTTGTTGTTTGTTTGTTTCTAATCCTAAATCTGCATCACCTGTTTTTCCTTTTTAGAAATTGGTTTTTGTGCCGGATTGCGCTGCTAACCACCTGGATGGACCCTTCTGGCCTGCTGTCTTCAGTCACCGGCCGTCCCCTGCGGTTTTCTGCCACATCTAAAAATACATCTTTGGTGGGGTTCTCGTTGGTCGGTCTTCGATGCGCTGTACAGCCAGACGAGCTCTCGCTAGCCCTGGTGCTGCGGGTCACCACACAGGTACAGCAGCTGTTACGTCACTTGTGGACAGAAGCGATGAGCGCCAGAATTTCTGAGCAAATGAAGGTACATTTCCTTTGGAATAAATTCTCCATCGGTGGCGGCTTCTTTCTGTTTTCCCCAACAAGATTCTCTTGGACTTCCTTTTCTCGGTATTGAATCTTCGAGAACTCATCAAACGTTCAGTTCTGTTCTTTCTGTCTTTTTTCCGTTGCTGTTAAGTTTGCGTTTTTGTTAGGGCCGTTTCCCCTCGCGCCATGGCGGATACATCGAAAACTGTTATTAAATAGTAATGGCGCAGTTAAATAAGAACTAGCGGAGTAGCAGGCAGCTTCCCCAACAGGCAGTCGGACCACCCGACCCCTCTCTCTGCCCGACATACCCGTCCCTGCAGGCAACTGTCGGCTGGACGAGCATCTTACAGATCCTCACAGAAGATCCACACGATGTGGATCCTTGAATTTCTGGGCTTCTAAAATCTTTAAATTATCAGCGGCCCCGAGATTCTCAAGGGACTTGATATACAAAACACGATGCAGTTCGACACCGGGAAACTGTTCTGAACGCCTGGAATTTTTAATTCTTCAAAAATTGTATTTTAGTGAATCCCTTTTAAATTCTTTCGGACCTCTTAATACTCGGACGTTCGAACGAAGGCCGGCCTGGATCGATTACGCCATTTATACTTCAGCTGTGTTTTATTCGAACGTCCCTGGTATCCTTAGCGAGATGAGGAGGATCAGGGGACAGTAAGTTTGGTGACACTTGGTTCATAAAGGTACACACAACAGTGATAGAAACCTTAGCAAAAACACTGTATTATCATAACAATCGTAATTTTAAAATGTTGGATCGCATGAAATATAAGAATAAGGAAATATCTGGATAAAAACGCAAAACCCTATCAATTGTTATAATGAAGCTAAACTGGTTATTTTAGATTTTCATAGCCCTGCGGCCATTTATAGTGTGCCCTGGAACTTTAAAAGAACTTTCTGCAGTAACCTTCCCCTCTGCTAATCTCTTCAGCAGCTGGATTACCTGTCTTCAGACTCGGAGCGGGCTTTGTTTATTATTGACTTTGGCTCTGATCTGTAGGCTTGAACGAACCGGAGGAGACTCAAAGCCACCTGGAAGAAATCCGTACTCGCTCCAGGAGTTGCAAGTTAGCCAAAAGTAAAGGGCGGTATAAAGGAACGCTACGTGACGATTAGGGCTCGGAATACCTTCGCGACTGTTTGATATTATCGAGCAGCTTTCAGGGCGACATCAGAAGATTCTTTCTGTAAGGCGCCATCACTCCCAGCTTAGCATAGCGTTGGGAATTGGCCTCCTGTTCTGACTAAACAAAACGTGGAAATCCAGACGATCTTTTCGCACATTTTATTATTAATAATTAACTTTAAACGACTTTCTCCTTAATAAATCACTTAGCGATAATAGGAAAGAAAAAAAGTTGCAGCAACCGGCAGTAACGCCAGTAATAAACCTGCCGTGGCTCTAGAATTGATTCGCCAATTAACGTCTTAGTCTACACAGCAGTAACTGGACACGCCCACCATTAGTCCGCCAGTTTGCTGCCGGTTCTCGAAAATATCCCCAAATAAAGCAGACAAAAGATACAACTCTACTTTCTGTCCTCATTTCCGCACTGAAAACATAGACGCGATTGCCTTTTTTGATGGGTTATTTAGATCTACGAGGTTTTGGAAGATTGATTTAGAAAGACATACTACGTCTAAACGGATAAACGACATCAGCGGAACAGCTCTGGGTTCCGTCCCTGAACCCGTTATCCATTTTTAGTTTTAAATGTCTTCCACTCCGCGTTCTCAAATCAACTGTTCTTACGAACTACGTAATGCTACGGTTATAAATGCCGTCGTGAAACGGAAAGTCCCGGGCTTTAGGGGCCGGTTAGTCTGCCCTGCAGAAGCAGTGGTGGACCGCGCAGCGTGCCCGTTGGTTAGGGTTGGTTTACAGAGAGTTTGGACTGTGCGGTATTAACCTGGTGATTTGACCAGACCGCGATTTCACTATACAAAGAGACGAGACAGCGGATCAGTTGGCCGTCTCACTTCAGGCGCATACAAAACCGTTTTCCATTAAAATACCCTTATTTTTTTCCCTCGATGACCGTCTTACGTACTTTTGGGATCCGAACTTTTATTTTTTAAACGAATATCCACTGGGCGACAAACTAGCTCAGGGTTCATATTCACTAATAAACCCTAAGTGATTTGTTAAATCGTGGGTGCCTCTATTTGCCGCTATCCACTCCTCTCTCTCTCTGTATCCGCACGAATTTTAAATTAGTTCACCTCTTTCTAAAAGGAGACGGTAAAAGCGCAGGCGGGCCAGGGTCAGAGCTGTTCTCTCCATGGTGAGCCTCTACATCGCCATTAAACATCTTTTAATTCTTCCTTTTATTCTGCAGATATTTCACAGCACAGGCGTGTAAACTAATGTGTTTACTTTAAAGGTTTTTGGGGCGGAAACAAATTAAGTTATTTCCGCTATAAACGTCTGATCATTTATTTTGTTACCTTTTAAGAGAATACTTTTAGTGATCCAGACGTTTATTTATCGAATTTGTTGTCATCAGATCAATTAGAAGCCTCTTTCTTTGCGGAGCCGCAGCGAACATCGAGTTAAGGAACTCATCAAAACTGTACCGAGAGAGGAAAGCAGCTTCAGTTGGTCTGAGCCCTCGGCACCGCCGGCTCTCACCTGAAGTCTGGAAAATCTGAGCCTAGACCCATCGAAAAATCTCTGTCACCCGTAAATGTCCAAGTGGCGAAAGGTTGGTGAGAATACTGGAAGCCGGCACCGGTCACACCGTCCGGCCCCTTAGACCGCTAACAAATCACGGTGACGTAATCAATTCGAGAGAGGATTCTAAGACTTGATTCAGGAAAAAATCGATGGAAGATGAAGCTGCCCGCGATTTATATAGCGGCAACTCAAAGAACCATCGCTATTTGTGGAACATCTCATTTCCCCGAAGTCACCGAAGTGTTATGATTTAGATGATGCTACAAAGCGATTTCTGGACCAAGCTAATCTGCCTTATTGTCGTTCTTTAATCAATAATCGCTGGAGTTACGTATGAACGCTAAAAGCCCAACAATACGGTAAAAAAATACGAGGGGACTCCGACAGCAGGCTGAAAGAGTTAAAGAAGCCCGACGATTTTCGCTTCTCTTTTGTAGCAATGAAGAAGAAAGTACGGGTCTTTACAAGTCGACGGCCGGACAGACGAAAATCGTCATTTTATTTTTTAACTTTTCGCTACGGAAAATTGTCAAACTTACTGCCTACGACATGGCGACCGCGTGTCGCTGGACTGTCTCAAACTCGCTCTTTCTGCGCGACGGTTCCTTTTTTTTAAGTCTGCAACTTTGTCTCGGGTGACGATCAAGCCCCTAAAGTTGACTCGGCAGTTTCTCGACTAGAATAGGACTTTTGCAGGGCATAAATTACAATTTTCCTGGTACTTTCCCACTCAGAGTTAACACGACAGACGAGCAGCTGTGATTTGGGGACATTCTCGCCCTCAGGCTTCACGGCCAACCATTAAAGCTGGACGCGCGAGGTTGTATTACCGTTACACAATACGGATAATGACATTGTTCGGAACCGCTGCTTACCAGCGTGTAATCGGCTTTTAATTCCGAAGGTAATGGAGAAGACGACGTGCGTACAGTAGTGGGTGGCCCGACCTCTGCGGCTGCTGACGTTAACGAATGCCATGTGCGCGCTTTCGGATAGAAATAAAACTTATCAGATGCGGGGTTTCACATCCTACCTGCTTCGTTGTTGTTGTTCTTGTTGTTATTGTTGCTGCTACTACTGTACAGGTGTCACAAAGAAAAGCAGCAGCAAGCATTGCTGTGTAGGTGAAGACTGCCATTGTGAAAATCTGCTGTTCAGCGGACATCGATTTTGCCTTTTTAACAAAGCGAACGGTTGGCGGTGCTGGGTTTCATGCTTCGCCCCCCACCCCGGGTGCAATTCGACATTTAGAGCGGCCTACGTGGCTTAGAGAACGGAAATAACAAAGGGGCTGTCGGCGATCGCTCTATTTGAGACATCCAGTTCAGCGAACAGCGAGCAGGTGAAAAGGTAAATGGAAACTGAGCTCGCATACTCAAATAACAAAACTCCTCTGTAGCTGCAGCAGCTGAAAGAGCAGAAAGATTCCATACCTCTGTCACATACACGATCCGGAAAACAGCAGGGAGCGATATGAAATCGGAAGAGGAAGTAGATTTCTTTTTGATAAAACTGAAAGTATGAGATTCTAGTATTTTTATCGAGTATAGAATATACAAAGTAAATTAGTTTTCGCTTCTTTTGTCGTAGACTGGAAACATAAAAGCTGATTTACGCAGAGAAATAGTCTAGTGCAGTGGTGAGTGAACGTGTCAATAAGAATTAATCAAATGCCCTATCATACGGCATAGGGTGATGGCAGGTACACCTGAATCGTGTCCACTCGCAACTGGCGCATGACAGCAAAATTACCTGCTGAGTACATTATCGGCGATCACGGGCTAGAAGCAAAATATCCCAAGGATGTGATGTCATCAAGATCGCCTTAGCTCAGTACACCTGAGTTTATCGAACACTGTTCACTGTTTAAAGAATTAGCTTATCTTAAGTCGTTTACCATTTATTTTTCTCTTTGCTAAAAGATGTTATCTTCATTATCGTAATCTTTTAGGTGAACGGAAGCTGACAAACTATTAAAAGTTCTATAGATACCCAAGAAAGGAAGCAACAGATATCGAATATCCGCCTCAGGAAAGTCGTCAGTTTTCGGCTCAGGGATTTGATGCATGAAGACATGTCGAGAAATAATACACCAATATGGTGAAAGGCTCAACTAAGAACCCAGAATGGCTAACAAAAGGAACATTTTTTTTTCCTTTAATGTCTGGAAAGCCAAAACATCAGACCAATAACATTCCCGACATCTTGGTACAGAGAGGATTATGTACATGCAAATACCAGTTACTCATAAACAAAATAATACTAGAAAAGAAACAAACACCTGACTTGAGCACATTATGGACAGACTACAGAAAGTCACTTGACAGCGTGTTAGACGTAGATATTCAAATCAATGGAAATACATGGTGGCTATCTCTCCTTCTATAATTAACTTCACGAAAACAAGCATGCGTGGAAAGTCAGATATACTCAGTCACCCAAAGAAGACACTGACATCGGTCCCATCAAAATCAACAGTAAAATATTCAAAACTGCTTTTTTTTTAACCGTGGCCACGCCTAGCACAGTGATAAACAACGGTAGCTGCGGATGCAGCGTACAGGATGAGGAGAGCAATCATCCTTCCTACGTAGATGATTTGAGATTATGTGCTAAGGATAAGAGACAGATTGGAAAGCTGCAGATAGTGAAACAATTCAGGAAAGTCATAAAATGCAGTTTGCACTAGAGGTGTCAGGGTAGAGAAGCTGCCTAGACAAGTAAGGTACAACTCGATATGAATACAACCATCCAAGAGCTAGAAAAAAAGTGAAATGCAAATATTTGAGTGTAAATGGAAAGTCAGAAAATAAAGAAAAGGCAAAATTATATCCATAAACGTTTGGCCAGACCAGTTAGTAACATACAGCTTTAACATTCTAAACTGTAAAATTAGTAAATTAGCGAAGCCTTACCTTAACAGTAGGACTAAAGCTCTACTTGGGAGGAACTGTCGGCCGTCTCCTACCGCGAGGAAAGAGAACGATCGGATACTGCGCTCAAAGAAGCCACGAGCCAGTGGCGAAGAGAAACGGATGCATGGTCAATACCCATCTAGTAGACTGAAGCAGGAGTAGATCAAGAGAAAACCAACCGACGGGATCATAGCCATACGTGAGAGATGGAACCTAACCACCAGCCTCTTCCAGAAGGCCATCACGAAACCGAGCGTAGATCCGTGATGACATCGACTGGAGAGTGTTAAACTGCGGACGTGAACCAAAGAGAGAAGATAAAGCCATTTCTTCCCCAGGATGAGCCTGTGCGCTCCATACCGCCAGAGAAATAGAAAAAAGATGTCAGAATACAAGGACTTAGAGGTTGAGGCCACCAGAACGATTGCGGGAAATGAAGACCGGTAAATCTCAGTGGTGACTGGTGGCGCGAGGGTTAATCCAACAGAACATGGACAAAATCCTGGATGAGATCTCAGGTAGAGACAAGCGTAGATGATGAGCTGCACAAGACAGGGCTACTCTGAACAGTGCTCCACATAAACCGAGAGACCTCACAGCCCAGTGGACCTTCTTTCACACCTTAGAACCACGGGGTGCTTCCAGTGGGAACGAAAGACTCAACAAAAGGCAAAAGTGCTGAGTAATATGCAGAACCTTCTTCTCGTGCGTGGATATGTCGGCTTTGCCAAGTACAGAGCGAGAGTCAGGGCTATAATGGCTGGTATGTTTTCTAGTCTAGCCTGAATGTTGCGTGCAGTGGAGGAAGCCATTTCTAAAACAAAGAAAGAGAAACATAAATGCCTTCGGCTTGAATTGCCCTTCCATACCGCCTGCGAACAGCAATATTTGGAAACTGCAATCGCTGTGAAAATGTCGCCCAAACGTTTTTTGTTTCTCTACTATTCTGTAAAATGAGAAGTCACATCAAACACCGACCGAGTTATCTCCCGTGTAGTTATTTCTAAAGTAAGAAATATGCATCTTTTTCCCCTAGTTTAGCCACACTCTGTGATTTCGAATTGATCTACACATTTAAAATCGGTAATGGCTTGATTTTGTTTATTTCAATTGATTTAATCACATATAACAATAGGTAATTAATACTGATTAAGTCACGAAATAAAAGAAATAACAATAGGGTAAGTATTGTTCTCGCGAGTTATATATACATTATTTACGAACGTGGTTTTCTGTGCGCCTCGCTCAGCTGCTCAGTGGAAGTAGAGTGAGTGACATTTTCGAAATGTCTCCCTAATGACAGCAACTGGGAATTTCTCAGGGGTGGTAAACTATGATAACTTCTCAGAGAACATGATTGCTCCAAACAGCTTAGTCGCCCACGAGACTCTTTAAGTAAATCAGTCAGCACAAAAAAATGTCAATGCGGATTTAATCGCCCTATTTTGGGTTGTTTATATAAAAAAATATATATATATATTTTCCATATTTCTACGGAAACAAGTTTGATTTTGTTATATTTGTGTGACAGCAGAGTCTTCGTGACTGCCATTGTTCGTGAGGACAGCACCCAGCGTTTTTATCTTCATCCGTTAAAGAGTAGACCCGCCACCAATTTCACGTGCACGTCCGAGTTACCTTTCCCCCGACTGCATATCCCCAACAGTACCGCGATGACCGTAAAAAATAGCTCCACAATCATGTGTTCGCCCCTTTGAGAAACACTGTCAACTTTGTCCAATAAGCGAAGATCGGAACCTTAATTCGTTCGCGTGGCGCTAGATAACAGGGTTGCGGCTGCGGAAAGCGTGCTCAAGCAATTTCAAACCGAGAAAGAAGAGCTGGATAATCAGGTCTCGGCGCATTAGAGGTGGTAAATCAATCTTCTTTCCGGCACGGGCAGGAAGTGTCGGCTCGCTTCCAGACGTCTTACCAAAGCTAAGCCTGCGGAGGACAGCCGTTTGGGGGCCAGAAGTCTTCATCTTCTTCCGAGGTTCGTTAGTTAATTCTTAAGCGTGAAAAACTGCTCCGTATCATTTCCAAATAACTTAGCCATTACTAGATTCCTTTTTAAGGTGGTGGGATTGATCCGGATATCGATGAAGTATCTTGAATACATTTCATTTCACGATGTGCAACAAAAATAATAAATTTAACAATAATAATTTTTAGAAAGTCCAAAAGTATCAGAGAGGATATCTGTGTACAGCCCGTATTTCAGTAAGATTAAACTAGGTTAGGGCGGGGTAAGTGCCGACAATATAGCAAGATCTTTAGGAAAAAAGAAGATTAGTCGGTTAAATCTTATCCTAATCCTCTACACAGTCAGGCCCACGGGATCAGTCAGTACCCCACTTCTGCATTCCGGATTTTTCATTAACTGGGTGCTGTATAACTTCTGTTGAGAAGCGTATTTTTAATGCTGTCAGTTAACTGCTTACTGGTCTCATACAGATCCACTAAATCAGGGCCGTGTGTCTGTAGGGTTGAGCTGGCTCCTCCGGTGGTTCACTGCACACCGCAGGTGTATTATTTGCATGGATCGCCGAGCTGAAGGGAGATGCTCGACACCCTTCGTACTGACGACGTTCGTCATGATTGGCGGACTTCGTGGGCGACGGTACGCGAATGCAGGCCAGCTGACCACCGCCGGGAGAAGAATCTGGCCCTCCGAATCTCCCAGCTCGCCCACCCTTTCCGGGCTGTTGGGTGAACAACTACTCTGCAAAATTTACTCTTGCGATTTTATCAGGGTATCGAGGGTTTACAATAAAAATTAAAACCGAAAGCAACAGTTTGTGATTCTAACAGCCATAAACTTTGCCGCGAGTTAAGTCTGTCCACCTTTCCCCCTAGGTAAGCATTCGGTTAAAGGGGCCTTCTACACCCCTGTCCCAAAAGTACGAGCCCCTCAGAACGGAAATATCATGCCGGAAAACTGGGAGAGCGAGCTCTGGGCGGCGCTAATTACTAACCGCAAACTCGTGACGAGAGATTCGTGGGCGTTCTCCGCGGCTCGGTAACGGAACGACGTTCGGGGTGCGCATTGATCGACTTCGAGTGCACCGAACGACCCTTCTGTCGGCCTTGCAGAGTTGTGTATTCAAGCGCGGTATGGTCAGACCGTTTGAACAGAAGAGCGGAAGCCCAGATATTTAATAAGTGGTTTCTTATCTGCTCAACAGCGGATCGTGAGGGAATCGCCGCCATTGTCTCGCCGGACCGCAGTCTGACTAACACAGGCCCGCATCTGCAGCTGTGAAACAAATCGCCAAGTCGGCATTCTTTGTTGTTTATTTTTCTTTTGTTTTGTGACAATTTTAGCCATATTTTTTTCCTCAAATGTTGAAAACTTCTAAATATCTGCCAAGTAACCCACATAGATTGGTAGTTTAAATCCCGAGTGCGCGGTTTCCGGTCACGAGGATCTACCAGCCCCTCAGAGCTCTACAATTAAATTAAGGGTAGCTTAGCTATACTAACGGTCGGCGGCTAATCGAAAGATGTACTGGTCCATCTCTGATCTCAGGAGGGAAGGACACATCCGCTCCGTATCTTGTCACGTGTATGAAACATCTGATGATGGGAGCAGAAGTTTTGAGGCAAACAGCAGCCAGCGAACTCTGAAAATCGAGTTTCCACACGGGCGCACAACTCCAGCCACTCGCTGGTCCGAATTACAGTCGTCAGCGGTACCGAGCCGACGGCCATGTCGACCTCTGGTAGGCAGTGATCTACTCTTAAGGCTGCAGACGGTGGCCGGGGACGGGTTCGAACCCTTCCACACGTAGACCGGGGTGAGAGGTCGTGCTGCTGCGATCAACCGGAAACTTTGGTCGCTATTAACAGGTCTAATGCAGTTTTTTTTTTTAAAATTATTAAATGTTGTTTTCCTACTTCAGTTGTTGCTGACAGCCGCATTATGCCTCCGTATGTCTGTGGCGATAGGTGTCAGCATTTTGAATCGCTTTCCCTCCTTTCCAGTCCCACCCAGAAGTTCGTAAAATATAATTCAGCAAAACTTCGTTGACGTTTCGCTCTCTAAGAAAAGAAAGCAGCAAACAAACTGAAAACGATACATATTCTCATCAGTGGGATTCTGTGAGTAAGCATCTCATGAGAACAACCACACAGCTTGGCTACAGCAGGTAAACAGGGAGTCCGCGCTGCGCAGGATTAAGTTGTTGCCCGTCTATGACATGAGTTTCCCAAATTCGAGAAAGTCTCTTCTCTCTCGTTCATGCATTACATCAGTATATCTATCTACCTATCTATCTTGTGTTAGTTTATTTGGACCTTAATACATTAAAAATATCTGAATAAATTAACCCTGAGAATGTTTTGGTAGATATTTAAATGTAGCTTCATAAACGTTTGTTCCTTTGGAAACATCTCAGCACGCGGACGCATCTTTATTACTTGCTCTCTTTTTTCATTCAATTAATTTGTAGAAAAAAAAGAGATTTATCTTTTCTCTTAAAGCAGTGAAGATGAATACTCGGACCACTTTGGGAACCCTAACCCCCTCCGTACAGTAATCCGGGGCGATTCGAAACCCGCCAGTTTTTAGTTCGCTAAACAACGGCTTGGTCGTTATGGAAACAAGACAGGAAGCTAGGACAGGTTTTCCGAGCTGCGCAGACACGCTACAAGTTAACGGGGAAGGGGAGGTAATTGCCTCAGGATATTTTCCGCCAAAACAATTTTCAATCTTATTTTAAGATTTTAAGATTGATTTCTCTTTCTTTTTTGGTTTTTGAAACCAAGTTCATAGAGATGCTCTCTCTCTCTCTCTCTCTCTCTCTCTCTCTCTCTCTCTCTCTCCTCTCTCTCTCTCTCTCTCTCTCTCATCACATCATCATCAATCATCATCTCTCTCTCTCTCTCCACCTCTCCATGTCTCCTCTCTGTACTGACGTCATCTCTCTCTCTCTCCCCTCTCCATGTCTCTCTCTGTACTGACGTCATCATTCTCTCTCCTCTCTCCCCCTCTCCATGTCTCTCTCACTGGTACTGACTCATCTCTCTCTCTCCTCCCTCCCCTCCCTCTCTCTTTACTGACGTCATATCTCCTCTCTCTCTCTCTCTCCATCTCTCTCTCCCTTCCCTCTCCCTCCTCTCTTTATCTGACGTCATCTCTCTCTCTCTCTCCCCTCCATCCTCTCTCATCCCTCCCTCTCCCTCTCTCTCTTACTGACGTCATCTCTCTCTCTCTCTCTCTCTCTCTCTCTCTCCTCTCCTCTCTCTCTCTCTCTCTCTCTCTCTCTAAGAGTGATGTCTGAAGAATAAGACCAGTTCTAAAACAAGAAAGCAAAACAGATGTGACGGTCCGTTTTGAAGCAAACTTCTCTGGAGTCAGATGTTACCTCCATCTCGATTAAAGCATGAAAACAAATTCGAATCCCCGTGGAACCAATTTCGAAAAGCAGATGGAAAGAAACACGAAAGTAAAACAAGGCTAACATTTAATTTCTCACGCGTTCTTTTGTGACGTTTGAGCCAGAACAAGACTGCTTAATTACTTAACAGTCCATGGGAGAGAACTCGTGACTCAACTGAGATCTATTCTATTAAATCTCAATTAAATGTGAAATGAACATTGATTTTTCAAGTTTGAACAATGTCACTTTTCCATTTGTCTGCATTGCGTCTACGCTTCTATTTTTTTTTTTCTCTCTCTCTCTCTCTCTCTTTCGATGGAGGCAGAAAACCTTCAAGGACCCAAGTGGGCTGACAGAGAAAATAGCTCTGTTACATGACGCTTGACTTCCGGCCTTGGCTTGGACGATGTCGAGATACTGGACACAACTCGTTCGGATCTCAGAATTGGTATCCATGGAATATCTTAATCGCCTGCAGGCTCGGACCCTTTGACGTTTCAGTTGAAACTGTTGTGAATAAATTGTCGTTTGTACACCAAACATGACACGATATTTCGGCTCGGGTGGTACTTTGCTTTAGTTGCTGATGAGAATAAACTAAGGTATGGTTCTAGATGTTATCTTTGTGTACCCGAGATTTAATTATGGTTGTCTTTGCCCGCAGAAGGAGGGAGAAGCTGTTGTTTCTTTCTCTAGCACCTTCCGTGTAATCACGTGAAAAAATTAGATAATTCTTTTAAATATTGGCCTTGGATTGCAAAGCTTAGAGAAAGTCTGCAGGCCATACCTGGAATTACCTGGCCGAGACACGAATGGAGAGACTGGATGACTAGTGCCTGAGTGCGCTGGGATCGTTGAGTTTTGAGTAAATTGCAAAAAAAAAGGAAAAATTCAGTTGAAACTATTTCTAGTGCAAACAAGCAGAGCCCAGTCTCTGGTAAATAAAGAAGAAAAACTGTTTATTTCCAGCATTTAGTAAATAAAGCTCTGGTGTTTTGTAAAGTGAGTTTTGCTATGGTTGTGCTGTTTGAATCAGTATAAAAATGTTAGTCGTCCTCGTCTTCTCTTTATTTTCATGACAAACTTCCACGTTTGGATGTACAACCATCTTCTTCTATATCCGATAATAACGGCAGCAACAACCGATCTGCTACTTTTCATTCTATTTCATCTCACACAAATTGTGGGTAAGGGGAGTTGAAAAAACTTGGGGATTATTGAAGATACAACATCAAACACCAGTGCTTTGACCTCCACCATAATACCCATCGACTCAGCCTGATGGAGTTACGTGTACAACCTCTTGAACATCTTTTGTAGATCGCTTGCTGCGGTTTCGTCGTGCCATATACTTACCGTGGGTGAGGCGGTCACTGGTTATACTACTAGGCTACCAGGTGCGAGTTCGAATCCCGGTCGGGACCGGCTCGGTTTGGTGTATCTAATCGACGTAGATTTTCTTGCTATTCCGGTTTCTTTCTTTGTTTTCGGTAGGGTTTTCCGGACACGTGGTGGAGGCTCCGTATCTGAGAGCCAATCGTGGGGAAATGTCGAGGGGTCCGGCATAGAAGAAGACGATTTGGGGTAAAGTCGGCGTTATTTTAGTTTCCTTAATTCGTTCAATAGAAAACGTAAAGGTCAAAAATTATTTTTTAAAAAAAAGAAAGCGTGAGATTGTTCACTTAGCATGAAATACATCTAGGCCTTCAACACGAAGATGGACCAAACGGACTGGGGTTCTAGAAATATTGCGTAGGTGCGTGTTGGAACGGACCGTCCAGATCGATAAATGAGCCAGTCGACAACAGCTTTATAAATAAAGATTTCCACCCACGCCTGGAGTAAGAATAGAACCTGTTACTATATAGTAGCATTGGGGCGAGTGTTCGGCTCATGTTGGCAATAAATGAAATCGATGGAGAATTTCCACTCTCGGACGTATCGATCTGAGTACCAGCTCTGCCTCCGCAACTCGGGGGCATCGTCCACATCGTGACATCCGAAATAAACTCTTTTACGTCTGCGTGCGTCAACATCTGTTTTATCTGACATCGCTGGTGTTTACTGATTAAAAACACAACAGTAGCTTCAAAGGGATTACCCAGGGAGACCGACGAGGGGGCGGGCCTGTTCGCTTGGTTAGTTAGTCCATCCCACTCGGTGACCACTTTCTCCGTGCTGTTCGCCCGGTCGGCTCGCTCACAAAGTCTTGATCCTGCCAACCGCACCGTCTATCGATGTAGTCTTTTATTTTACGATTTCCTACTTCCTTTCTGCAGATCGTCACCGTGGTCAGATACGGAGGAGTTACTGGACTTGACTGCCACCGGTCTCTGGAGCCTGAGGCTGCTGCGTCCAATAGCAATACACCTACCAACAATCATGCCCAGAAGCTATTATATCTCTCCACAAGTTCCTTCTGGTCATGACGCCGCAAAACGAACAACCTGCGACATGACAACAGCTAACTCGGTCGAAAGGCAGCAAATAATTAAATTCTAAAACGTTGGGTTTCTATTAAAATTCAAATGTTTGCTTTTACTCATTATATCGCTGCCGTTACTCGGTTCAGTTTTATTTACTGTTAGCCGATATGTGGGGTTCTCCTGCTGAGCTCGAGTCGTGTAAGGATGGGACAGACTCATCGTCTCTAGTACGGTTTCTTCTTGCTCTTCCTCGCCGGCCAGCTGCCCGGGATCTCTCCGGTTCCCTCTCGCATCTGAAAATGAGGTTTCGTAATAGGGACTTTTGGTAGGTTCGTTCCTGGATAGCGCAAAGGTAGTCTGGGAGCTCGCCAGGGCAGGTGTCGCGGTGGCAGAGAATGGACAAGACAAACGTCGCCGTATTCCAGACAGCTCATCTTCGCACTTCTCGGTCCGGAGTCCACCCCGACCCAGCCCCGTTACGGGATCGCGAGTTCAAACAAACTTCGCTTCTGCCGGGGCCTTTGTATTATCTCCGCTGTTCTATTGTTTGGGACCAAAGAACAAGGGAGCGAGAAACTTAATTAGAATAAACAACAACAAAAGAACGACTTTAAACAAACACAACAGCAACTGGAAACAAAGTTTGTTTTCTGCCATTAAACATCCCTCCTAACGCGCGCACTGGGGGCCAGTTTTGCGAAGAGGGGGCCGCGTGTCCGTGATTAAAGTATCGACTGGTGGCAGAACTCGCCAGCGGGGGCCACAGAGATAAAAGGAGTAGGTGCTGTATGGATCAGATGTTTGTCATCTGTAAAGATACGTCTAAAGACGGGGCTTGCGAGAAGGCAGCGTGACGGCGGGGGGTCGCCAGTCTCTCGTCTACAACCCCCCCCCCCCAGCCACGTTGTAGACAGCAGAGACGAGACAGGGGCGCCAGCTTCACGTGGTCGCGATCGGGGATTTCTGATTCGCGTACAGCAATCGTTCTACCCAAATAGGCAGCGCGTGTCTCTTATTGTTTACCGAGTGCTTTTGGTTATCGAGAAACCGCGTCAAGCCAGTTAACTCTTGACACTCCACGATGCGATTCTATGGCACTAATGAAGACTCACCTATCCGTTTTTTTAAGATCAGAGACGCTATTCATGGAGTGAGATGACGGGATATGTAAAAATAACAACCCCGTACAGAATGCGAAATATCGGCGAGTCGATGCTTCCCGTGTTTCTGTTTGTCCCCTTCGCGTTCATTGGAGCTCTGAGGGGGCTACAGTTTACAGATTTATTTGAGTGGTCTCTCCTACTACACCTGCTCATCTCTGTACACGAGAAAAACCTACTAAGGTTTCCCGCTTTTTATGCCGATCATTTTGTTTTTGTGTTATCATTCGATTTTGGATAGGCATTTTTCCTCAGAATTCTTTTCAACTAAAATCGATATTCTTTATATATTGAAAAATCGAAAAGCGCGAACGACCATTTCTCTGTGTTACCTGATAACAGCGTGTAAAAACTTAGCACTAATTTCGCACCTGTTACTTACCTTCACGTAATTAAGTCTGCTTTCTTTTCACATTTTATTTGAACTGCATCCACTTTAGCATCTCGTTAAGTGATTGTTTTTACTCAAAGTAGAACAGGAATGGTATTCTGCTCTTCTGGCAGGCAGCGTAGGTAAGTAGACTTCATGCGCAAGAGTACGTGAAGACGTTATGACGTACTACACCAAGTACACAGTCGTGAGGCCTCGGGGGACAGACAGGGTTAATAAAGCACTCCCCACCATGGCCCCGACTGGTTATTAACCCTGGCCTCGCCGGTAAAGCGAATGGGGAAGTTGAGTACAGGAGTGATCGAACAGTTGTTTTGCTACATCATTGGAGGGAAAATGTATTTTAATCTTGAATGTTTCATTATTTGCAAACGAAAATCACACAGTGTTCGTGTTTTTGGACTGTCAGCGTGAATATTTAATAGGTACTTGGTCACAGAGAACGAGGATCGATCTCCAATAAACCGGTTAAATGCTTGTTTAATGCAAACTAGAAACGTGTGGCGCGACAAGCACTCCTCGAGGAAGGGCCGTTCGCCCCTTTTCTTGATATGGCCCCATAACAACACACCCTAATCCTCTCCGCCGTCGCATGTGTACTATTTGATTTAAGAAAAAGAGAAAACAACAACAACAACAAAAAGTTCCTGGGGATTTATGTTAGGACTGGCGAGGACCGCCGCGTGTAGCTCCAGCCCAGGCTGTCACCCTGTCCCTTTACATTTCTAAGTGATCGAAACCCCTAACAGACGCTAGAATGACGAGAATAAACCGAAGCGCGTAAAGGTCTCCCCGGGCAAAATGTCCTCGAACCTGCTGGGCTGACGGTCAGCTCTCACACCGGTCCCCTCGGGGATGGGGTGGGGGAGGGAAGAGAGAGCCTGCAACAAAGCAGCATCCTCCCGCGACCGACCGAAAGGCGAAGATGGAGGGGCCAGTAAAACAGTTAATTTAGGCAGCCAGATGGACGACCCCAACTAACCCTAACCAGTCTGCGGGGACAGAACGAGGCGAACGAAGATCGATACTCTGGGCTCTGGCGCCTAACAGACAGGGGAGCCCAGCGAGGTCTTCTCTCTCTCTCTCACACAGAATCGATACCGCGTCTTCTGGCGACAGCTAATTGCAATTACTCGCCAGCTTACAGTCACCCCGCAACCCCACGAGCAGTGCACTCGGCGATTGCAGCGCCGTCTATTTGAGGGCGGATGTTTTCAAATTGAAAGTCGGGAAAACAGATAACCAAATAGGCGAGCGTTGCCCGGAGATCTGTGGCCCACGTGATCTGTCCCCGCTCCACGCGGCCGGTGCCATCGGCTGTGTCCTGAGAGCAATGTTCGGTGTGAACGGTACTACAAACTTCTAACGTTTTTTCGCATTTATGTGATTATAACCTTACTGAGCATGAATTTCTCTCTCTCCATGTTCTTTACTTTTGGTCACCAGATTAAACCGCGATGGTCTACTCTGGTTCTACACGGTATCTTCCCCTACGGCAAGGAGGTTATAATAGGGGAGGCAGCATGACGTCACAGGCTCGAAACCATTTCCGCCATCTTGGTCTGCTCGTAAACAGAGAACTCGTGGCTGTACCAATCGTGAAAATAACCCCCTCCGCTACCTTTAATCGGTAACAATTGTATTTATTGTGCATGCTTACTTTAAAACTTTGTACAGACATTGAAGATGTTTTGTAAAAAGATCTTTAGGGAGTTTTTTGGCAGAGCGGGTGGGACACAGACAGATAAGTCGGTGCAACAAGTTAACGTGTCACCATCGCAGTGATGTGAACAGGCCTCTGTCTATGCTCTTGTTAAATAATTATAGCACATGCTGTCCACTAGAATCTAATACAATCATGACATTACCCTGATAATAATAATGATAATGATACACTGAGTGAGCCGCTGAGTCCTTTATCAGAAGACAACCCTGATGATGGTCGGGAAAGCAACTCTCCTCGATCTAGACTCTATGTTCCCCAAACAGCTTATTTAAACGGAATTAAAAACACACAAGGACATGCATCTAAATCACTTTTGTCTAAAGCACTTTCATTGAAATGCATAATAATAATAATAATAAGGCAAACTTTATGTCTCAGCTATTAGTGAATCATTTTCAAAATATCTTAATATGTTTCTTGATCTCTGTCTAGTGCCATCTCTACTATTACTACTGGTGCTATTTGTACATAGTAATCCTGTCTGCTTCTGTTTTCATCTACTTTTAAAATCCTGTTTGCATAAAACTGTGTAATTAATCCACTGCCGTGATTCAGTTTGTGTAAAACACCTTTACATAGTCTGTCACCCTTTAGCTGTCCCTTTGTTGAAGCAACTGATGACAGTAGTTATATGAAATAAAATCGGTGATTTTCAAAAAATTTGACATAAAAATGCTTCTATTTTTTTCAGTTTTCCAAAAAATGAAGAATTGAGAGAAAAATGGATAAGAGCAGCAAAGAGAGCCAACGTTAACCCATCAAAATCAGCAGTTTTGTGCTCTCGCCTCTTTGCAGCAGAGGATATCGACAGGGCATCAGTTAGTTGTGTTCGGATTCGCAGTGGCAGGGTGCCCACTATATTTGGTTTTCCTAAGCGTCTGCAAAGTGACAGCAAACCTAGAAAGCGGCCATTTCCACGACAACCTGAATGTGGTGTGGAGGATGTCGGAGATGCAATGCCTGTGCCACGTATCACTCTCACTGAAAAGGAAATTAGAACAAGCTGAACTGAAATTAGCCTCATCGAGAAAACGAACAAAGTTACTGCAGCAGTCAAAGCGACGCCTCATTAACAAGAACGCTGACTTAAAAAGACATCGACAGAGATTTGAGGTGCATTAAAACAGAAGTTTGATGCTAATCAAGGTCCTGTAGTGTGTGCCCTAATCTTAGATGAGATGGCAATACGCAAGCACATTGAGTGGGATGGGCAACAGTATCATGGCTATATTGATATAGGGACTGAGTTGGGTGATCACCGTTTGCCAGTGGCAAAGGGGGCATAAATGGTTCTTGGAAGTTACCTGTTGGTTATTTTTTGATTGATGGTCTAGTGGAGAGGAGAGAAAAAATTTAGTTTGTACTTGTTTGGAGAAGCTACATGAGGTAGGGGTAACAGTTACTTCTCTTACTCATGATGGTGCTTCATCAAATTTGTCCATGTTAAAAAAAAACTTGGATGTGGCATGGATCCTTCAGATTTGAAGTCGATTTTTCCCCATCCAGTAACTGAAAAGCCAATTTGTGTTTTTTTTTATCCATGTCACATGTTAAAGTTAATAAGGAATACAATTGCTGATAAAAGTTCTCTAGTTGTTAATGATGATATGGTGAAATGGGAATGCTTTAATTCGCTCCACAAATTACAAAGAATTGAAGGGCTTCATTTAGGCAGTAAATTATGTTCACAACACATGGAATGGAGCAAGAAAAAGATGAATGTGCGACTAGCTGCTCAGTGAATCTGCAGCAGTCACTTGAATTCTGTTTGGCCAATTACGAAGAATTTGAGGGCTGTGAACCAACAATCAAATTTGTTAGAATGTTTAATGTTCTATTTGATATCTTGAATTCTTGTAACATCAAGGCTTTTGGCTGGAAGGCACCAATTCAAAATCAGAATTATGAAAAATATTTTCAGTTTCTTTTTGAAATGAAGTCTTATATTTTATCTACTAAAGAATCGCGTGGTGGTCCTCCAATAGTTGAGAGTAACAGGAAAACTGGTTTTCTTAAGTATATTGACAGTTTAATTAATCTGTATAAAAATGTGGTTTTGTCCGGTGAATACAATATGAACTATTTAATGTCTTATAAAGTAAGTCAGGATCATATTGAATTATTATTTGCACAAATTATAAGTATGGATGGTTGTAATAATAATCCTACAGTCCGACAGTTCAAGAGACTCATGGTTCACAATAATATTCAAGATGTCTTGCAGGGAAATTGTATTCCACTTGAAAATGTACCAATCTTGACTGCATCCAGTCCATCTGTCAATGTTATTAACAGTTCGTCAAGTTGTAACAGACTTGTCGATGAAGATGGTAATTTGTTTGAGTGTATTACAAATGACCGTGATTATTTGAGCAATGTTAGTGCGGAGAGTATGTCATCATGTTCAGAGAAAACTGTTGTTTATACAGCCGGTTTTGTAGTTCTCACGTTGGAAACATCGATTCTTTGTGGAACTTGTATCAATTAGCTGTTCAATACTTTTTTGTTCTCTACAGGTTCCTTGTTCACCTCTGACTGTACATAGATCTGAAATAAAAAAATCTGATTTTATTTGTTTTTCAAAAGACTGATGTTGTTCGAACCCCGAGTCCCTGCCGCACACGTGGCAGCTAGAAAACATGTCCATCGTTTGACGAAACTCGTGTAACAGCATGAAATAAACACGAATGGATGATAGATGATGAGGAGAGTCACACCAGGATAACACGGATGGATGACAGATGATGAAGAAAGTCACACCAGGATAACACGGATGGATGGCAGATGATGAAGAGAGTCACGCCAGGATAACACGGATGGATGGCAGATGATGAAGAGAGTCACACCAGGATAACACGGATGGATGGCAGATGATGAAGAGAGTCACACCAGGATAACACGGATGGATGGCAGATGATGAAGAGAGTCACGCCAGGATAACACGGATGGATGGCAGATGATGAAGAGAGTCACACCAGGATAACACGGATGGATGGCAGATGATGAAGAAAGTCACGCCAGGATAACACGGATGGATGACAGATGAAGAGAATCACACCAGGATAACACGGATGGATGACAGATGATGAAGAAAGTCACACCAGGATAACACGGATGGATGACAGATGATGAAGAAAGTCACACCAGGATCTTTTCTTGCATTTATTTCCAATGTTCAACTGTGTTGCCGGGTTTGAATGTTTGTAAACAGAACCACGTGGAGGCACGAAAACCGGCCTCGCGGGTTCGAAGGGTTAATTTTAGTCTTTCCACATATAGAACCAGCCAAAAGGAAGCACCGGGGCCTAACCTCAAAGGCCAGTTTCCAACGGGATCTCCGCCGCCGTAATGGGCCTTCGTTTAGGCGTCGATTCTTTCTGCGCTTTCCAAGATGGCGGAAATAACCCAGACTGGCTTCACGTACTGGTGCTCTGCCAGGCGGCCTCTCCTATTATCACCTCCTTGGCAAAGCTGTCGCGCCCCCCGTCTCTGCTCCAGCGTTCGCCGGATCACGTGTTTAACAAACGTCGTCGCTAACGACTAAAAGGAAAACTTCCCCTTTATCCCGTTCTACTTTTAGAACGAAGGGATGGAGGAGTGTCTCTCTTCCTATCACAAACTCCCTAATCGCTCGCTGATCTCGCTGTTTTCTGTGGTACCTGGCTGTTGTGCGCTCATCCGTATCGAATGAAATTTGGATGTTTAAGAAAATAGCAAATTTTTTTTAAAAAAGCGATCACCTGTAAATTCCAGATGTTTCTCGTGGGCTATTGAATGTTTGCATGGGCCACACCCTGCCAAGAATTAGCAGCAGTACTCGCTAATAGTCCTTAGATTTCTTACCTGACTGGAACATCAGGTAAACGAGTCCAGATTTAGAGACTGGTGCTAGTAAAATGGGTTTTCGCGAGGATACTTCCCTGTCCTACTATTTCCTTCTCGTTTTATCTTACGCACCAAGTCACGTGTTTTTTTAACTTTCGAACTGTCTGGTCGACTTGCGCAGTATGTGAAGTTCGGCGGAGATAAATAAATATATATACATTCCGGAGCTACATCAGGCCATCTTTATTCCCATCCTGGTTGAATCCCTTTTACACTTTGAAATGTATCAGAGAGAGAAAAGGTTTTAAAAGTTTACTGGGATGGTTAGTCATGCATCTAAAAAGGTTGGGGCTCTCCTTATATAGTTGCTCAAGCATTTTATATATGGGGAAAATGACATGGATAGTAAAGAGATCGGAATGTAACAGAGACCAACAACAGACACTAATAAATCACCACAGCAGATGGCGGGGTTGCGAAAAGCTCAGTGAAAATGACCCCAGGCAGAAGGGGGGGGGAAGAGAGAAGACCGCTATTTTAATTCAATACATTTTCGTAAATTTTAACTTATTTCAACATTTTTTTTTTAGTTTTAATATATTATATTTTAAATTTTCTATAGTTTTTAAAAATTTAATTCAACGTATTTTTATTAATTTTGGGTTTTCTTTAAGAGTTGTTTTAGAGTTTATTTAGGTTTAGGTTAGTATTGGCTCAGCTTAAATGAAAATCTTCAATCTAACCCCGATCACCGGAAATGTGTCCTGGTGAGAATGGTTGCTTTTGATAAGCAGAAATACATATTTAACTAGAGAAATCTAATATTTTATATTTGAGCTTAATTACCTGTTTCCTTATACCGTATTTTATTAGTTTTCAGTAAAATAAAGATAAAAATAAATAACTAAAAGTGGAAGTAACTTTTCTGTTTATTTTTCAGAAGGGCGAAAATAACCATGTTATCGTCAATTCTAATTACAGAAATATAACATCATGACATCAAAATAGTTCGCTCTCTCTCTATATATATAATGACGTCATCTCTATCTGTACTGACGTCACATCTCTCTCTGTATATATACTGACGTCATCTCTATCTGTACTGGCGTCACATCTCTCTGTGTATATATACTGACGTCATCTCTATCTGTACTGACGTCACCTCTCTCTGTATATATAATGACGTCATCTCTATCTGTACTGACATCATTCTCTCTCTGTATATATACTGACGTCATCTCTATCTGTACTGACGTCACATCTCTCTCTGTATATATAATGACGTCATCTCTATCTGTACTGACATCATTCTCTCTCTGTATATATACTGACGTCATCTCTATCTGTACTGACGTCACATCTCTCTCTGTATATATAATGATGTAATCTCTATCTGTACTGACATCATTCTCTCTCTGTATATATACTGACGTCATCTCTATCTGTACTGACGTCACATCTCTCTCTGTATATATAATGACGTCATCTATATATGTACTGACGTCACATCTCTCTGTATATATACTGACGTCATCTCTATCTGTACTGACGTCACATCTCTCTGTGTATATATACTGACGTCATCTCTATCTGTACTGACGTCACATCTCTCTGTATATATACTGACGTCATCTCTATCTGTACTGACGTCACATCTCTCTGTATATATATACTGACGTCATCTCTATCTGTACTGACGTCACATCTCTCTGTGTATATATACTGACGTCATCTCTATCTGTACTGACGTCACATCTCTCTCTGTATATATACTGACGTCATCTCTATCTGTACTGACGTCATATCTCTCTCTCGTGTGAGAGAGAGAGAGAGAGAGAGAGAGAGAGAGAAGAGAGAGAGAGAGAGAGACGGGAATATCTGCAAATACATGTTGAAAATCAGCACCCTGTTAAGCTGTGCGTAGAGAAAAGTCAAATGGATTTAAGAGCTTTTTTGATAAAGGCCGGGTCATAGAAAAGGAATGAGGATATAAAGGTAAACTCATTTGAGGCGGGGTTAGAGAAACGAACATGGTAATGCTGATAGACAAGCAGCTGTAGTGCGTCGATCCTCTTTCAGCACCTCCCTATACAGATGTTCTATCAACTTAGAATTAGGATATTTCTCACCCAGTGTCAGAAAGTATAGATTCGCTGTAAATAGAGCAGTGAAAGTTGTGCTTCAGATCAAAAGACTTGAGGATGCCTCAGTACAAATAAGGCAGAATATGAAAAAGTTCCATAAAAGGTCTAACATTCTGCCAGTTCTTAAGGAGTTTGAAAAGGCACCATAAGTTGACGTTATATTTTAAAAATAAAGGAAAAATAAACTGGTTGCGAGGCTGAAGCGAGCAGAGAGGAATTATGAAGGTAGGAAACCTCTGAGTTTTCTTGCTCGCTTCTGGTATTACAATAAGCTTCCTTTTCTTTTGTTTGAAAATATCCTTCCATGGTTTATTTTTAACACGATTGGTCACATCGATCACAGTAGAGCGACTATCATTCAGCTTGTAGAACTTGCTTTAAAGCTCTAACTAGACTAATGAAACAGTACTGAGCACTCCTCTTTCCTGTATGGGTACACAGCCACTAGCTTTAGAAAACAAGGGAACGATAAAAGTAATGCGGCCCAGCCAACATTATTAAAGCACTTGCTTTGAGAAATACTTGCCCCTTTTCAAAGATTTTCATGGATCATTCAAAAATTAAAAGCCGTCTGGTTTTTTAAAATCAGTTTTGTGTGTTTTAGAGAGAGAGAGAGAGAGAGAGAGAGAGAGAGAGAGAGAGAGAGAGAGAGAGAGAGAGAGAGAGAGAGAGATGGTAGAGAGAGAGAGAGAATTGGATGCCAACTGATCTTTCAGAAGTCTTTACTGGTAGCTCTTTTAAGATCACTATATCCATCTGAATGTATATGTTCAAAACGTAATCTTGGTTTAAATTTTAAAGATGCACATGTTACCTGGGATGTAGCTTATCTGCTTGAACTTGCTGCAGATGATAAATAGAATGAATCCTGGTTGATTGAGCTAGATATGGTTCTACAAAATATCTTGGCGAAATTTAAAATTGGTAAAAACCAAATCCATTTATATTCAATTGCCAAATAATTACATTCAAACTTGAATTTTTCCTTTTTTCTACAAGATTTATTGATTACAGCCATCTCACAAATGATCACTTCAAGATCAAGTTCCCACTTTTTTAATCATTAGGATGCAAACTTTCTAGAAAAGGATTCTCGGGCTTTTTTTTCATTCTGAGAGCATGAAACATTTTTTATTCAGGCAACTGACTACTTTGTTATGCATTGCCACTCATCTTTTATCTCGTTGTTCAAAAGAATCTCAGCACTTTGATGTCCTATTTCATGTAATGAAAGTTTACTCAAAATTCAAAAGCCACTTTGTGAGTGTAAAGGATTCTTTTGACAAGGATATTTATATGAAACAGGTTACCATAAGATATTAAAATTTTTTAAATATTTTAAACAATGTCTAGAACAAATTCTGGAATCTCGGACTTTCAGAAATGTCAAACTCTTGTTTCTGTCAGAGCGTGGCCAACTAACTAGAAGTGGAACTACATTTGGTGTATTAAGGAATCTTAAAGAACAGTTTAAGCTGCTTTAAGTATTTTAGTTTCTGTCTCTCCTACTTAATCAGCTGTCTTGCGAATAAGTTTGAGCTATGGCCTCTCTGGGTAAAATTGTCTCAGCTGTTTTTATTTCAGCACATTTACTTCTCTTGAAATGTTAATGACCTGGCTCGGTTCCTCTTGTGACTGAAGAAAAAACAAAAATAACAGCAGAGTATAAAACATTTATCTTCAATGCAGATCTAACAAGGTCCAAGTCGATTGGGTGATGACAGAACAATTCAACGCCGTACTTTTCAGAATAGATTTGGTACCATCTGTTAAAGAAAGAACAATTTTACTACCATACAAAAACATTCAACGCTTTTGCTCTGCGATTTTAAAATAGAGTTTGACACCGAGGTTCCAACTGTAGAGTCAGTTGAAGCCTCATCAAAGACTCTTACACATGATACTGCTTAAAAATTTATATTTATCGCCACCAATGACTCTCATTCCTTGATGTGATACATATTTTGGCAAAGACTATCATTTCACTTTACAGGAATCAAAATGGTTTGTATGCAAAGCGATCGATCACTAATTCCATGGTGCTGAAGATTACCCGTAAGAAGTCAGTAGTCAGCAAAGCCTCTGTCACCAGGCAGAAGAATCGTTTTTTCAACCCTGACAGACAGGTTAGCTGCTCAGAAATTCAAACCGTTGTTCTAAACAGCTGCACAGTGCGATGAAGTCGGTATGAGTGAGAAAAAAAGGTCCCAGTATGGTTCCTAATAATCCCATTTCCAGACATAGCGGTCTTAAGGACATCCGACAGCCGTAGGGTGGCCGCCCGTGCATAATTAATTTGGAGAGTACATACTTCAGATTCTTCACGATGATTTGACAGGAAATGAGACTTGAGAGGTGCAACCCGGTTTAAGACTTTCGCGTCCATGTGTTAAATTAAAAGATGGCAACCACGGTTAGTATGAAGGGTTATCTTTGGTGACTAAGCAAGTTACTTGGATACAAATGAGCAATGGTCAGGGGTACTTACCGAACCTGCGCCGCAAGTACGCAAAAGGACGGTACGAAGATCCCTCTGGTTAGCTGCCAGATCATGCCCCTCCATTCATGCTCAAGACAGGCTTTACTTGACTTGAATGGAAATTATCAAATTTTCTCTTAACTCACAAATGCTTTGTCCTAACTTTGATAAGAAATTATTTAGCCGTTTATTTTCAGTGTTCATTCTGGATCGTATATCGTAAATGGACGGCAGTTTTGAAGCAAAGCGGTAAGTCTCTAAAATGGAAGAATCTGGCGCAGAAGAGTTACTCTCTGCGTTCTCTCCCCTTACGCTCCGAAATACCCCGCGCTGGTTGACCTTTCTCTCGCTGTTATGCGCAGTGTAGACGCTAGGACCTACCGAGGAACTCTACTGGCCCTTGTCATTTTGAGAACAGCATTTAGTTAAAATTATTGCTGTCTTGGAGCGAACTCTGCATTTTAATACACAAATACAAAAGTCACTTTATTATTGCAAGATTCACCAATTTTATTGCACAGCCAAAAAAAAAAAAGGGCCTTTGTAATTAATGGTGGTAAATTATTTCCTGTAGATGATAACTGGTAAATTATTGTCAGTATCATGAGAAAATCTGTCCAGCCTGGTACACTTGTCCGGCCACACTTCTCACTCGCCTGGCGCTAACCCGGGAGCATCAGGTATTGTGCTAACTAATCTCGCTGTCAAACAAACGTTTAGGTGAAGTAACGTTAGAAAACGTATCCCCCTATTCTACCTCCCATTAAGGAATCATTGGTCAGTAACAAATACGACCATCAAATTTGGACAGCCTTATTTTCCCATTTTCTAATTCATTCACGTGACGATGGCTTATAACACAACCTTATTCTCGAAAATCCCCTATCACTTTGGCAGGCAACCAGTGACGAAAAGAGGATTCCCACTGCAAATTAATTTTCGGATTGACTTTAAACCTATTTTTAAATATCGATTAGCGTTGGTTCGACAGGATAAACACGAATCTGTGAGCTGTGGGATCAAACGAGAAGAGTCAGTAAGTAGGGGAATAATTCTTTCAGTTCTTCTTGAATTTCGCAGCAAAGATCTCACGTTTGAAAACCTTGACATAGGTGGGCAAAGCTAATTAAATAAGATGGCGTGTGCCTATATATAAACATTAACGAACAGTTGTAGATTAAGAAGAAAAAGGGACGATGGCTCTGTATTCTTCTTGTCAGTTTGCGCGATCTTTGTGATGTTGTCAAGGCAATTTTACATCAGCAACCGAGCGATGCCAGACGTTTGAGAACTTGCCTGATAATCGAAATGACTGGTAATTATTGACAAAAATTCGTGAGACCTTGTACAGCCAGTTTTTTTATTCTCGCCTTTATTATTATTATTGGTCGTGAGATTATATCCTCAACCGATACATAAGATTATGACTTAATACGTAATGGAGTAGCATATATATATATATATGTTTTGCCGAGGTCTCCCTGGTAAATAGAATCGTGTATATTTATGTCAGAAAAGCATCAGAAGAAAAAAAAGAAAAATGCAACAAGCAAATAAAAAGATGGACAAAAATATTGGTTAGAACCAAATAGCACTCAAGTCGTCTGCGAATTTTATAGTCTATCATCAACAGACGACTGCAGGACGGACGTCTTGATGAGGATCGCTGTTGTCGGTAACTTAACAAATGCCATTTAGTTTGGAGACAAGTAACGATCTTTAACCTACACACGAACACCCTTCATTCCAAATCTTTTTAAATGCTTCCTTAAGTTCACTTCAGCTCATTAGTTTTTGTTTGCAATAATATATCGAAAGAGGAAATCTTCTAAATAAACGTCATTCAGCCCTAGCAGAGCTGCTTCTCTGGAATTGATCACAAAATGAACGCCAAAGTTTAACCAAGGATTGTCTCTGTTTATAGGCAGCCCACTTCAAGGAACCGTTCCAACCAATACACGGCATGGGCTCGGTAAAAGTACCGTCGTCGCGTGATCCCTGCCATTCGTCCAAGGAAGCAGAATGTCCAAACATAACTATCTGAACTCTGTGTGAGCCTTCTTCCTCAACAGAATGGAGCAGTCTGCGAGCACTTCCGCTTCATCCAGCTATAAGAATGAAGGCTCCAATGTTTTATCCACTTCATCTGGCTGGAATTCTTTTATCCGGTTTTTAAGATAAACACAAAACCTATTCCGTTTTTGAAAAGGGATTCAAACCAATTAATCTTCCCCCTTTTTCTTCTAAATTCAGGAATTTTTGCTTTGTGAGATTTTCCCTGCTGCAAAGTTTAGTAACTCGGTCAAAATCAGAGATAAGGAATTTCTAGATTTCGTTCAGACTTCCACTGAAGTCAGCGTGTGAGGGTGGCAGCAACTAATTCAAGCATTCTTTGGTTAGTGTACATGTTCAGGGATGTGAAAGGTCAAACTACTGTCTGGGCGAAGGAACATGGCGGTACGTCCAGCATGCAAGGGAGAGCACCCATGCCTACTACAAGTGCTTACCACGCGAGCAGTTGATACAGAAATAAACTGATGTTGTTGTTGATGATAATGATGGGTTAACTTAAGGTATTTAGAGATAATGCCCATTTCTTAAGATAAGAAACAATGAACAAACAAAACAAGACTGCAAAAGGATCCGCTGCTTCTTAAGCGAAGTCGTTTGGTTTCCCTCATAAGTAATTCGGCCAGACAGCTAACTGACTCGCCCATGTTGGTCTGGGATGTTGAGACAATGAATTAATGTCTCTGTCAACATCTGCAGCGATAATAAACGTACTGGTGATACCAACCTCTGGATTATCTCTTGCCTTATAAAACTTCCGTGAGAAAAAGACAAAATTAGATACTCTGGGAGAAGGAAAAAGATTTTCTTTTTTAAATAATAATTCTTCTTCTGTTTATCTTTACTAAAGAGAAGGTCCGGGGCTAGGGTAAAGGTTAGGGAAATAGGAGCACGTAAAGAGGACCAGGAACAGATACAATACAATACTTTTATTAAACAGTAGAGTGATTTATCACAATGTAGGGCTGGCTCCCAGTATTTCCACTGCTCTATCAACTGAGGATGTAAGGGAATTTTTTTTTTATTTTTGCAGAAATATAAAAAAGGTCTCACATTTATGTAAGGTGGCATTGCCTCTCTGCCAAAGTTTGGTGGAGCTACTAAATCTAATGGCAATAAATTTAATAAATAAATTATCCCGATTAAATTAAATTTTATTTGAATTTAAATTTAATATTTAATTAAACATGTTTAACAGTACAACTTGAGTTTGGAATGTTTATAGAAAGGTATGGTTTTAAGAGAGCAGCAACATGGTGTCTTCATGTGTTGTTATTAATTGCATTACTGAAACTAAGAAAGCCATCTTTACAAATCATATTTTAAATGAGAAAGAACAGCAACAGTTTATAAGTGTTTGCCTTTACTTACAGGTAAACTTCTAGCTAACTGCCATCAGATAAATGAGATAAATTAAGGCAAGCCAATTCTACATGTCTTACCAGCTTTTTAACATCTTCAGTCTATCTCTTTTCTTCTCTGTCTCCTATACTTTTAGAATCTTCAGTGTTACATCTCATTTTCAGAATCTGCTAATACTGTTAAATATTTTCTTGTCTTTCAAAGTATCCATCTACAGAGACAAGTAAGGGGCACATTAAAGCTGAAACATCATGTGGTTACCCAGCAGTATTCAGCAGACAAGCAGACTGACACAAAAACAATTCTTTCTCCTATCTCAATGCATTCATTCAGATTCACCTAAAAATTAAAAACAAACAGGTGAGCTTTCTCTTTATTAGTCCCTGAACTGATCCTCTGGAGAAGATCTATTAGTGACTTGTATTTTTTATGGACACCATATAACCTTTGCATCAGATGAAAAAAAAAAACAAATATTAACATATACTATGGCTTGGCGCTATCAAATAAAATAGTATTTGTATGGTGTACACTTAACATTCTTAAAAATATATATTAAATATTTCAGCCACCCAATCGCATAAGGACAGAATATGTGCTACAAGAATAGCATAGATGCCAAAGAAAAACATTTTTTTCAGAATAGAAATTATGTACAAAAATTTGAATTTGTACTGGTGAAAAAAAGAGAAAAGAACAACAACAGCAAAGGTGGGAAGTAGGTTTATTTGTGGAATTCTTCAGCCATGTTTCTGTTTTGGTGATTACTAATCAGTAGTCCCTCCCACTGATACTAAACTAGTACTAAAGCACTTGGAGATATACTTTATTGACTTTTTATTTTAAAAAATCACAATAATGATTCAGTTGTCTGCCTAACTGCAACAGAAATTAGAAAACATATTTTCAAAAATATTTTTTTTAATTTCTTCTCTGTAAACCTATGAAACCTATTTTTGAACGCACCTGTATTCATGTTACCTTCAATGATGAAATACACGTGAAAGTAGACTTGCTGTCTGATAAATCAGTTGTTAAAATTAAGTTGTATGTATACACAGCTCTGCGAAAAGAAACATTTTCAATCTCTAAAGAAGTTTTATTCTGCTGATTTGAATAAACTCTTTCATACCCACAGTTATTCACTCACCCATGACATTCACAAGATCCACTCTTTTCTGCTAATTTTAAGTTCCTTCATCCCTTGGGCTCAAGTTTGTATCCTTCAAAAGAGGAGCGAAGATACCTCATTGGTTCATCTCCCCCATTTTTTAAAACAAATCTTTGGAGCAGGAGTTGCTTCCTTCCATCAGGAGCTCTAATAAGTATTACAAGCTCTTCATTAGTTCACGAGCAAATTTCAGCTATGCTAGATGCTAGCTTCAACCAAGTGGCATTGTCCATTAATTATTTGTAACTGGTTGACACTAGCTCTCATATTTTTCTTAAATTAAATCACGATAGTTCAAATGATGTTGCATCAAAGCACATATACTCCACTAGTGGTGTACTGCAGGGTTTGGTATTAGTTCTATCTTGTTAAAGCTAAAATGGCAATTGTTTTGAAAAATGACGACAATGTAAAGATATATGGAAGAGTAAACAACAAAGAGGATGGGCACATATTCAGGGCTGACCAAATGCCCATGAAAACTGAGCATCCTTATGGTAGATGCAGTTCATGTCTCTAATCACAGATGAGTGGTCTGGCAAAAGTAGTTAATAATATGAATAAAATTTTAAGTTGTGTTGATAAATTTCATTTTTCTCCAGGGCCTTGCACAAATCATGATGGCTTCCTATCTCCTTATAATTCCAAAACTAAAATAAGTAGTAGATATTTGGCCCACCACAAAGGATACTAAAGGCCACGCAACATTATCATAGAAATTAAAGAAATGCAACTAAGATCTAAATGAAAGTAATCCTTCTGTAGTAGACTATAAATACTTTTGTGTGTTTCTTTGTATAACAAACATACTGTGAATCATGTACTTATTTCTGCTTCCTTGCACTTCCTGTCGCTATCATTTAGTTGTAACATTTTTTTGAAGTTCACCCCAACCACTTGACGAGGCATCCATATACCTTGGGTAGATGACAAAGCATTTGATGTAAAGGTGATCTTTGAGAGATGTTGTTGAATGTATTTCACTCATGCACTATCAAACATGGTTGAACAAATCATTAATAGTGCTGACCTAATTTTGTCGAAAAATATTCATCAAAAATGCTGGATTCTGAATAGATTTACCAGGTTGAAACTAGTATTAAAATGTGTCAGTCTCTGTCTGTGTCTGGTGAAAAACAGATGGTCCATTTTATTTAGTAGTCTCATGCATGGGAAGAACAATTAAAGCTTCAGGCATGAAACAGCTCTTTTGATAGAGTTTTAAAAAAAGCCAATTAACTAGGGATTACGTTCAACTAAAACCCAGCTGAAAATAGCAGTGACCTTAATGTTATCCAGCTGGGTTTCAATTAGGTGTCCCACACATAATAATCCACCCAATTATTCACTTATTCTTTATTTCCTTTTACTGGACAAAATACATCTAATGTCTGAAATAATTCAGTTATCGCAAGCCACAGATGTTTTCTTTTTTAAGTGTTAGAGTCGCTTTAAAAAGAATATCTTGGCTAAAAGTAATAACAATGACTTTTTAAAAAACAATTAAAGGACAAATATTTTCAAAGTAACAATATATGAGAAAAGAATATAATTTAAAAAAACTTAATACACTTAATTTTCTTTCCCTGAAGCAGAAGATGAAGAAAAACTCGGGAGATTGAGAAGGGAGATTATCCGGAAGTAGACAAGAAAACAACCAGAAACAAGAAGTCACGTGACCGTAAGAGATCGGAGGAAGAAAATATATAAAAACAGGAAAGCACGAGAATAGAAAGGGCAGTTTTGACATAAATATAAGCTAGGAGACGGACCGATTCCTCCAAGCGAGCAGCGGTCTCGAGTGCGAGAAAAGGGAGCCTGGGACTCCAAGCATCGCTTCGTTAAGACGTTCTAGTTAATGTAAGTGTTCATTCTAGAGTTAGGGTGAAACGGCTGGTCTGGTGAGACAAAACCTGGATAGTTAAGCAAAAATGACGAAATATTAAAGATATTTACATTATTAATTATGAATTTTTCACAAAAAAGAAAAGAATGTGTCTGATATTTATTCGTTTGTGTGGACCAACATGGAGCAGTGAGCGATCTTAGCTACGGCCCCCCGACCGAGCGAAAAAGACACGAACGACAATTAGCTATTGGTTTACAGTTCCCATGACGACACCGGGGCTCCGGATCTGGACCTGCGGACAGGCGAGTGCTGCGATGTCGCTTTGTAGCCGGTTGGGAGACACAACGAAGCCGGCCGCTGTAGCCGGTTCGCCGTCATAACGTGGGCCGACCAACCCTAAATGTGGGTCTTCTTTACTTACCCGTAAATAATCATCAGAAATTATCAGCGCGAGAGATCGTCCTTTCCGCCTCATCTTGATGACGATGCAAAATTACGGCGCCAGTACCGTACGGCGAAGCATCGGTGACCGGCAACAACGGGAGGTTGGCGTGGAAGTGGACCAGGAAGGTCACGTGGCCATAGTCTCCTTGAGCAGGTTTGACGTCACCTGTCAGTTCGGTGACCATCTGATTTCCTCACGGCGCAAACGATCCAACAGTTCCCATAAAGTCAGGGAACTTGGTGATGGACTTTACTTTAGTAGATCCCTCTGCCTAGAACTGCTTCGACTCCCTTTACATCTGTTGGCGATGGGCATTCTGGGATCGTTCTGACGTTTAAGAATCACTGACCTAGACTACGGATTGCATTCTGGAAGAACTAGCCCTTGGCCTTATGACACCTGAACCCAGATTCGGTGCCTCGGACCAGCACTGCTAACTCGAGCAATTCTAAGTGTTTTGCCAGTGATGAGAATAACATGATCGAGATACGCGGCGCAAATTAAGAATGTAAGCAACCATTTGCTCCATGAACTTCTGGAAGGCAGCTGGAGCCGATGCAATACAGAACAACAGACCAGGCTATTATCGTTCAGATGGCTGAACAATCTGTCGGGCAACTTCGCATCTTTCTGTTCGGCTTAGGAACAGGAACAAAAAATACATTTTTTCCCCGTGTTCTTTTTCCAGTTCTTTGAGGGCGCCGAGCCGAGCGGACGGAAGCAATAGCGGCTTGTAGAACGTGGGGCGGAAATCGTCCTTCAGGTACAACTTTACCTGGCCTTCGAGTCGGGGACTGTGCTCGCGCTTGTCGAGCTCTGTCATCATCTTCATAACGCCGTAGATCTTCTGAACCAATAGCATCTTAGGATCGGAGCTTTTCCTGCCCTCACATCGATCTTCAAGGTCAATACTCGGAAATGGGGAACAACAGCTGACTACAATGAGGGGGTCTACGCCAGTATCTCTGTTATCGTTGTATGGATTGTTCACAATAGCAACAGGTGCATGATTATATTGGGTAAAGTTTGCCTCACGGAATGTGTGGTGTGTGTGTGTGTGTGTGTGGAGAGAGTGGCGAGGACGTCCGTCCCTGCAGTCCCACCTATAATTTAGCCACTTCGGGACTAAGTGAGAGTATTGATGTTATATTTCTGATGACTTCGGATCAAAGATTTACCTTGCTTTCTGGTGACAAAATCGAGATATGTGGTTTATATTTATTTATTAATTGATTATTTAATCTAATAATAATAATATAATTCTTTTAGTAGTAGTAGATCAGGGGAAGTTACTCGTAACAATCTAGTTTAGAATTTTACCTCATAGGGGAGGTCATTCAAATTTTATCTCAACTATGTTTGGAAAATGAGGGGAGATAATTAAAGATTATGATGGGTTATCTCCCCCCCCTTTTCAGCCTTAACTACATTTTATCGCTAATTATAATGTAGCTTAGGAGCTTCTTCCTGATCAGCCGAATAGTGGGATAATGTAGGAAAGATCTCTTAGGTTCTGTAGAGAGTTTGGGGAGTCGGAGAATCTCTTTAAGACTTTTAATTCAGTGCTGAATGGTGGATGTTGTTGCTTCTGTGGTTAATATGCGAATGGAAAAAAAAATAAGGCAAAATTATACACAGAGCAAACATTTAATGACGGCATGTATTTAATATTTGTTTTGGACGGTAATATTTAAAGATGATAAGGAGGGGGGGTGCTGATAAATACAGTTTTGATATCACTTTAAAAGCCAAAAACTGCTGCCACAGAATTACCAAGTTTCCACCTTCACAGTCGAATTCTGACAGAGGTTCTTTAAATTCTGGTTTCTCATCAAAATAATTTAAGTGGCATCTGTACTGAAGGGAAGTTACATTTCAAAATAAAAATTCTTTAAGTTTATTTTTGATAACTTTTAACGAAAATGTTAGTAATTTTGGTAGGCATGTTGCTTCCATTTTCTTTTTCCTTATTGTTAGTGAGTTCACCAAGGATTACACGTCAACTGTCCTGGTAATCAGCAATGTACTTTCATCTAAATTCTGGAATTTCCTGTTAGTATATTTGTTCATTGTTGTTTTTTTTTAAAATTTTTTTTGCTGTCCTAGCCCCTCCAATAAGAACTGGCCTACTTGGGGCCCTGTTAAATATGCAGTACCTCAACTGCATTTATTGCGCTGCTCATAGCTTTGGTGTTACTGTCACTCTCCAATCCAGCAAGTTTGCAACTTCTTTCTTATCATTTCCCAGGGTTATGGCCAGATGTAGAATAAACAGGTAGAGAGAACTTGAAACAGTCCAAGAATACCAGTCTTTCAGAAGATTAGATGTGCCTATATTTTTTTTTTAAAAATCGATAATCTATTGTGTGACATGGAAGATCAGTCTACCTTCTTTTCTAATTGCAACTGAATTTTTCACAACACTCATATAATGTATTCTGTCTGTATTCCCTATTTATTTGTGCTTATTTTGAATAGATTCCTACTTCATTTAGGGATTAGTATCTTTATCCTGCTTCACAGAACACGTCTGATATAATTAGACAATGAATTGTATTTATTTAACTTCCATTAAGAAGAAAGCAACACTGTATATTAAATTGTTTTGTTGTAATTCATTCCAATGTGCACACAATTCTTCTTCACCCATGTGTATAGAATACAAAATCTTTAGGTATTAATGGTTTAAGAACTATTTTACAATGTACTATATAACAGATTTGTGAGATATGATTATGGCAATTCTATTTTCAGCTGGATGTCATTTGAACATCCCTTGCAAAATGAAAAAAAAAACCAAGTTGACTGCATAATTCATAAAAAATCAACTAACTAGAATATGAGATGAACAGTCATATATACAATTAGAGGGTTACCTGTTCTTGATTAAAACTGACATTTCTTACATGAACAAGATCATGAGGTTAGGAAATTTTTTCCCATACCCCTGTTTCTACATTTGGGCTTCCCACAAAGTTCCTTATAATATCTCCAATATGCTTGCACTGGATTGTTTTATTAAAATTATAAAATAAATCATCTTAAAATATTTTATTTCCCTCCCCATGGTGTAAGAAACTGCTTCAGTAACACTGTTCAACTTTTTAAAAAAGACTACCTATGAATGAAAGCTGATCTTGTTAGTTTGATTACATAGATCAGTTATGGAAAAACATTATGTGAAGGTGATGGCAGCTGGTGGACAATAAATGTCAGAACTATCAGCAATGCAAAACCTTTGACTTATCTGCTCACTGGAAACAGGAAGAAAGAAATCATTTGTACCTCATTTGACTACTTTACAAAGATGGACCATAGTGACAGTCCAAATGTCTTGGTACATGTCATTGTTACCACCAGGTGCAAGGCAGTAAATTAATTCCAAATTTTGTTTCTTTTCTAAAAACAATTGATTCTGTTGTTTTAATAATAAAAACAGTAGCATTTTGAGAATAATGAGCAATGAGCAAAAATTAGCTTTGAAAATTCTATTTTGATACATTTTTTTTTTTCAAATTGAGTTCTATCACAGTACAAATATTACAAGGGACATTCAAATAAAACCTGGCCAGGTTTGATTATAGTGATGCTATTTCTTCCAGGTTTCGTATGAATTCCCCTAGTAAAAAGAAAACAACAAATTCTGAAGGGAGAAATTGTTGATAAATAAAATATACAAAAAATATTTGAAATACAAAGCCACAAGTACACAAAAATAAATAAATATTAAAGAATTTTCGTAACGATTATTAGTAATTTTACTTTGCAATGACTAGGATAAAATGAAATCAGATAATTCTATTGCTAAAAAGAAAGAAATTGTAATGTGTAAGTAAAATTAAGTGCTTCATTGTACTAATTCAAAACTTAATTGTTTAAGGTGATGTAAAAATATAAATGATTGATATTTAAATACTCATTAGATTAAATTTATCCAATACTTACGAAAAATTAAAGAAATAAAGCATCGGAAATGTACTATAATTTCATTGTTTCAAGCAGTTTATAAAGGGACAGTACTCTTTGTAGTCAACATCATCATCATCGTTATCACCATCGAGGCCGTCCGTCTGGCGGGAAGCAGTGACGCTGCATTCGCAACTAAGTCATGAAACACTGCCGTGTAGCAGCGAAACCACCTCAAGGATAAACTCCACTATTAAACCCCCCACCCGTTTTTTTTAGATGTGGGAGGAAACCCACGCGGCGAGCTTGGGTTATTGACCTCAGCAGTTCAGTAAACCAACTACCTGTCGAACTATCGCCATCTCTCTACACCTTCAGAGCTATAGTCCTGATGATGGCGAGGATGATGTGTCGCGTTAGTGGAACAACATGTATCGAAAATTTCTGATTTATCAAATTAAATAAACTAAATTATGCATTAATTTTTTTTTCCTTGTGTGCATCTATCTGGAATCTCATCCCGACTGTCGCATTACCCACACACACAAGGAACTAAAACAATAATGCATGAAAATAAACTAATTTAAAAACCACAACGAAAGAAAAAATTTGCATTTTTGATATTTTTATATGCATGTTAAAATTTAATTTTACATATATAAATAAAATATGTATTAAAAAGAAGAATATTTAGTATTATTAACTATAGGAAAGATATGTTGTTATATCATACTTAACTGCATCCACATGAGAGAAAAAAGTTTCCCGATCTGGGTTAAATAAATAATTTCACTAGTTATGTGATAACAGCAAAATTGTATTTATTTGTCCTTAAAGGAATCATTCAGGTGTGGGGTATAAAATCTAACAGTTATTTACTCTCTTGTCTTCCACATGAAGTACCTTTAAACGATATTTACCTGTGCGATTTTAAGAGTATTCTGTTTTTCCACTTGGTTTTAACGCCTTTAATTAAAGCACATTCCTTTTTTTTTTTTTTTTTTGTTAATTTTTAAAAAGAATTTTAAGGATGTTTGTTTCTGATCTTTGTTTTATTTTGGTTACTTTTGGGCTTAAGAAAATAGAGCTGTCTTGTGAAAATCCAATCTCCCCTGACGGGCATCAGGTAGGTAGGTAGGTAGGAACCGATCTTTGGCGTGTTATTCTCAGACCGGCTTTTCGCATTTGGAAATTCTAATCTATCGTTGTTGTTTTTTTTTATTATTGTTGCTGCTCTTAGTTTTCCTCTGTTTCTGAATTATTTAGATTATTCCAAAGATGCTGCTGCCAATGATCAATCGACTATCTAACCTCAAAGGGAAGCAAAACGAGAGCCAGGTAGGTTCGGTCGGTAGGGGTCGCTGGCGCAGACCTGAATAATTTAAAATGGCGGTGGTGAGTTTTCCGTTCATTAGCCAGGACGGGTGGCATCATTAGTTAGCAGCCAGCGATCCGGGTGTGTCGGCCGGGAGTGGTGGTAGCAGCCAGGCTGCGTCGTCTGTTTTGGAGGATGGACCTGGAGAGGAGTACGGAGAGAGGGTAAATGGACGCGATGAACGCTTGCCGCGCCTAGCCTCCCTCCCCCCCCCCCTCTGCCATCGTTCGCCAGGGCCGAGGTAGCAGCTCTGTTTACATGGTCTCTCTCCATCGACGGGAACAAGCCTGGCCTGCGACATGGGAGCCCGCCGCTGAACAGGTAAAGTTGGGGCTTGTCCCAGGTCTTTCCGCGCCGACGACGACGACGGTTGGTGGGGGGGGGGGGGGGGGGGAGGGGAGGATTCTGCCCGCGAGAGTCCGTCACCATTCGGCGGCTGTTACTGCAGATAGACTGCGGCGGATATCGAGTCGTCGTCGTCGTCGTCGTCGTTGCTACCCGATCGGTGGCACTCTGGGGAATGACTCGAAATCGCTAGCTTTACAATTCCAGAATTCCATACTAAACCAAAATCCAAAACGTCTGTTTTGTTCTGTCAGTAGATCCTTACTGTCCCGAACATTGGTCTCAACATCACCGCGTGTAGCATGCACTATAACCTGTGTGTCAGAGAAGTATTTACACTTTGGTGAATAACTACGACGAACAAGTCGCAGATTATAAAGTTTTATGAACATTCACAAATATTAAATGTGCATATAGAACTCTAGAAAGAAGAAAACAAGCAAAAGATTTCATATATGTTTCTCCTGCCAGGTATCAGAGCTGCATTTCCGTTTTTTCTCACTTATTTCAGGTTTATCTGATAAATGGAAATTTTTGTTTTAACGTTAATTTTTTTATATATCATTAAAATATTTATATTTTGTTTATTTAATTTATTAACAGTGAGTATTGAGATCATAATCTAGAGGTCATTAGCTATTGTGTATTGATGTATTTTAAAAAAAAAAGGTTTATTCCTTATTAAATATACTATGGTTTTGATAGGCTAAGTAATGCAGTGCTATCAAATATAAACAATTTTACTCATCAAGTTTGCGTCATGAAAGATGTACCTACAGTACCAATAAAATTGCTTCACTGTACTAGGAAAATGATATGGCTGAAATTTCGTACCATCAGTACTGTGGATATACACTACTGGCTAAAATTTTAGTAATAAACACAAATATGGGATAACACTTTAAAAAAAAGAATAGTATAACCAATTTATTTCCCCCCATCAAATAATAAATATAATAGTCATTACATGGATACAGAAAAACGCAGATATTTATAAATTAACTTAAACCTCTGTTTCATCAAAATAACCTCATCTTTGCTCTGATGTTAGATATGCAAATTCTGGAAGTCTATCAAGTAGCTTTGCCAAATATTTGATGATTATTAGTGAGTTTGTACTGCCTGAAAGAACCATGTTGTGTTATGTAGCAGCTTCAAAATTCATTATGCTACCTTCTCCAAACTGTTTGCACAACATTCTACATTGGATGCAAACATTTTGAATTTTGACTGTAGAAACCTAAGTATTTTTTTTTTTCACATCTACATGCTCATTTAAATCAGCAGCCTTGATGCTTTTTTACTATTATCAGGGACATCAGATTGTGTGCGTGCATGCACTATTTAGCTGTGCTGTAATTTATGGAGATTTTCTATTTTGTTTGCTTAAAAGCAAAATGTATTTATCTTTAGATACTACTCTTCCTGTGCATTTTCCATCTGTATTGCTCTGTCATCTGGTGTCTATTCAGTGTGTAGGGATGCATTTGTTGGAAATTCTAAATTTCTTGGCAATCTTTTTTGTCAGATCTTTCTCAATGTACAAATAACAGATCAAGTTTCAAAATTAGTTTGTTTTTTTTTGTTGTTATATTGTAAACAAAAAAAAGTTTTTATTATCTGTAGCTTTTAATAGTTTTGACTTCTTGGAGGTTTAGAAACAGTTGCTCCATTTATAATGCTCTGTTGCATGTGACATTATATTATTGGCCCATTTCTCATCCAATGAAATTGTCACATGTTCTAGAAACCATTGGGTACTTCTAATATATTAGTTTTCTGAAGCACAAAGCTTTAAGTAAAAGTTTATTAGATCCATGTATTGAATGTTCTATCATATACTATGTTATAGCAGGAAGTAAATTGGTTATACAATTTTTTAAAAAAATAATTGTCACCATATTTGTTTGCTTCTAAACTTATGGTCAGTAGTGTACATAGTCAAGTTAAGCATATTACTACATGGAATTCTACCAGTAAAATCAAAGTACATGTTTTGAACATCTGAAGAAATTACAGGTAAAATCCAACTCGGTTCAGTACATCTGGTAACAATGAAGTTGAAGGAAAATCTTTATGAACATTGCAGCTCACCTATTGTAAAAGGATGACATTCTATTAGGAGGGAAATCATTCACATGAAATCTAACTGAAAACAGAATTATTGTAATTATGCCTGGCTGTTTTATTTGGATTTTCTTAGTAGTTATCATGTATTGAATGTATAAATAATGTTAGAGTTTCTGTCAGGCATCGTTTAGGTGCTTAATGACATTCCAGGCTTGATGGTGAGTCTAATGCATAGTAGTTGCTTGCATTCTGTCTTGGTAGTGCCCAGAAATAATGTACATCATCATGCTTTCTTTTTCTTACTCTTTGAAATGGACTGTATCATGCATTAGACGAGACATTTACGTTTCACTGTGCCAGAGAGTAGTTTGATTTGAAATTCACATCAAAAGTGGTACGTATGACATAGCTGCTGTCTCTAACATAAGTGTTAATCATTTGTTTCTGTTTCTGCCATCTATAGTTTGAAAGATCAGCACCAAAAATAAATTGAAATTCGTATTAGATGACACTAACCCAGCTTTGATGTGCTGATTTAGCAAGTTAGACTGCTCAAACCTGTGATGGAAGACATTGCTAAGTTGATTTTTTTTAATGTTAGTCTTAACAATGAAATTCTTATCAGTAACTCATCTACTATTACCAATCAAAATGCTTGTGGCTGCCCTTTAGTCTGAAGTCATTGTTGATGTATTCATCTTGTATCTAATGGTTATACATGATTGGATGAATTTATGGCAGTTGAAGTTGTTATGAATGTGAAAACAATCAAGAGTATATTCCAGTTTGGTTTTTTATCTTTGTCAGTTTCCATAAAGCAGTTCAGTGTCAAAACTATTTATGTAATGTATGAGACTGGATAGAGGTGCATACTTCGACAAGAATTATAATCAGGATAAAAAATTGTTGAATTATCAATGACAGACAGTTTCTCTCATACATGTATGTAGTATATCATCTCAAATCCTCATCAATGCTAAAATGTTAATCTTGGACTGCCAAATAAGGAGAACGTGGTCAAATATTCTTATGTAAATTATACTGTATCAGCTGTTGGATTTGTTTTATGGATGGATGATGTATTGTAACAAGCATTTGAATGTGAAACAAACATTAGAAAATTTTCAGTTTATTGTACCTTCCATACCTTTTATATATGGTGCTATTAATGGGGGGTTGGGGGTCTTCAAAAGATGCAGTGCTATTGCTCAAGCTGCATGCAAAATTTTTCTTTAGGTAGAAAGCATTCCTGAATAGATAGATAGATACGGTTAAGCACACACATCTTATGAATTAGGTCATAATGAACTTGAGATTAATGATTTATTGATTTCTACATATTAATACTTTCATAAATATTGCTGTTTTATAGTTAACTTAATTGTTTTTACTGAAATACTCTTTAGTAGGTAAAGTTATTTATTATTTACATGTAGGCAGGTTCTGCTGTCAAATATACGAGGAGGAATAACTTCATTTTTAGGTTAGGTATTTTAGTACGGAAATTATTGGGTATGGCGTGAGGATGAATAATGTATAACATTTGTTCATAGTTGCACAAGAAGTATTGTACTAATAAGAAGAGATCTAAATTGTTTTACTATGCTGATTGTACTGGTGCATTATAAAATTGTCTTTCTTGAACATCCCAAACTTTATAACCGCAGTTCAAAATAAAAACAATATAAAAGAACAGTCTCTGGGCTATTTTATCCTGGATAATTCTTCTTGTCTGCATGGAAATTGGATGTATTTATTTTCCTGGTAGGACGAAGAGAGTATTTTCAAAGCTTTTTGGATCTTGAAGTCACGAGATTGAAAGCTTAATTTATGAATGTAACCTATCCCTAAAAATAATTCTTAGTGGTGGGAACAGTCAAATTCTTGACAAAGCTAAGGTGCAAAACTGTGATTTCTATAGGCAAGGCCTTGTGTTTTTAGCTTGGATATCTTACTCTGAATTTTATACATTGTTTTGTGGGGGGTTTGCAGTTTTTCCACCTTTAATATTTCTTATGTTAGACTAGATCTTTTTAAAAGCCATTAAAACTAATGCTTCCTTAACATTAAAAATAATAGTTAATAAACTTTATTAATAGTAAATATTGACTGACTCTTTTTCTTCTTAAATAATGCTGATTTGGAAATTCTAAGAAATTCATTTAACAGCCAACTTTGTGTGTAATTCCTGTTTGGCTTCTAAGTGTAAAGCACCTCACAGCTGAGGACACAGGCCACAGGCCTAGTACTAGTAATTTTCCTTTCCCATGGCTAGCAACACTGTTTACTAAACAGTTCTTTAACATGGTCTTAACTACTTTTACCACATAATTGACTGATTGTAGTAATTTGTTTGCTCAGGTGTAATGTTATGTTCCACCAGATTCATATTTTTAGCCTACTCACTATTCTCAGTTTAATACTTGGTTGTAAACCCTGATTAGTCACATTTAAAACTTAATTTACATTTACGTAGTTTAAGATAATTAAATACAAACTATATCTGGAGCTGTGGGTAAGTGTGTAGTTTTTTAAAAAAAGAAATAATTTTTCTTTGTCTTATTTTGCAAATTATGAGCTTGGAATATTTTATTTTAAAAACATGGCTGTGACAGTAGTTTAACAATGAACTTGGTGACAGGGTCACTCAAATTAATGAAAGGAAACTGAAAAATCTAACAGGACAAAATTAGCTCTAAAGTAGGTACAGTACATCTGTCTATCATCATGAGCTATCATTAATCTAGGGTCATTAGTCTAGGATCAATATTCATGATCCAAGATAGGCTAGGGAGAAATGTTTCTTGCATGCTAGGTGCACATAATCCTTGCATTTTTTAATGGAATCTTATAAGCTGCTGGTTGGGAAGTACATTAAATGGAGTTGGTGTGGTTCTGCTGTCCTGCAGGAATTGAACTCAGACCCTCGACTTCAGCAGTCTGTCGTGTTACCCTGACAACTGGGTTACTGCCTGGCTTTACATCTATCTGTAAAGAGTCCTTTCACCTACAGTAGGCTATTTACTAGAATATTCCATTTCTGACACATCTGGGGAGAATTTGTTATAAGTTAAAAATGTGCTTTCACTGCTTTAGCTCTGTTTATCGAAGCCAGCACATCTTGAATATGTCAGTAAGTTTTAGCTGGTGGGATGGTTGGAGAGAGCATTTAGCCACACACACAGCCAGGCAGCTGGTTCTCCCCGGCCTTTAGAAAAACTGCGGTGGATGACTCTGCTGGCAGCATACTGATAATTTGGCTAGGTTGGTCTTTTTAACCGTTTGGCTTCAAGTTGGCTAAGAGAGATAACTTATTATTTTCTTTTTTAAATGGAAACTTATTGGACTTAAATTTAGTTTGTTTTTATCACCACCTGAAAATGATCTCCTGATGGTTCATTGAGCTTTCTCTTTTCCTTAGGATAGTTCTGATAAGCAGGGTCAGGTTGCTCAAGGTTAGTTTTCTTTCACCTTGACTTTATAATGAAACTAATTCTAGCCGTGTGAAAAATTAGATTGTGAGCTTGCATCTTCTTGGTTAAGAATTCAACATGCTGCCATTGAACTCAAAGATCTTTTTTTAAAAATCAGTTCTAGGTGTTGATAAAAGTCTGAAAAATGTCAAATATTGTATTAGTACTAAAAGATTTCCTAAATATTTTGGAAACTTTCATTTAGGAACATCAGCTTGTTTAGAATTTAAAAGTATAGCTATACATACTTAATGCAACATGGCTATGATATAAGCACTGGTGAAGCACATGGGAAAAATTGACAAAAATAGGATTTATACACTGTTAAAAATCTATGGTTTAGTAGCATGTCCTATCCTAGATGCAGTAATGTTGCTCCATAACTTCAGTGCTGCTATGGCAACCTAAATGATATATTTTTTTGTGTGCAGATGACACCCTAGCTTGTTTCAAATATGCTTGATAGGGTTGAGATAAAATTTGGATGGCCAGTTAAGCACCTTGCTTTTCTGCCACAGAGAAGCTTATATGTTGTGGTGCTGGACCATTAGATGTAGTAGGTCACTAAAAGAACTGAACACTGGATGTTATCCACACAATTTTGGGCTGTCAGATTCTAGTTTAAAATCACTACTTGACTGAGAAAAAATATTTACAGAAGTGTGCACACCTTTCCATTTCTGCATGCTCTGATAGTCTGCAAACCATTCAGGTGGATGGTGGTCACTCCAGATTTTGCCTTTAGCAAGTGACACATTAAATCATGACTAATATAATAAGAAAACAACATTTCAAAATGTAATGTTTAATATATGCTTGTTAAAATTGCTAATATGATTTCAGTGTTGCCTGTATCTTATGTACAAACATAGCTTCCTAATGGATGATTGAACATACTTACCTTGTGTTCCTATACTTCTCCATGTAGTTCAGGTTGCTATTAAGTAGCAATTCTGTAGAAGATGTAGCTGTATAAATCACATTCACTCTGGTGTTGTATTACAACACATTGGTTACCATTTCTAGGCTATAGCTTTTATGATTGGATATAGGGTAGGATTGATGGATGCACAATGTCTTTGGAAAGGGCTTCCGTGCCCAAAACTAAGTTGTCGTCATCTTTTTGTTTGTTCTAGGCTTGGCATCTTCACACCTTGCGGCATGAAACAGCATTTATTTTGCAGGCAGTCATGTACTTTCCGCAAGCTAAAGTCTAGTTTTTGGCAACAAATGCTATGCTGCAGAAAACTTGAAAAATAAAAATAATTTTCCTATGGTGCTTTCTGCATGTTGGATGACATTAGCAAATCTTGAATTAATGTGAAATTCTGTTAAAATATTAAATTTGCTATCATGTATATTATGGGCATCTTTATGTATTACTGTTTTTTGGAAAGGACCAAATTTTTTAAAAAGTGTTTGAGTAGTTGTATGAATTGGGTTATACTAAATTATGTCATTTTAAAACAAATTAAATTTTGTAGATTTAAAGATAAAAATAATTTCTGTAATTTTATAATACATTCTATGATGTCATTAATGTTTTTATTTTTATGTGGGAGGGTAACAAAGTCTAGAAAAAAAGATAAATGGGATAAAGATGCTATTGATAAACAGAAATGAAGTTCTATAAATCTTATGGAATTTACACAAGAAAACAACCCGACTTGTCTGACATATAGCTTGTCTGCATAAATGCTAGTATTTGTTCACTTGGAAAGTTGACCCATGATTATACATCTTTATTTTAGTATATATAATAAAACATTTTTGTTTGACTGCTTAACTCTTACATTAAAATAAGTATTGCTTTGTAAAACTTGAAAAATCCAAATGGAACTTCGTTAAATGAGCTATTCTTTTCAGGTTCTTTTGGGTTGTGGCACAACCACCCCACCCCACCTTGGGTGGAGCAACCATCTGGTGATACAGCGAAATCAGTTTGGTATCAACATTACACCATTTTCAAGGTATTGGATAATGCAGATTGCATGTGGTGCAATGATTATAGTAAAGTGGAAGAAATTTTTACATTGTAACAAATAAAATAAAAAAAGTACTTTATTATCCCTGCAGTGAAAGTAACAGTTGCAGATTACATGATCAGCTTCTTTTGTCTTTATTATTTGAATTTTGATGTTTTCAAAATTCTTAATTAGGAATAATTTGGCTTTAACTACATCCTTTACTGTTTCTGGTTGGCAGTGTTATTTCTGTCTTTCTCCACTCAGTGACTGCCTCATCCTTTTCCTGTTTATCTTCCTTTCATTGCTGCTGTTGATGATCTCATTATATTTGAACACTAATATTTATAAAATCTAGAGTACAACATAACTGAGTACCAATGGATACAGTGTTGTGGCTTTGTATGCCGGCAGAGCACACTAGACCTACTGATTTAAAGAAAAAAGAAGAATCTTGAAGATACAATTTGGAAAAAGAACTTGAGTAAGCAGATAAGGAGAAAAGAAAAGTACTAAATTCGTATAATTATGGTAATAAGGAAAAGTATATGTAGATAAAACTGAACTACAAGAAAAAATATAAATTTTAATATAGTAACATGTAGAAAGTCTTACGAATAAATTCATGTGTTGAAAAATATAAAATTAAAAGAGAGAATATTCACAGGAAGTTAGAACAAAGGCTCTCAACCATTGGGTTGAACCCTCTGTCACCAAACATTTTTCTTGATGTTATGATGGTGTTGAGAGAACTAGAATAGATTTTGCAGTTTCATTACGATTACATTAGGACAGTACTTGTCCATTAATGGCAGATTTTCATTATGCTTTGTTTTCAAATAGATGTATGACGACGTTATATCTGTGTTATGGAGCACACTGTTTATTAATATTTGTATTTAATTTAGATTGCAGCAGAATAGAGTTACAAGATGACAATGACTGCAAGAAAACAAAAATATGTGAAGGGCCATATTAACTTTGGTTTTATCTACATTTTGTCATCAGTCATTGAAAAGCTTCAGTGTGTGGTTTGCAATGAAACGTTGTCAGAATCTATGAAGCCAAATAAACTAAAGTGCCATTTGCAAACAAAACGGTCATAGTTCATGAATATTTAAAGATCCAGAATTTTTCAAAAATAAGGATGAACAGTTGAAGAGAATCCAACAAAGGAGAGCTACACTGATGGTATCGTATGCTTTATCTTTGCAAATTGAGAAAGCCTAAAAGGCCTATACCATTGTAGAAGTGGTACTTTTGCCATGTGCAAAGAACATTGTTCATCGCATGTTTGGCAAAATGGCAGTGAGGAAATTAAAATCCGATAACACTTTCCAATGACACTGTACATACTAGATTATAGATATTGCAGGTGACACTTCTGCAAGTTGTTAATGAAATTAAAATTGCTCCACTGAGAGGTTTGTTTACATAGCAACTTGATGAAACAGATAGGTCATATCTTGCACAATTACTGGTTTAAGTAAACAATGGAAATTTAGACAAATTTCTTTTTTGTAAATTTTTAGAAATATATACCATGACCCATGAGGTCTTTGAAAAAGTCTGATCATTGCTTGAGGAACATGGTTAAGGTGGGAGAATGTAAGTGGCATTAGCACCGATGGTGCACCAACTATGTTAGACTGACAGTCCAGGTTTCAGCATTTGGTAAAGGAAGTTTCTTAAACTATTTGAATTCATTGTATGATTCATCACCAGGTGTTAGCTTCAAATACATTACTCTGGATGTTTAAAAAAACTTCTTGTGATCGGTTGTAAAAAGCTGTTAACTTTATAAAAGCAAATGAATTGAACAGTTGTTTGTTTGGAAAACTTTGCCAAGAAACAGATGCCAAATATGAAGTATTCTTTTCGCACACAAAAGTACTGTGTTTATCAAAAAAAAAGTTATGCAGCTAATCTTTGATATAAAAAATGAACAGAAAAAATTCTTTTCAAAGCAAGGTAAAAGAGAACTAATTGACATTTTTTAGAGATGAAAAATATCTGTCAAGCATTGCTTGCTTGGTGGATCTCTTCATAATTCTGAATTCTCTCATTTTGAGGAGCAAATGCCATCATTACTGGATTTTGACGAAAAAATATGCCTTCTAAATGAAGCTGGATTTCTGGCTCAAGCAAAACAATTTGTACATGTTTCCAGTACTTAATGCATACTTGTAAGAAGCTGCAAATGAGGTAAAATTTAATGAGAAATTCCAACTTTTGCTGACATGCTGCATGAAAATACTGAAAGATCGATTATTGCATTATTCCCCAACATGGAATCCATATGTTCTAAATGTGGAAAATGTTCCTGAAAATTGCCAACACAAATTCATAGATTTAATCAACACTGACTGTGCTAAGACTAACTTTGAATATTTGACACTCATCTGATTTTGGATAAAGCAGTTGCCCAAGTATCTGATTTTGTCACAAACAGAAGTTTGAACCCTTATGCCTTTTACCATCCACAGGTATGTGACAATCTTCTCATCTCTGCTTATAAAATCAAAATTGAGAAATAAGCTCTATGCTGAAAATGATATGTTGTGAGCTATCCAAATCACCACTATGGATTAATTAATCGGTGATGGAAAAAACAACAACCATCTCATTTGATGTGGTATGTTATTAAACACTATAGTCTACACACTGCTACCACATTCTGGTTTCAATAAACATTTAATGTAAATAAGTTGTTTTACTTCTTGGTGGCATTGTGATGACTTTGAACATTTTTAAAACTGGTTTTCATAGAAAAAAGGTTGAGAAACCACTTATGTAATTTAAGAGTAGAGGGGGTATATCAAGGAACTGTTTTTAGTTTTACTTTCAGCACGTAAATGCCATGCATACCATAATCCTTTAGTTTAAATGTTTTCTTTAAGGTTAATTATAATTGCATACTGGCTGGCTTCAATTAACATGTTCAAATATAATCTATGTTACATTGTTAAGCATTTTCTTCTTTATGGTAATGCAAAGCTTATTTTAATTGTACTTAATTATAGTTTTTGGATCAGGTTGCCAGCTAAAAGATTGCACCTTGCAGTATTTTCTTGTATAGACAATGGTAAAGTGAAAAGCCATTTCTTATCTATAATTCTGCCTTCTGAGCTATGACCTCTTTCTCTCTCTCTCTCTCTCATTCATTGATTCTGAGTCATCTGATAAACACCAGACTGTTTGCTGTATATTCAGGAATGCTAGTTGTCCCAGACACTTTACACTCTTATTAAGGTAATTTGGAACAAAGAAGGTAGGAGTTTTACACTCAATAATCTCTTGACCTTGGGTGTTGCAAGATTTTTCTGTTTTTTTTTTTAATTCTGAAGATGAAAATCAGCACTTCTGTCACTTGGGCAAGATATCAGCTGCATACTAGCTTCTATTGTTGTTGTTATTTGTGCTTGCTTCACTTTCATAGTATACGAATGCAGATCACAAGCTGGCATCGCCTGTTTTGGTAATAAATGAAAGTGGGTATAGTTACCAGACCATAGTTCCGCTTTGGACTTCAAGCTAAGCTTTTAAAGTTTGACTATCTCATAAAATTCTTTTGAAGTTATCTCATATCAGTATTCTCTTATACTTTACATAAATGTAGACATGTATTGCAAAATACAGAAATATCTGGATTACATAGAGTAGGTCTTTTGTTTTTCAATTTGAGGCCATGATTGTTTTTTAATTTTTTAGACTTTTGCATTATGCATAAGCAGGGCATGTGATTGTAAATGTTCCAGACTTCGTGTCTAACATAGTAGTTTCATTCTTCTCTGGAGATGGGCTGGTAGCAGCATCTAAACCAGGAAGGAGAATTTGAATTTTTGAATGCTTGTGTATAAATAAATATATATATATATATATATGTTTTTTTTTTTTTTTAGTATATGATTATAGAAGAGAACTTGGCATAAATGGACCCATGTATTATTTATATCGCTTTCATTAAGTCGAAGGCCACCACCTGTAAATTTACAGTTTTCTCCCATTTCTTGTTTAATATGCATCCTTTTATTTGTGCATAGAATAATATTGGCTAAAATATCATATGGCTATAAATATTTGGTATTTATTTATTTTTTTTCCCATTTTATTTCAGTTTTCAAAAATTTTACCATTAAAAGTTGTCTCCATATACTTCAGTATTAATAATCATAACTAGTATAATAAATTCAATACTAAAAAGCATTTTAGTTTTTTGTTCATTGGTTTGTTTAAATAAGAAAATAATGCATATCTCCAGAAACAGTAGAAGAAATGCTTGCATTGTGTGTGTGTGTGTGTCGGTTTAGTAGTGGGTGCTTTGTTTTTTTATAAATGTGATAGAATCTACTCTGAAACTGGGGCTACTTAAGATGTTCTCCAGCAGACTGTCTCTACCATAAACCACCTCAAAATAACAATCTCTCCACATTTTTCTCTACAGTAAACAAAAAATGAAAGACGACATCCATCAGAAAATTGTTCTCATTCATCGACTCAAAGCCGGCTGTGGATAGATCTGTTACCAAAGGATCTGTTCTAACCTTACCTTGTATAATCCATTCAGAAAAACTTGGCTTTTACTTAAACCATTTTCCTGACAGATCATATCTTGAAAATACAGTTTAATTTGTACTCATTTTATTGTTCTGAGATCAAATTTAGATAGCATCCTAGGAAAATAGGTCCAGGAGAAATTTTATTGAAAAACTATTGGGTCGTTTTGTTTTAGGATTCTGTTTAATAAAAAATACTAAATATTTTTCTTTGAAAGTTAGTGGTTTCCTGTTTTTGTTGCTCACTTGCTCTTTTTTAAACAAAGGATATTTAAATTTAATTAAGCATATCCAAAATGTCACCAGGTTTTTGAAATGTATGCAGTTTCACTAGTAGAATTTAGAAAGAAGGAAGCTGAGCAGACTACAAGATCTGGAAAGTTAAAGGTTATGTCCAGTGTTCTTTCCATGGCATAAGAAGAAAGATAGCTACATCTGTATCATGATTAAACATTAGATGGATTTAATTCTATAAATCAGTCAAAATTTACAATCATGTTTTACATTTTTAAAATGTAAATTATTTAAATAATTTAATAAAGAGAAATTGTTGCAGTAGAAATTCTGTTAACCTAGAATGGTAACTGTATTGGATCTTTTTTATGCTACTTAAATATAGCTAAAATATTGACTGGTTTTTGCTGCTTTTAATCCAGGAATATGTGACATAGTTTTTAGCATAATTGGTAGCTTTAATTCTAGTCTCAATCATATGAAAACACTATTTTACTGAGACTTTGCGTTTGTTATGAACATTAGCAAAAGTTGATAGTACTAAAAGTATACAAATCAATATGTGGCTGACTAATACATTCCTTTACCAATCAACAACTAAAGTAGTATAACAGCATATTGGGGAGTCTCAGAGGAGTTTTGTGTTTTGATCTTACTTTACAATATCACAAGAAATTTCATTAAATTTTGATAAATAAAAACGCCATTAAGTTCCACTGCTATGCATAATTAGGAGATTTCGGAGCCATCTTTTCAAGAATGTTAGTACATAAATGAGCCATGAAATTTTACTGAAGGCTCTTTGGGATTCCAGAGGAAGGTTTCCCAAGTTTTATCCCCCAACTTGCATTAGTTATAAAGTTACAGGACCTCAACCTTAGGGCACTACAGTTGAAAAATGATACTTCATTTTATGCATGCAAATGACCATTACAGTAGACTTTGTGACATGAATTTAAATGATTCACCATTCTGGGACACAAACGTTTAGTAGATGTGTAAGTTGCTTTATAAAAATCCCCAGCATTGTCGTGTCAAAGTATCGTGCTTTGGTGGCATTATACCAAGCTAAATTTCCTTTCATAGGAAATACATATTTTTATTGTTATTAACTTTTGACATTGCAGATAAAACCAGTTGAAATTTTGTTCCTAATGAAAATGTTTTACCCTGATAAAGAAGACTTTTGTTTGACATGGGCATTTTGCTGTAGTTTTTTTTAAAGATTATAAACTAAATAAAACAAAAGAAATTATGCCCAAAGTAATAAAATGATATTGAATCAATGCAAATTAATTTGATAAGTTGTTTAGGAAAAGGTAGCAATTGCTGAATTCTGGAAAAAAACTGACAGTTTCAGTTAACCTTCATATACCACATCAACGTTTCCCTCATACCAACCTAGCCTAGAAGCAATAGTTAGTATTTACGTTGATATACTTATAATGCTAAATGTGGAACAGTGGGTTTTATCTTGTCATTACAAAGTTATATTAATGAAGAGCATAGCCCCTGTGGCTCAACCTGTGTGTGTGCTGATTAAGATAAATTTGAATCGTATCAGGATGCAGTTACACCCAGTTAGTATACAGAGGATAAACAAGCAATTAGTATTACATTTATGCTTACTAGACTCGTTTTGTTCCAGAATATAGGTTTTTTCTTTAAATCAAAGGTGATCAGTTCCATAATATTTTTGCTGCTCTAGAATTATCAGAGTAAATGGGTGTTTTTCCGAAAGTTTTGTTTCCATTGCAGAAAACACATGCAGAATAACATGTAATGAATGCACTTTCTACTTTATTATTTTCCTTGCAACTGTTTCCAATTTCCTTTGTGGGTTTTAGTAATTTAGCATGAATAAAGAAAGTATAGTTTATATTATAGAAAGAATCTTGTTTGGGGATAGATATCATAGGCCACCCAGGGTAGCCTTTCTCTTCCAGTGTTTTAAGTATAGATGTTCTTGACAAGTCTAAAATTTACAATAATATAAAGCTGTAATTTAGTATTAAAAGTTTGAATTCTCTGATTGATTGATTGATCTGGAAATGTATATTTAGAAGATTACTGTCAAGATCAATACCCACTCTGTAAATATACTGGCATACCCCTGAAAGGGTTAAATAATGTTGTTTTTTTGTTGTTACTTTTAACCTGCAGAGAAGAAACTTTAAAAATGACCTCAGCATTATCACATTTTCAAATTTAGTTTGTCGCAGGAGACAGGCAACAGTATTTGTTGGCATCTGGTTGAAATGGTTTAAAAATAGTCTCAGGGTAGGCATCTGTTCACTTAGCTAGCTGTCTGTACATAGTTTAGAAAAGCTGCTGAAGCAGTCAGCAGGAGAGAGACAAGCCTGCTAGTGATGTTAATAAATTGGGTTGGTTGTCAGTGCTATCAATTTTGCTTGCGGACAAGCATAGGCCTGACATTGTACATATTTTTTGCTGCTGATACTGTAATGTTTGTTGTTTTTTTTAACCTATATTTAGACTTACAACAAAGCCACATAAGATTAGTAAGAATATAGGTTGGATGAAGTAAATTTAGTTTAGTAGTGAGCATACCTACAGATGTACAATGATTTAACAAAGAATCAGTAGGTAATCATTTAAAATTGTTCACTATATATGATCGTGCATTAAAATGTACATGAAACTTGGTAAATTGCTGTACATTTCCTTGAAAATGGCTGAAACATATTGGCTATAGTGGTCTTTAGCAAATTTTAAAATTGGAAATACAAACATGAAGTACAGCATCTCGTTGCATGATTGTATGAATTCAAATTTCAACTCACCTGGCTGCTTGCTGGTATTTAAATTTTTTTTTGTAACCTAGAAATTTAAGCATTGCAGACTTTTTAATATTTAATACAGTAATATCTTGCTTAGCACTATCCTGTATAGCACTGTTTTGTTATAGTGCTCTTGATCCTGGTGGAGAAATTTTTAAATCCAAAATACAAGTCAAAAGTTGGGTCAGAATATTTACAGCTGACCGACTCATGTCATCTTTGTTTTACACTTGCTCAGCCAATGAGAGCAACATATACGAGGTCTGTTCAAAAAAAGACCGGACTTTTGTTATAGCTCACGAACCACTGCAACGATCGAGCTCCGACAAGTTGTGTCGTGTAGCAACAACCTTCCGTGACATAACGTCGCCTGGGGCCTCTTGCTATTCTGATCAGTTACCCGTCTAGAGCTTTGAAAGTAACACGTGCTGTCAACCCCTCTGCGAAGTGAAGATGAAAGATCTTATGGAACAACGTGTGTGTGTGTGAAATTTTGCTTTAAGATTGGCAAAACTTTTACTGAAACATGGGCTTTGCTCCAGCAGGCCTTTGAGGAGGACTGCATGAGCCGATCACAATGTCACGAATGGTTTAAGCGGTTTAAATCGGGCAGAACATTGATTGAGGAAAATTCAAGATCAGGACGACCTTCGATGTTAACAAACGATGAAAACATCGATGCTGTTTGTTCTGTGATTTGTGCAAATCATCGTTTGACTGTGCGAGAGGTTGCTGAGGAAGTCGATATCAGCATCGGGTCGTGCCACGAAGTTTTGACTGAAAAACTTGACATGCATCGCGTCTCTGCAAAACTCGTGCCATGTTTGTTGACCTACGAGCAGAAAGAGAACCGAGTGATCATCAGCCAAGAGCTGCTTAATCGTTCAAGAAGCAACGCAAACTTCATGAAAACTATCATCACAGGAACAAAACTTGGGTTTATGGCTATGATGTGGAAACCAAGGCACAATCGTTGCATTGGATTGGGAAAATGTTGCCCCGACCGAAAAAAACGCGCATGAGCTGATCAAATTTGAAGTTGATGTTGATTGTGTTTTTTGACTGTCGAGGAGTGGTCCATTATGAATTCGTGCCACAAGGTCAGACTGTGAACAAGGAGTTCTACGTAGAAGTTTTAAAGTGTTTGAGGGAAGATGTGCGCCAGAAAAGGCCCGAGTTGTGACAAAACATGAGCTGGGTGTTGCACCACGACAACACGCCTAGTCACTCATCTCTGCTTGTCCGCCAGTTTTTGGCCTCCAAAGAAACGGTTGTCCTTCTCCACTCTCCGTACTCTCCAGACTTGGCCCCAGTAGACATTTTCCTTTTTCCCAAGCTGAAAACCACCATAAAAGGACGTCATTTCCAAAGTGTAGACGAAATTAAACAGAATTTGCTGAGACAGTTATGAGCCATCGGGACCGCGAAAACTGAACTGCGATATGATGGGGGTTTACTGTAATGCTATAATTCCGACAATAAATTTTGTATGACAAAAGTCCGGTCTTTTTTTTGAACAGACCTCGTATAAACATCATTTGGAGCTTACTGCTTTCATTGAAAGATTGTGCCTACTCACATATAGTCACACTTTACTCTTTCCTCATTTTCATGTGGATCTCTCTTCAAACATTATGGGTCTAAAATGTTAGTCAATAACACAAGTGGCTGGTAATGTGTCCAATGTGCTGAGGAAAAGCATCACTTTGGATGTGAAAATGAATGTGTTGAGATAGGTGGAAGGAGGTGAGAATCACGTAGATGTAGTTAAGTTAGAAGAATGACCCACATCAACCATTAAATGATTCTGAAGAATGTGAATTTAAGTATCTGCCAATATGCAACTTTGTTAACCGCTACAGAATTAACTCATTAAGGAGTGGTTTGTTGGAGAAGATGGAGAACAGGCTAAGCATGTGGGTGGAAGATGAGATGCCGTGTTGTATGCCTTTAAACCAAGTTATTACTTACCTGGATAAGCAAGAATGCGAGAGATCATTTTATATTCTGTAAAGTCTTATTATATTGTATTCATGAGCTGATTTATTGCTTAATAAATACTGTAGTACTGTGTTTACCAATATGCCAATGAAATTTTCATATGTTGCTCATAGGTAAAAAATAGCACTTGTCAGGAATGCATCTTATATACACGTACATACATAAAATAGTATGATTCCTTTTAAAGCTGTTTCAGTTAGCACACTCTTCTTCAGGAATGCATCCTGAGTGCTAAACAAGGTATTACTGTAACTAGTAAAAGAAAGTTTAAAGACATCTTACTTGTTAAAAAATTGTAATTTTTATATCTATTTATAATAAATTCTCTATTTCTTAAGAGCTTTTAAAAATCTAATTAGTTTTTTTCAAATATGTTCCTGATACCTACAGTATTATTTACTTATATTCACTCACGAAAATATAAGCTGAGTTAGCATCTTGTAGAATTAGCTGGCTGTTTTTTCACCAGCTCTTTAACTCATCCTGCTTGGTATGTTACTTTTAATTTTAAAAATACAATAAAGCTTGTGCAGATATGTTGAACTGCTAGATATTATTTTAAAAAAAAAACACTAAATTTTTGGTTTGAATGTGTATCTAATTGTTATTAACTTAAGGATTTGAAAGATGTTACGGCATACTTGAAGAAAAAAATTATTTATGTATATTCAGATTTCAGATGTATAGACTAGGGCATTGTCCAAAATATCCAACTATGATTATGTAATTTCATAAATATGTAGCAGAAAAAAAAAAACGTATTGTTACCAGCTTCTTAATTCCACTTCCCATCTATCTTGTCAGAATTTTGAGAAAATATCTATGCAGCAATTCCATGGTGACTGATTTTAGATTCAGAAAGGTGTGAGGTCATATAAACTTCTCAAATTACTAAAGTTGTACCTCCTGGCACTTGATATTTTGTATCAGAATTATTGGGAGCCACTATTTGGTGGCATGAACATAGCTCCTGGTTTTATGTATCCTTTGAGAGCAATAAAAATTATTGGTTTGACTGATACTACATGAAAAAAATACAAAAAACATGACACTAATAAGCTACAGATGTAAACTAAGTTGAAATACAAAACCACAATTGGAATGATTGATGCTACAGTGTGTCCATAAGATGATGTGATGAAATTATAAACCAAATATCAAAATTATAAACAACTTCATTAATGTACTTAAACAAAATCAGATATTTTTTAGCCCTCTAATGGTTCCTTATATTTATCATAATTGGAGGATGCAACTTTTTCATTTCCTCTCTGGTAGAAAATCTTATCTTTTGGATGGTCATTTCCAGGAGGAACTGACTTTTGTAGTTAATGTCCTGAACTCTCTTGACCACTCAAGAAAAGCATTATTTTTCTCATATTTCACAACCTCTCCAGTCCTTGATTTTGCTGGGCACTTCTATCCTTTTAGCAGGCACAGTCGCATCAGTAGATTTTACAACAGCATTTGCAACTGTGAATGTGGAGATGGTAGATTTGAACTATTCACATAGCAGTGCTTCATAAACTGTGACAGTGATACTCTGCCAGATTGTCAGTTGTGTCCTCTTCTATTAACAAATCCTGTTGTTGGTATTATTTTTGTACAGAAGAATCAATTTTGCTTATAGCCTTGAAAATTTTTACCATCCCTGCAGGTTTCACATTTGAAGTGACGTTCTCTAGCAACTGGGCTGCAGAAACTGTTTTCGAAAAGTTGACGGTCATAACTGAGCAAGTTCAGGCAGTTGTCATACAGGTCATTTATAGCTGATGTGAAGTTTTCATGGTATTTACAGAGATAAACATTGTAGGGGGAAACTTGTTGCTCAGGAGCTCATGACTTCTAGTACCACTCTAAATAGTTAGTCTATTATTACTATATCGTGTATTTCATGCAAATAAATATTTTGTCAGATTCTGTGTCCAACTGATATGTGCTTTTTTGTAAACCCTAATTGCATCTCTACTATATTAAGTCAGTCTTTATCAAATTAGTACTATTCACTGAATCTAAATACTGTTGATATTCATAATAATAATGAAAAAATGAGATACATAACGTACCTGTACAAATGTTTCTTGATGAAATTGTAATGTTTTTTTTTTCTTTCACAACTTCTTGTCAGATAAGCTTCATATGAGAACAGGAAGTTGAAAGAGCATTGTGGGCAAAATGAAACATGAATATTCAGGATGATTTCTGCTGCCACCTATTGATAATCAGTATAATCACCATTAGTTTTAAAGATGTTGAATGAATTCCTTAGCTGACTTTATTGAAGAGTGACTGATGTTAGTTTTCTTTCCACTCTCAAACTGCATAGGTGAGTAGTAAGAAAATGAAAAATGATATGTTTGAATTTTCTTAGATTTTTTCGACATTCACAAAAACTAGTTTTTTTTTAATGACATAAGACTGCACCTCACTTCGTATCCAGTTCCAGGCTCTGTGCTCTAAGTTAGATGTTTATGGCTTCTGGTTTTTGAATGTCATGGTAGTGACATCACAAACTGAATAAAATGAGATAAATACTGTTCAATGTTTAGGGGATAACAGAAGGCTAATTTTTCTATATTTCAAGCAGCTTTTGGCGTGGAAAATATGGAGTGTTTGTAGAAGCCTGCTGTATGAAAAACAGCAAAACATTTCAATGAAAAATTCTTTTGTTTAGTTAAGTTAGGTGTCTCTTGAATGGATTTCAACCATTTTATTTTGGATTTTGAAATTTATTTCTTTTGCTTCATGTCACTTAGGTGTAGAATTGGTCTGGAAAAAGTGAATAATGGAATACTTAAGTTTTCAGATAAGATTTCGCAAAATTATAAACATTTCTAGTGAGATATTTTACCTTCAAGTCTTCCCTTAGATTGATAGGAAATTAAAAGTGCCATGTATTGTTTAGTCTGTTTATAGGGAGCTTCTCTGTGGACTGTAGAACAGCCTCAATGTCTGCTTCTCTCCAGTACTCTTCTATTACAGCTGTGCAGGATCAGTATTGTTTTACATTTTATAAAATTGGTTTTCTGTTGTATTTCTGTTTTTATTAGAATTGCTTATTGCGAAGTATCGCAGGTATTGTTGGACTAACTTTGATAAATTTAGTTATTGTAAATTTTTAATACACATTTAGGAGAGACTGTTTTGAGAACTAAAAATGGAGTTTGACAAACATACCTGTCTGGCTTGAAGAAAAATGTACACAGGCTAAAAGATTTCTTTTTTTAAAAAAAAGGAAGAATGCATGTGTTTTTGCAAAAATAGGAATCATCTTGAACTGTAGGTCATTAATTCTTTAGCAGAAAGTGCATTGATGAATTGTTGGCCATCTGTAGTAACCTACTTTACCCATCTGGCCAGAAGCTGGCTCACAGGCCAGGAAATTCCATTGCCATTTGTCATGTTTCTAAAGGACTGGTATCACCAGTCAAATAGAGGCTAATGAACTACTTATTCCAGGTGGATGTCACCAGGAAATGTCAGATATCAGGCAGCCACTCTTTACATTGGGTTATTAGAGTTAACAGAATTAGCCTTGCCAAATGTTTAAAACAAAACATATGAGAATCAATCTCCATACTTTTGTTAACCACATTTTCTACTTGTTCTACTGACCAAAATTGTTGAGAAATTTTACATTGTGCACGCACAAAAATGTTAATATTAAAAAATTCTTCTTTTTTGAAATTTGTCTGTATTGCTTTCCGCTTTATTATCCTTTAGTTAAACATGTTTGGTGGAAGACAGGAAGTATACAGCCTGGATGCATATCTGAAATATTTTATGACCATGTGTAGGGAAGTTTTCTGATGGTTTGGTCCATTATAACAGCAACTTTTAAATGTCAGTCTTACATGATGTGGTCAGTAGTTTCTTTCAGTGTTTGAATAAACAGTATGATAATCTTACTTTACCGTGGAGATCAAAATTGATGGTAAACTTTCTTTTCTGGATACTTTATGTATAAAAGATGAAATGCAACATTAATATCAATCTTTCATATATCTACATTCACTGGCTTATGAAATACTATTATTTTGTTCCTCTCTGTTTTAAGGAAAATCTTGTTTTCATTCTTGTTTACTTTTTTAGTACTTAGTTTGACATCAAATAGAAAAATGTTAAACAATCACTAATGATGATTATGTACCCAAGAGTCTATAAGTTTGAAGGGAAAATGAAGTACATTGGGCTGATCACATCCCATTTTGTAATAACACAACTTTAGAGGCTTATGGCTTTGGGCAGTGTTTGTGACTAATTTTCCTTGGCTACTAATTACATGTTTTAATCTTATTTTCTTCTTCTTTCATATGTTGCAAGATTACTTTATTTATAGAAACATTACTATAATAGCTATACAAACAGCCAAGTACTTGAGGCTTCTATAGTCTCATTTATTGCAAATGAGATGTGCTTGTCCATTTAAATAAACAGTGACTATTGGCTGGTGTTTTAAGGTGTTTCAGATAGTACATGGAGAAAGCACAGACTTTGCCACATTTTTCACTTTTATGCTTTTTGTGTGGATTAAAAATTTCCCCTCTTTAGCATAAAAACACTATTGTGATATAAATTGTACGACTTTATTGATGATAAAATGTGTACATACAATTCAAAATTAATGTTTGGACATTGTTCAGTGCCTTTAGCAATGTCATAATAGCAATGAATAATTACGCCCTACATACACAAGTCACATGCCCTATAGTAGATAGCTTTGTCCACCTCTGACTTGTAATACAGAATCACACCTGCATCTCACGCTGTTTACTAGATGTTTAATGCATTCTGGTGGAAATACATTTCACTTTTCTGTCAAGGCTTGACAGTCCTAGAATGATCCCAGTGCCAGCAAATTTCTGTTCATTGTGCCTGGATCTACTCCGACATGTTCCTTGTTATATAGGTCAGGGTGAATGAGCAGGCCTTAGCAGACATTGCAAAAATTTTCTTGAACTGCAGGGTTTATGGCTATTTTTGAAAAATTACACTTGCATTATCCATGAAGGGGACCTGATCACCATGATTTTGTATAAATGGTATAACAACATGTTTACTGACTTCATCCAGGTGGCACTGACCTATAAAATTTTCATCAAAGAAACAGTTTAAACTTACCTACTTACCCGCTTGTACTTTGTTTTTGATGGGGAATATTTTCTTTTAGAGTGGATTTGAAAAGAATAGCATGAGTTGTGGGAGCAAGGCTGGCCTTTCTTAATTCCCATGCTTCTGGATTGTTTTATTCTCACCAAAACTAATGCAGTTCAAAGCCAAGTCAACGGGAATTCCATCACCAGGATTATTATTTTGAACATGAAAGTAACTATGGTTAAAAAAATGAATTGTTTTATGTTTTCAAAGTTATAAATAAAAAGAACTCCACTCTCCTGGACATTTTAAAAGAGTACCTACTTGTGATATTAGTACCCTACCTGGCATAGTTTACCAGTCAATAGCATGGGCTTCCTTTGGCTGCTCCAGTTTTTCTCACATTTGAAAATGAAGATTTCTGGTAGAGGCTTTTACTTGTGCTCTTCCATAATAAGATATGGTCTTGCAGCCTGATTAGTACATAGACACATGATCGCATTGCCAAAACAGTATAGCTTAATTGTTCTTTCTGGAAAACCTTTAGATATCTATTTTAAAACCAATTTCTCTAGATTAACTATTGAAAACAATTTTGTCTTTTTAAAATGATTTTAAACAACATTCTATGAAATGTGAATAATGTAAAATTTATCAAACTCTTTTTATTAGGTGAGAACCATTTGAATGTGGAATTGATTTATATTTTGCTGAATGTTTTACATTTTTTCCTCCATTTGGAGTTTTAGAAATAAAAGCAAAATTTACAGCATGTTGCTTAGCAGCAGCACTGTTAAGAGAAGTAATTCTTTAACAAGCAGCAGTTTTCAGTAGACACTGTTTTTATGGAATGGCTAAACAATAGCTGAGTATAATAGAAACTCTTTGAATTGTTTTTTTTTTTTTTTCAAGTGTTGAATTTTAAAACTTTGCCAGAATTTTACATTTTGCAGCTGATGATAACAAGGAATTAACATTGTTTAGAATTATTGCTAATGACCCTCTTATTTATGTTGAGATTTCATTTGGGTCATAATGTTTCCATATGAGAACATTACTAGAAACAACTAAACTTGTTTAAGGTCTTTATATGTTCATTACTCTAAACATATTAAAGTCACAAAATATCTTGGGATTTTAAAGATTTTGCAATGTTTAAGCTTGATGGGAACCAGTGTTGGGTCAAATAGACCAGAAACAACAGGAGGGTTAAAATGGATATTGGTTAAACTTTAAAACTTAAATCAAATTTATTTATTTGTCATAACAAAGAGTCATGCTGATGAGGAAGGTGCTCTGTATCTCAGCTCCTTTGACTCAACCTGTGCAGAACAGTATAGATTTGGAGGTTAGTGGGATGCAGATGGATCTCAGATCATATAAAAAGACTTTAAAAAGTAATTGGAGGAGACAAACTTTGGTCTTAAATCTACAACCTATTTGGACAGTTAAGTATCACAAGTGTCAACAAAGGATTCTTCAGGTATAAACAGATAAAGTGTGTAATCACTTTAAAATTTCTTTCTGAATTAGGAGATTTTCTATTTCATACTTAATGTCTGATTTATTTCGCCGTTACATAAATTTAAAACATAGCAGGCTTTTTTCAAATGGGCTCTGGATAAGTTGTCATGTTTTCTCTTGGAATGCCAGGTTGTGAGAGGACCCTTTATCAGTTGTCTAAATTCAGCTCTGTGCCTGTATTGCCAGGTAGGTGAGCAATGACGGGCATGTTTGCCAGAAAATTGTAAACAGCTGCTGGACTTAACCCTACCGACATTTTAAATATTTGTCTAGCTGTTACTTCATGAGGACTCCTCTGCAGATAGATAGATATATATCTCGCTCTCTCTCACATACTAAATGTACTCAGGGGAGTAATATTTTTAGACAAATGTAGATGAAAAAAAATTTTTTTCTATTCTCAGATGAGATTAAACCATAACTGTACCTGTGCAAAAATAACTGATTAATGACTGGCTGTTTTGACATAAGTTTGTTCTAACTCTAATGGTAAGTAGGTAACATGCAACTTATTAATCACACGTGAAAATAAAATCTGAATCTTTTTAGGTCCAACCTAAAAATTCAAAACCATTTCTCTTCTATTTTTGTTTAATAATATAAAAACATTCGTTACACTGAATACTGATTGAAAATATTTGTAATTTTTTTTCCCCAGAAAATAAAATTCATTGATATTTAGTTTAATTTTATTTACACCTGATTTATTTTTAAAATGCAGGTGTTTCTATTTTACTTGTGCATGACAGAAAATAGCCATTTTGGGAAATAGTCGGATGAAGCTGGACTTTGTTAGGAACCGTAACATTCTTGGAGAGATTTCCTCGGAATGAATGGATTCTGTTGCATTACATCTTCTTAAGCGGACCATTAAGAATTGTGGATGGACGGATCTGTAGAGACTAATTTCACTGAAGTATGGATTATAGAGGATTGCTTTTATTATTCAAGTTTAGTTTGTATTTAGCCTGGGTTCATCACAGTGTCTCTACTACATTTTATAGGAAATATTTTTGCTGGTTGTAATGATGTAATACCGTATTTCATTGATCAGGGCGGCACTCTTGAATACCGCTGCACCTTTGAACAGGGCGGCAGGGTGAAGGGGCATTGAAATAATAAGGCGGCACCTCTGATTTGGGCGGCATGCCGGGTTATTCAATTCATTACAAGTGTTTTTAAAGGCAGTGCGTGGCGGTGTGAACGTGTCTCTTTTCACTAACTTTGTTGTTGTTTTCTTCTAAAGTGTTGGAATGTAGTAGTGTGGCGTTTGTGTATCTCCGCCACCAGGTGTGGCGCTTCTAATCTGTTTGACACCGATTGCGGAGCTTGTTTACTTCTTTTATTGCCACAAAACGACTGAATGAAATAAAGGTACTTTACGCCGGAACACAATTAGTCTGCACGTAGAACAAGAAAAACAGAATAACGACGAAAACAATCTTCCTTTTCATGAATAACACTTATGTATTTATAGAGCGCATAATCAATAATGGCAACATGCCAAGTCACGTGGAACCTCCTGATTAGTTGAAAGTTTAAGCAACAGGATGCTCTTTGGAACGCCTTAAGAGTATTTAATGCCCGGTATGATACCTGGCAGACAGAACGATATTGCGGGCAGTTGCAATTAATATAGTTAGTTAGTGGTTTTGAAAGTCACCACAGTAGGTACAATCCATACTTTGCTATGTACTCTGTATGCCGTGACTTAGTCTATATCCCTCAATTTTTTAGAATTGAGTAGAAACATGGAAGAAGATCATGAATCTGAGCAAACAACGGAAGTTGCTGCTGCTGAATCGTCTTCATCCTCTCCTAAGCGGAAGCTGAAAGGGCACAGTCTGAAAACAAAGCTGGAAGCTATCGAATTTGCCAAAACAAGCACCGCTTCTGCCGCAGCGAGACGCTTTGGAGTATTGCGGAGCAGTGTGCAAGATTGGAGGCGGCAGGAGAACGAGCTGCGTGCGACAATCGATGAGGAGGGACCATCAGCGGCGAAGAAACAACGCCTAGCAGGCGGCGGGAGAAAGCCACTCAGTGCAAACATGGAAGCTGAACTTTACGAATGGATAGAAGTCTGCCTTGAAAAGAAGCAGCGGATTTCGCGACGTTTGATCCGCTTGAAAGCCCAGGAACTTGGTAAAAACTTGGCGTTTGATGGAAAGCCATTCAAAGCAACTGAAGGTTGGCTAGACAACTTTATGTCCCGTTACAAGCTGAGCCTGCGCGTTCCAACCACCACCGCCCAGAAGACACCCGTCGAGTCCATGGACAAACTGGTGTCGTTTGTTCTTTACATTCGCCAACTGCGGCAGAAGGAAAACTACAACTTTGCAGACATTTACGCAGCTGATGAGACGGCGGTGTGGTTGGACCCCACTGGGATAAAGACAGTGGCGAAAAAGGGATCGCGCAGTGTCACCGTTTTGAGCACTGGCCACGAGAAGATGCGCGTCACTGTGCTGCTTTGTGCCCAAGCGAATGGAGCCAAAGTGAAGCCATTCATTCTGCTGCCGCGAAAGCGCCCAATTCCAGACATTCTGAAGCGTTTTTCGAGCCGGCTGCACCTCTGCTGGTGTGGCAGCAACTGGATGAACCAGGATTTGACGTTGCAATTCCTCCAGAAAGTTTTCGGCGGACTTTCTTTCCGTCGAAAACTGTTGGTTTGGAATGCGTTCAAATGCCATCTCACTGAAGAAACAAAGGTGAACCTGCGAAAGAAGAAAGTGGACGCCGTAGTCGTCCCGAGCGGCTGCACAAAGTTTGTTCAGGCACCGGATGTGTGTTGGAATGCACCATTCAAGAAGCGAATTCACGACATGTACGAGGATTGGATGACCACTGCTGAGAAGAGCTACACACCAGCGGGCAACATGCGGGCGCCGCCCATGGAAGTCTACTTACAATGGATTGTGGACGCCTGGGACAATCTGGACGAAGAAATGATTGCAAAATCATTCAAAGTTTGTGGCATTACCAACATTGTCGATGGCAGTGAGGACAATTTCATTCACGTCTTCAGTAGTGATGGCGAGTGCCAGGCTGGATTGCAGCTGCTGAAAGAAAGGGCAATGACGAGCGAGACTCTAGCCTACGACGAGAAAGAAGAAAACGAAGAGAGTGATTTGGAGGAGATAGTTGTGCTACCGTAATGTGTCTATTCTGTCCCCATGCTAAACCACAATAAATGAGCAAAATTTGATTTGAGAGGAGATTGAAAATATACGGCGGCACCTCTGAATAGTGCTGCACCTTTGAATAGGTCGGCAGTTTTTGAGACATTTTGAGGAGATTGAAAAAATAAGGCGGCGCCGCCCTATTCAATGAAATACGGTATTGGCTTAACTTCTTTAGTAAGCTGAATGGAAATGAGATAGGTTAGGGCTCCCCTGTCTGACTTCTACAGTCAGTGTCATCTATTCTTGTTTTGAATGGAAAATCCCTTTCTTATCATCCACCCAGTTGTACCATATACTTAAAGCTGGGTTATTTTAAACTTAGTCTGTTTTCGTATATTAATTACCAAGAAAACAGTATAACAGATAAATGGGTATCAAATATTTTTAAAATTCATTTTCAAATATACCCGGTGCGGATTTATTATATGAGGAACATTCAAATAAAACCCAGCTGGAATAGCAATGGCATAATATCTGGCTGGGTTCCCTCCGAAGAACATCCCTAGTAAGTTATGTGTAAAGCTTTAATTTGAGGCTGCTTGTTCAGGAAGTGTGGAAATAGATATATTTGCTAGAGGTGCACAGAATGCGTTTCAAAAGAGGTTAAGTTGTTTTTTGTGTTTTCATAGCCTTCAGCACTGACACTAATCACATAGGACTTTTGCCATGTAAATAGTGGAAGATGAATGAGGGTTGGTTTGGCTAACTGACTTATTGTTATGAACAGAAGCTGAACATTAATCTCTAATAAACTGTATCTTAAAGATACATGACAAAAAAAAACTCTTTACCAAAGAAACACTTTTAGCACTTTGTCAATTTTTGAGGACTGCTAAATAAACTTATATGAAAAATTGTTGCTTACACATCACTAAAAGCAGCCTTGGCCTGGTGGCACAGATATGTTATTGTCCATAGCAGCAGAAGCTGAGAGCATAGGAAGGACATTCAGAGCAGGAAGGATATGTTAAGCATAGAACAGTAAACTATTAAAAGTGATTCTGAAAAATAAAGCTGTATTTGCCTAGAAATTTAAATGTATTAGAATCATTTTTACTGTCAATTCAGTAGTTAAGATCTTTAGTATTGTATTAAATGATGATCATGCATAATTCATACTGCATCCTGTGAGACTGATAATTTTACTATGCATGTGTACTTAATTATGCTCTGATGCACATCAGCATTGTTAATATTTCTACACTTTTTTGATATTTAATGATCACTACTTTAAACACACTTTCAAAAATGAAAAGGACCATACTGTAAAATAGTTGGGATGTATACTCAGCCTAGACTTTGGTGCTGGTGTGTTGAAAGGTTGAATTCGTTAAGATTCCATTTTGCAAATATATCATTCTCTTAACGTATTTAAAATCCTTCTTGGTTCAGAGTTTTGTTTTGTTTTGTATTTTTCAAGCAGATAACTTTAACATATTTTATCACTTGGGATTTTAGTTTGTGCATATTTCAAAGAAGTTTCTGATAACTAATTGATAATCTGTTGTTAGATTTTTAAAATCTCTTGTCTTTTCAGTGTACAGTTGTCCCCCGGTATTTGCGGGGGTTATGTTCCTAGAGCACTCGCGAATATTGGACGTGGTCCATAAAAATGCCTATAAATTCCTATAAACGTCAAAATATAATGTAAAATATAATAAAAAAATATAGGTAAATATATAATCCAGGCCTTGGGGTTGTGCATCCAGTGGACAGGCAGCAGGTTTTTATTCTTATTCTTGAGGGCCCTAGGGTTTGCGGACTTGTAGATGAGGCCTGGTTTCGTCATGAAGCCAGCAGCATTGCCACACATACAGAGTGTCACTCTGTCCTTCTGTGCCTTAAATCCTGGGGCTCTGGCTTCATCCTTTATGATGTACGTTCTGGAAGAAGATGCCTTCCAGAACAAGCCAGTCTCGTCCATATTGAAAACCTGTTGCGGCTTGTATCCCTTCTCCTCGATGATCTGCCTGAAGGTTTCGGGGTACTTCTCGGCGGCTTCTTTGTCGGCAGATGCTGCCTCTCCATGTAGGGAAACACACTTTATTTTAAACCGTTTCTGGAACCGGTCAAACCATCCCTTGCTGGCTTGAAAATCTTCAGGCTCCGGTGCTGTCGATGGTCCTGGTTGCGGTTCTTCGGTGCCTTCTGCTTCATCTCCTGTAGCGAACTGCTGGTTTAATTTCCACACTTTCTCGCCGATGATGTTACCGTCCAAGGGAACGTTTTTCTTCTTGCAGTCACTGATCCACAATGCCAAGACATATTCCATCCTGACGATGTGCTTATTTCTCACTGTCGCTACCCTTTTGGCACTTTCACAGAAACTTACTGCTACGGTACTCCTGATCGCTGCTGCCTCCTCCTTTATGTAGCGTATGGTGCCTTCGTTGACGCCATAATGGCGACCTACTGCAGCATAACTTATACCTTCCCAGAGCATATCCAGCAGTTGTACCTTCTCCTGGAGTGTCATAACCTTTTTCTGGCGCTTAGGTTCATTGCCAGAAGCCTTAGAAGGTGCAGGGCGTTTGGGCGGCATCTTAGGACTTTAAGAAACACGCTGCAAAAAACACAACACTCAGAGAAACACTCTAGATAGCTGCACGCAGTAAACTGGGATGATGCTGGGCTGCATCTGCCTGAGACAGCGCCTTGTGGGAAGCAGCCAATCAGCAGCCAATAGCGTTTCTTTTATATTGATATTTTGCTGAATTTATGTTAGTACAGTATCTATATTACAAAATTAGTAAAATATATTGTTATTAATAATTTAGCGTTAAAAAGCATGAAAAAATATATATTGCCATGAAAAAAGGCATAAAAAATTGCAGAAGATATTTGCGATTCCGCGAATATGCGGGGGTTTCCACGAACTGCGATTACGCGGGGGTCAACTGTATTATAAAATGTTAGACTTCTAACAATTTACACCCTTTCAGTGAAAGGGACAACATGAAAGGAAAGACTGTTGGTGTTATAGCACATTTTGTGCTATTTGGGCATATTTCTTTTAACATTTGTGCCCCTACCACTCCTCAAATTTATATTGTGCAATATAGGTTGAGCCATAGGTGACAGTAAATACCTTTCATATTTATATAACTCTGTAATGACTGATGTGTAAGTCATTTTAACCTTGTGTGTTTTGTATTACGAGTGTGTTGACTAAATCTACCGCCAGTTTAATACAAATACTAATTTTATATCCAGGGTCAAAGATTAGAAACTATTGGGTTTTTTTTTTTTTTATTTTTTATAGGTGTTTTACAATCATCAATAATCTATCATAAATTGAGATACTGTTTTTGGCAACTTATTATTATTATTATTATTTTCATCTATGTCAAGTGTTTTGTGATTTTATGATATCCTCCTACTCATTGTCTTTATATCTAGGATGAAGGGAAGGATGAGGAGGGAGTGAATGCTGTACAAAAGTCTTATGTTTTTATCGTCTACTTTATGACTCATCTTATCACTAGTCATATGAGTAGTAGAAGAATTAATATTACAAGCTAAGCTTACACAATCCCCAGATATGGTTCTATTTAACTGTATAGCATAGTGCTTTAACCTGTAATGTATTCGTAAAACTTATATGCTGGTGTTGTAGTTTTGCTAAAAGGTTGGGAGGTAAATGTTGATTAAATTATTTGCAACATTTCTGATGAACTTATCTGTGTTTGTGTAAAAAATTTTAAAAAGTTAGAAAATGCATAGCATATTAAGATTTTGAGGCTATTTATTCCTGACACATTTTGTATGAAAATTTCTGGTTCATCTATCATTTAGGCAACTAGAAGAAAAAGTATATTTCTATTATTACAGGTTTCTTATATGACATTCTGACCAGTGAGCATTTGTTTTGATTAAAGATTAGAACTATGGTTGTAGGCAGGTTAATGATGTTTTTACTGGTCTTGATGGTGGCCAGAGTTCAATCTGAACTATTTTTGCTATCTAATCTTTGCCTTTATTTCTTTAATTAAGTTTATGAAAGTCCTCTTACTCTATTTTTCCTTTCTTGCCTTTAGTTATGCTTATATGATTATCTGAATTATGTACTACTACTAATTGTTATTTCTTGGCATACCCTTGTCTCAGTTTTCAAGGTCCATGGATTCGTTAGGTAAGTCACCTAGGTACAGTTTGGGGCTCTGGAGTGATAGTCAAAATGTCTATCAAGAGTTATTGCAGGATCACTGTAAATACTCTGAAAATCCTTACTGGAACACTGTGTTTTTAGATGCTAGCAGAAAACTGGAATCCCAAGAGGAAATCCACATGGTCAGTTGGTGAAGAGTGGGAAAAATATCATGCCAGAAAGATATACCGAGCCCAACTGGGATTTGACCTTTGGCTTTCATTCATGGCAATCAAGACTGGACCACTGGCCGCTCTCACAAGCAATTTCTTTTGTGAAAGAATAAACTGTTTACAATTTGAGACATTTTCAGTATATGCTTATTAGAAGACTGGCTGATGTTTGTAGTCATGTGTTAAAATTGGTACCAACATAGTTCCTTAAATTGTTTTTTTTTTTTTCTATTCTAAATATTTATAGCTGCTTAATGTGGTAAATGGGATAACTGCTGCAGTGATAACCAAAATTATTACGTCAGGTGAAATAATCTTGATTTTGTTGATAAATAAATCATTTATACATTTTTAAATTCTAAGATAACTTTGATATTATTTTGTGATTTTAACTGCTTAATTAATCTGTAGTTGCATCTTCAAAAGGACTGTTGAGGAGGATGTTTACTACAGAGGCCATGTGAATATGTAATTGTTTTTAATGTTATAAATTCATTTTTATATTGCAGCTTATGCAATTAACACACATTTTATTTAAAATCATCTGATGCAAGGCGCCTACTGTGGTAGCCATATAATTGTGGACTTACGAATGAATTATCACAAGACATGGCCATAGTTCTAACATAAAATTATTGTAATGCATTTTGTCAGTTATCTAAGTCATATACTAATATACATATAACTACAAGGTGTCTCAAAAAGATGTCTTTACTTTTTCCATAGTGTAGTAAACAAATGCATATTGTTAGATATAATTTTTGGTTTATACATCAGACACCTCAAAATTGATACACTACAGTAGTGTTCAAGATATCTACCACACAGGCATGTTAACATTTAATGTCAGGAGTATGCTGTTGTGTTGCGTGTTATCTTCACCCGCAAGTTTCTAAATGAATCTTGTTTTGATACTGAAAGACAAATTGCCTTTGTATGACAGCATACAAAAGTGTGTATACATCTTTATGATTTGGGTCACCACCCTCTACATGTAATGAATTATATTCAAAATATGGGAAACTTAATCGGTAAGTCAATAATTATGGCCGCATGTACATGTAATATTTTATTAATGCAAGCTTAAATATTGTTGTTTTCCTAGCTTTCCTGTCTTTTTTCTCTGCATCTCAATTTCTTCTTAGAATTCCACCATAGATCCATAAGCTTCTTCATCCATATACTTCATTTTACTCATTCACTATCCTAGCAGACTCTTCTGATTTTTTTCCTATTTAAAACATTAGTTCTGGATGTTGTGAAAAAATGTCTGTCTCTGTTTGCTTGTGTTAGAGATTTTAAATTAAAGACAAAAGTCTCTGTAAATTTCCATTTTATCATTTTTGATGTGCAAAAGGTTTAGAACAATAAAATTGCAGTCTGAGTTGTTTTTTGACATTCATCAATTCTGAGATGAACATAGTTTTAGTATTATTTTTTTTAAATAGTCTTGATAAATCTCCATTAAAAGAAAAGTGTTACATCTTCTTCACTTGATGTAGTTAGTTATAAAACTTGCCCTATATTACACCAGCAGTAATTAATATAGAAATTCGAATCAGGGCTGGAATTATTTGTGAATGGTAATTAGAATCATCTTCAAGATCTAGCCATCAGTTGAATTCCTTGGCACTCTTCTGTTTTTATTATTATTATTATTATTATCTTGTTTTCAGTGAATTTAGTGAGAGCTAGAACAAAAACAGCTTACAGAGGATCTCCCAGCATGCCTGGCTCTGTAGATCTGCAGTCAAGTATTCAGAGAAAAACAAATTTAAGATCAGACTTCTCTTTGCTGTTTGTCAGAAAATTCAGATCCACCAAAGTTTAAATTATCTGCTGCACAGTATGGAAGACAAAGCAAAGTATTTTTATACTTGGTCTTCTCTTTTTAAATTTCTTGGAAATTTTCTAAAATATTTCCATATTTCACACTTAGCTAGTTTTATTAAACATTGCCATTAACTCTTCATTCTTAGATCTAGGAGGAAATTAGAAATCCAGGAAAAAAACCCCATGTGGTTGGCTGGTGGAGAAGACCAAGAATAAACCAAACCAAGGCAGTTCTGACCAGGATTTGAACTTGGGCTCTGGACTACTGTGCTTCCATGAAAGGAAGAATGGCCAATACGTGGAACCAAGTTGGAAATGGTCATGAGATATGTTTTAACCCCTGGAGTTACTTTGTTGATGAAATTTGCTGTATTAATGCAGTTATCACATTATCCAAACATTAGAATACTGATATATATGAATCTTTTTCTTTGCAGTGTTAGCAGTCATGCGCAATGGATTATCATATAAAAAATGGAGAAACTAATCCAATCTTAGAATTATTTGACTACTTCGTCAATGCAGGGACATGTAAGACAATCCTTTATACATTCCAAAGGCTGTGTAATGCCCTTGACATCAAACGAACTGACCATAGACATTTCTACAAGTTGCTCAAAAGTAAGCTAACCTCCTGGAAGGCTCAGTCATTGTGGGCGAAGCTGGACAAACGAGCGAGTCACAAGGAGTATCGTAAGGGGGAAGCATGTGCCAACACCAGGGTAAGTGCTGCTGCAACTGTTTTGCTATTAAACAATTTATAGGATTATAATTTTAATATGTAAACATTAAGTCAGGGTTTGGCCATTTGTAATGTTTGGGTTAATTAAGCACATTGCATCAGCTCTTTGCAGTGTCCCATGTTAGGGTGGCTAATTTTGAGGAATTTTCAAGTCTACTGAATGATAGATAAATGATGTACTAAATGGAGATTTTAAATTTTAACAATTTGCACTCCATTTTTTAACATCTGTTCTTGAGAAAAAGTGTTCAGTTACAGAGAATAGGAAATAATTACTAAATTATTGTGGGTTTCGACAGTTTTGCAATTGTTGAAAATTTGGTCCCTTTGTAAGGCAACAAACATCATCTGGTATATATACAGTCAAACCTGTCTATAACAGCCACTTAGGGGACTGACCAAAAATGGCCTTTATGAGCAGGTGGCCTTTATATCCAGGTTGGGTAGTATGGCCGGCCAAATTATAAATAATTAAACACATGCAAGTACAATGTATTTAAAACAACACTTTTATTAATTATATACATATTTGTAAAAATCAAATGCTATTTCTAATCGAATATTTATATCAAATAAATGTCTTTTTTTGGAAAAAATCATCAATTTTCATTTGTTTCCTTTGTTTACTGATATTCATTGCTTCAATCGTTGCCTGGATGTCCAAAAGTGATTCTAGTACATCATGTCGACCAGCAAGTTTCATGTAGTTGATGACATCCTTCAGTCCGGATTGGCATTTTGACATGGTGATCATTTCTTCTTTGGTAACTTCTGGCTCAGGAATATCATCATCTGTAGATTCTACATCTGAAGTGCTGTGGCTAGGTACTGTAACTGCAGGGCCGTCCAACTGTGTTGTTGCCACTTCATTATCTATCTTAACAAGATCTCTAAATTCACAGCCAAACAAATCGGTGGAAAGCTTGAGGGCCATAAGGGGAACATTAACATAATCCGAGTCATCATCCTCCGTAGATGTGGAAGGCGCCGGTTCGGGATTATCATTGGAGAGAGGGGTGTCTAGCACACCAAAGCCACATGATTTAAAGCATTTTTCAATTGTGGTAGCCTCGACCGCTTTCCAACAAGAATTAATCCAATAAATGGCGTCAAAGACCGATATCTCCTTCAAGATTTGACTGCCGCATTTTGTTTTGTCCTCCTCCATGGCATTGAGGACAAACTGCAGCTGTCGGGTGCGGAATTTAAGTTTAAAGGCTTGGATGATTCCTTGATCCATCGGTTGTGACATGGACGTTGTGTTGGGGGGCAAGAATTGAAGCTTGACATTGGAAAGTTTTACATTAGGGTGTGATGGAGCATTATCTAGGAACAATAACACATTTCTCTTTTGGCGACGCATGCGATTGTTGAAGGATTTTAGCCAATCATCGAACACATAGCTGGTCATCCACGCCTTGCTATTGGACATGTAGGTAACCGGCAAGGATTTGACATCAAGATTATTGAAGCAGCGAGGCTTAGCAGATTTACCGATCACCAATGGTGTGTACTTTTCACCTGTCATACTAGCGCAAAGTGCTATCGTCAATCTTTTTTTCGACATTTTGCCACCACGACACTGTGTGCCTTTCACGTGAAATGTTTTTTTATTGGTTGTTGCACAGTAAATCAGACCGGTCTCGTCCATGTTAAAGATGTCTGCTGGTGCGTAGTCTTCACACAGCTTGGGGATCTTTGCTTTCCAATCACTGACGACTTTTTCACTGACGTCACCACTTTCACCGGTGATAGTACCAAATGCAATGTTATGGCGCTTTACGAAGGCCTCTAGCCAACCATTTAAACCTTTAAACTCGTCATTGTCAAGTTGTTTTGCGAACTCAAGTGCTTTTTGTTTTAATAGTGGACCAGTAATCACGATTCGTCGAGAAGATGCATCACAAAACCATTCCCAGCACATTCTATTGATTTCCTCATTGCCAGTTTTTCTAGATTTGCGCTTGCGCTCACTTGAAACATTTGATTCATAATCGGCTAACACTTCTGCTTTGCGTTTCACAATGTTTTGAATCTGAGTGCGCCCTACACCTAACTCATCTGCTATTTTCCGAGCACTTTTGCCATTATCACTGAGGTTTACAACTTTCACACGATCTTCGAGTGTCAATGTCGTCCGTTTTGGTGTAGCCATTGTGTACAGTATGGAAATTCAATGCAGAATGAAATGCTATGAAAAACGGAGGCTATTTATACAAATGTCTTGCTTCGCTAATTAAATAGAAAAAGTCATCAAAGAATTCAAATAACACATTATAATTAATAGGCGAATGTCTGAAGTTGATAAGCGCATGTCATGTGGCATGAATTGTGATAAAGTGCTCAGTGGGAGACGCGTTCACTGCATAAATATTGTTGTTCACTCGTAGTGTTATTAATGAAAAGTGTATGTTATTATTCTTCAATAAAAAAGCAAACCATTGTCTTTAGTTTACATTATTTTTTTTCTTTGATGTTTGTACTCATGGGAGAATGCGTCTTCCACTGAGCACTTTATCACAATTCATGCCACATGACATGCGCTTATCTGGCAGTTAATTGGCATGCTGGCGCCACGGCAGAGCTGGGGCCGATAATGGCCGCTATTTAGCAGGTATAATATGGACGTCTGGGGCCTCAAATGAGCGGCCGTTGGCCGCGTTGACCAGGTGGCCGTTCTATCAAGGCCGTTGTCAATGTAATTTGGTACGGGACTGTTTCAAGATGGCCTTTAAGAGCAGGTGGCCGTTCTAAGCAGGTGGCCGCTTGAGCAGGTTTAACTGTACTTCCTTGGTTACAGGTGAGGTTGATCCCTTCCTTGCCTTCAACAAACATAGCATAGAAAAAAGAACAGCAACAGTAAAAATTAAGATCCTAGTACAAATATTTGTGCAAAATTCTGATATTTCTTCTTTACTTGTGAGAGACTTAGTCATTCTTTTTTAATCACCATATCGTCCATTATAAATGTTATGATTAATTAATTCTCGGATAGAAATTAGAATTTGGTTAATACTTCGTCATTTCATTTACTGAAGAAAATCAGAGAGCCTTAACTGGATTCTTCATGTAACAGCGATAGGATAAACACTTAGCATTTTTTTTTTAATGAGATAGGGATCATTTAACTCTTTCTTGGGCTAAAGTAAGGCAACAGCCATGCTTCTAAACAAACTATTTTTAATTCTAGCTTAGCATGTATGTTGTGAAAAATTACTAAAAGTAATGCTAAACAGACATCCTATCTGATTCTCAAATTTTCTTTTACATATGCTGAATGTGTTGGAATTCAGCGAGAGAAAAACAAAGTTATTTCTGGTCAGCCATTTTAGCTGTCTCTGTTGATTTGACTTGTTTTGATTTCTGGAACATAAAACTATATGTCAACTTAAAAATTAAGGGTCTGTGTAGAGTTGAATCTGAACAACACGTACCTTAATTTGAAGAAATAGAATTAAAAAAAATATGCAAAGATATTTTCACAAGTCATCTAGGCCACTTTGAATACCTGACCAAATTGCAACATGGATGGAAACATTGAACATTGCTTCAGAGTAAAAAAATACACCCAAGACACATAAATCTACTGGAGTAGTACTGTCCTCTGTACTACTGAGATTCTTTTTAAAAACATTATTCTATCTATATAGAATTGCTATCTCTTGGAAAGACTATCTTTGGTTGTACCACGTGATCATGCATGGGACCCTATTAGCTACAAAGTAAAAATTCATGCTGCTCCTTTTGTTGTTGTTGTTGAGCGAATTGGACTTCCGAACAAGGCTCTTTCAATGGGATTGCATCCCTTAAAGACAAGTGGCCTGTTCTTTGTTGAATCATCCTCGTGATTGAGAGACGTTTGTTGAGCCGACAAGCGGCCTGGTCCACCTGACACTGGGGGGCTCCAAGGACCCGGGAGGTCACTCTCGCGTTGGGCTGCTGCTCCTGTGTACTTTCATCTACCATTGACTGTTTAATTGGCGTTTGTCTGTTTTTTTTTTGTTTTACATTGTATTTTATAGTGTCAGATCTGAAAATACATTTTCAGCTTTGAAACATGCAACATTAGAAATTTCCAAGATAGACAAATCTGGAATATATATGCAGTAACACTTTTACTTTAAATATTGTGGATTAAACAAGTCATTTACTCTTGTTAAACAAGGGTCTGGTTTGAATTGTGCAAAGCTTTAAGTTACCTTCCATAAGAGTTGTTTTAATATAAATCTTTGGTCTCACACAGTAACGTTTATGTATAGTATTAAAGCTCTTCTCAGTACAATATATTTTGATATCTAATAAAGAAAATCTTAACATATAAAAATGAATATACTAAATAACCAAGTAAATAATTTTTAGAATTAAAAGCATTGAATAGCTCCATCTCAAGTTTACAATGACCAAGTCTCCAAATTTTGGTGAGTGGACTGCCAGTAATGAACTTTTCATCTATGCATTAGTTGGAAACTCTTAAAAAAATTTTTGTGAGAAAGAAACTCAAACCTGACCAGATGGAAAGAAGACACATTGCTTCTCCGGTCAGCTTATACATTAATTTAGACATAATAAGGAGATTTTATGCTTTGTGACTCAAATGCCAAAAACAAATGAGTATTTTGATACATCTGCTGAACTGCTTCTGTTCAAACAACTACCTACCTGCCTTTTTATTTAAGGGATTATTAATGGATTTAATTGGTCACTCTGCTTACTATGACCATCTGAGATCTCTCTTGAATAAAAGAGCATTGAGCAAATGAAAACATGAGCTTTGATGATGACATCTGTTTGCCAGTCTAAGCTTTATTTTTACTACTACTGCTCAGTCAAAACCACAAGATATTTTCAGAGTCTGAGTTCCCATAGAACTACCAAATGTATTTGTAATGAAGACACATTCTGTCTGAGGATATAGCAAAGGTTGCATGTCATTTGCATAGCCAACATTTCTAACACACACAGTAGTGACACCATGTAGATGTGTAATATTTTTTGTTTTTATTTGTCAGATTGCATCTTTCAGCATCTTTCTTAAAGATCCAGGTGTATAAAATTTTGTAGTCTCTTGAATTCATTGGCTTTCATTTCTGTCCCCATACAGCTAGATGTGTGTTGTAGGCTAAAAGCTGTTGCTGTTAGTTATCAACCATTTCTGACAATATTGACTCTGAACAGGGCCACATCATTTACACATACAGTTGCAGCTGCAGAAATCACTTTTGTATGCATGATCTTGGTCAGGTGAGTCAGGTACAGCAAATTTTTCTTCACTTTCATTACTATCATGTGCAGGTGCACTTGGTTCTGGTGATTGTCTGTCTCTTTTCAAAAACTTAATGGAGTCCACTTGCTTACGTAGCTCTCATTCTTTCTTAGCTTTTAGCGTTTGATATTTAGTACTTGACACCGTCCTATACAAAAGGACAAAGTTGAGAACACAGAAATTCTGAATGAGAGAGAAATATTCTTTGTGTGAACTCTGAACTCACTGAATAAAACCAGTAATGCCACCTGCCCTCAGAATCTTTGATCTCTGCTGATTGGCTGTCTGCTTGTTGTAACTTACAGCCATTATTGGCTAAATGTTTCTGCACACAGCAACGCTTTTGCCTCTGGGTGGTTAGATTTTATTATGCAATATGAAAATCACATCTGTAACTAAATTTCTTAAAAATGTGGATTCTTCAACATATTGTATTTAATCATCATTTACAATTAACTTAAAATTTGCTGTCCTAGGTGGCTGATTTGGTTGTCTATGCTGGTGTTACTTCTAATTTGCATATTTAAAGCTAACTAACATTACTTTCCATAAGTTAAACAAGCAAAATTATACATTATGATAAATCTTGAATACCCTGGTAGTATAAGAATAATCATTGTAGTGGCACTGTTGTCAACAGCCACTAAAACCGAATTATTTTTAACAGACTTTTATTATTTTTTTTGATAGATAACTGAATTTTTTTATTTACCTGGAAAAAAAATATATGGATGAAACTTGCAAACAGATTTACTAAATTCCATATGTAGGTAATGATCTGATTTTCAAAAGGACAATTATAATTGCTCAGACTCCACTAGGACTTTTTAGATTGGGGTATATGTTATATATTTACCTTTAAATTTTGTATCCACTCCATTTACAGTTTTCTTTTCCATAGATAACATCCTATAAAACTGATATTTTATCGTCTTGGCATCAACAGTTAAATGAAATGAACAATAGAGCAAACATAATGAAAACTAGGACGAGATGATCACAAAGATGAGACTAAATCAAAAATTGTGACATATGAAAGTGCAGTTTTACTATTTTAGCAATGAAAATGGCTTTGCTGGCTGGCATTTTAGTTTAGTAGGCTTTTTTGTTTTTATGTCAGGAGGAATTCCGAAGCCAAGTGACTCAACTACTGCACAGGAAATATACATCATGTAGTAATCACAGCTGGGTTTGTGTATTTTCTTCTGCTGTATACTTTCTACCATTAATGAATAATGCTGCCAAAAGTACATCTTTTTTTTTTTTTTTAGGGAAAATATCACAGTATTATAACCAAACAGGATGAACAGATTTGGTTAACAGGGCAGAAACTAAAGATAGGGTGGACCGATTAGTTTATCAGATTACTTAGCATGATTCGAATGGTTTTCAAACTCCAAATTTTTGGATCGTTGACATGGAAGATTAGGAATGCACAATGCTGCTTGCATATATTCATATAGTTTTTCTTTTTTTATTAAATATGAATGGCATTGGTCTATGCCTACATTATTCATATTATGATTCAGTGGATTTTGACATAACTTTAGTGATTTAAAAAAAAATACAATGACTGTAACATCTCCTCTACCTTGTGGATAGTAGAAAGATAACACCTAAAAAATTTGATCTGTTGACCTAAATCTAGGTTGGTTATTTACAGCAATGACTGAGAATCTATCTATCTATCTGTCTGTCTGTCTGTCGTTGATTCGTTGAATTTTATGAACATTGTACTGGTGCTTATTCTTTCTCCAGAAGTTATATAATTATTGATTTCAGTGAATACATATTTATTGCATTCTCTTGATAGTGAAAGACAGCTATCAGTCAGATTGTTGCTTGTTTTATTTTGTTTTCTTCTGTTGTCTTACTATAATTTTACAGGTTGTCGCCCTTTTTTAACTCTGTTTGTATAGTTTCATTTTTAATTTCTGAAGGAAGTAAGCATGTGACATCTTGATTTGGTTTTTAAGTTTTGTGGAGTCAGGTTGGAATGAACCTGGTGTATACAAACCAGGGAAAACCCTATGTACCCAGCAACCTGTTTTAACAAATGGGAGTTGCTCACTACTCGCATTTTCCACAAATTATTATCATCTTTTGATTTTATAATCAAGTTTTAAATTGTATTATTGGTCTTAATTTGTCATAATCAGTCAGTTGGCACTGAGAACATTGGACAACAAAAAATAACTTTTCGTCTGCTACTGAGGTATATGTAAGTGTCCTTTATCAAATCAAGCAGCTGGTTCCAAATCTGAAGTCAGAATTGACCAAGCCGTCAGGATTTGTAGTTACAGAAAAACATCATTTCCAGTCGGTGTTTATTAATAAATCAACACATTGCAAAATTGCAAAAAAATTAATTCATTTCACAATATAAACACATTGTATATTGTACAGTAACTGTTATCCATTAGCTCAAACACATTGAACAACATAAGCATATTGTATAAACTATGCATTAACTATTTAGAAATGCTTATTTACTTGGTTTTATGCTTGTGAATAGCAGTGGTTTGTCTCTGAAGAAACCAACAATAGTCTCCCATCATCTTGGAGTTGAATCTCCCCTAAGGGTCTCCACTGCCTTTATGTGTTGGTGGAACCTTTCACCATGCTCATCGCTCACAGCACCAAGTTTGGCTGGGAAGAAATCCAAGTGTGAATGAAGAAAATGCAACTTCAACGACATACAACAGACCATTCCTTCAAAGGCTTTTATTATGTCTTGAACCAACTCAGAATAGTTGTTTGCTTTGTGATTCCCAAGGAAATTGTGGACCACCAGTTTGAAAGCCTCCCATGCAGCCAGCTCCAGTGGGTTAAGTTTTGACTAGAAGACTGGATCAGAAAATAAATCACAATTTTGTAGCCCCACAAATGTTCCAGCCTTCAACTTGACATCAGTTAAAATTGCTTCAAGTTTTTCTTTCAGATAAAGAAATCCTGCACCTTCAACACTCATTGCCTTTACAAAACTCTTCATTAGGCCTGGCTTTATATGCAGTGGTGGAAGAAATATGCTTTGCAGACTTACCAGTGGCGTGTTGCAAATTGAATTTTCCCAGGGTATGGTCTGTTCTTGATAGCCATTCTTTGATCCTAGTAATTTGCATTGTCTCAGCTATTCCACAAGCACAAGAAGCATATGTGTTTGGTATACCCAAGCTGCAGACCAAGAATTAGGCCTATCACTTTTAAGTCACTGCATATGTTCCACTTGTGGTCAGCATTTGGTGAGTTTCAGTAGAAGTTCCATGGACTTGTATGTCTCATACTGACAGCATGTGCCACAGACACAGATGGCCCTCATTGCCATTGCAGAGAAGCACAACTTTCAGACTGAGCTTGCTGAAGTCTATGAATAACCTCCATTCATCAGAATGGTTTTCATATCCTAGTTGCTTCATCAGTCCATTCACATCAGTGCAGTAGCACACATTATTCTTTATCTGGTAGAATGCTGCCAAACTAGTATGGCATACACAAAAATGAGAAATTTTCATGCTTTCTACTAACAAGTTCCACTCTTGTAAAATGCGAGCTCAGCAATTCTGCCTTTTGCTTAGGCAGCAGCTCCAGGTCCCTGACAAGGTCATTTAACTCTTCCAGATTGATCAGGTGAGGTTGTTTCTTTGACTCCAATTCTACTGATTCATAAAGCTCAGTTTTATCAGAATTATCACTATCATCATCACTTTCAATGTCAGCAGTAGCTGGTGGCACAAGTACTGGATTGTCCTCATCATGTGGCACAGGTTTTAGTGCTGACTTGCAATCAGGATGTGTTATCTTGTTTTTGTTTTTCTTAGTGAAACCAGCCACTTTAGCCATGCAGAAGTAACAGTCATTCAGATGATTCTTTGGCTCCCACCACACCATTGGCACAACGAATGGCATCAACATTCATTTCCTATTCAACCAATGTTAGTCCAGAGGTGTAAACAGGGAAATGTGTGGTGCTCATGTATTGTCTTGTTTTCCCACCTTGCAACTGAAGTATTGCTTGTATGCGATCTTGAGAAGACTGGTTGTTTTTCCATTGGTTGCAGGGCGTATATTTGCTACATACATAGCAAAAAGCAGTCTGCACTGTTCAGACACTTTCATGTATTAAAAGCTCAATAATAATAAAAAAAAAAACAGAACAGCATTGTTTACTAAGTAAAATAAAACAAACACATTGAGAACATGGATTACTTATGGAGCAACTACCACCACCACACCCAAACATTGAGAAGAACGTACAGCTGACACTTCACTACAATGCATGAGGCGTGGTATTCATGTGTGTACATGTAAGCAGGCAACCATGTGGTTCTCCTGCATAGCCTGCTGTGTGTAGCAGTATTAAAAAAGAACATTCAAAATATGTAACATTAGATTTCCATTTCTGTAACTAAAAATCCTTACATATTGGGTTAATTCTGATTTGAGATTTTTTTTTTTCTTTAATCACTCATTTCATAAGATTGGGATGTGTTGCACTGTCGTTATGCATACACTGGCCCAGTGCATCTGTCTTCAGCAGCGGTTTATTCTTCTGACTTTTCCTTGTCATAGGAGACTTGCCTCTGTCACGGCCATAAAGGGTCCCCCGCCCTTGGTTCCTCTGTCCGAGTGCCTACACAGTCCACTCCCCAGCAGCAACTGGTGCAATGCCAGTAAAGTACTTCGCTCAACGGTCACAACAATGTGCCAGCAGCGGGAATTGAACCCAGGACTCTGAGGTCCTGAAGCCAACACACTCACTACTGAGCCACATTGCCTGGGTTGATTTGAGATTTGAAAATAACATACTCGAATTAGTAGTAAATTGGTTGTTTTCTGGTAATCAAAGGATCCTGACATGAGACTTACTGTTTTTTAAAATTAGATTATAGTGTACTATGGACTGTGAAATATTTGCTTTTTGGTTAATTTCTTTATCTTAGGTGGTTCAAATTTCTCTTTAAAAATTGTAAAAAAAAAACTAGATGGATTGTTGGCAGGTTTGTTATATTATCATAATTTTTAGTCTGTGTTTTATTGTCAGGGATTACTACTAGGTGCTGTTGGAAGCATTGTTTTTACTATGTACCTGTGTGCATTTTAAAGTACTGACTCAGTAGTGCTCCACCCCAAACCTTCCAAATTTACTCGTACAGTTTTTTCCAGTTCATCTACGTGCAGAAACAAATAGCATTTTAATCTACTTAAAGCTGAAAGGTCTCTAGTAAAGTGGAAGTTAGAGATGAATACGGTAAACCCTCTCTTAACTGAAATTTGCAGAAATCTCAAATTCGAAATTATCTAATTTATTTATCTTTCATTCATACAGTGAACCATTTCCTTAAATTTAAAAAAAAAAAAAACCTAACCTTCTAATAATATTTTAGATTTTATTAGCTGAAAATATCCACTGGCTAAAAAGGGCTGCACCAATTACTTTGGGTAAGAGAGAATTCACCGTATTTATTTTCTTTTTGTATCAGCCTAAATTAGTGTTTTGTATTTTAAAGTTGAGCTAAATTTAAAAAGAAGTGTGGGAAAAGAAAAGAAACTTGAGCAACCTGTAGCTTTACTGTTAGAACTAGGGATGAATATAAAATGCCCAAAAGTTTTTGCTCCCAGGTGGTTCCTTCAAATTGTATTAGAATCTGAGAGGTTTTTCTAAACCTCCTAATCTTGCCAGAAACAATAAATAAAGGATACTTCTTTTTTACTCTCTTCCTATCCCTGCTGACACATTTAGTCATCTTCTTTGAGCTACTCTCCAAAGGCTGGTTATAGGTCACTTCCCTTGGTGCTGGTGAACCAGCACAGCTCAGTGTACACACAGTAGAATTCACAAGCAATGGTTATTTGCCCAGCCCAAATGAGATCATTCATTGAGCCAGGATGAGGGAAGGAATACTGCAATGTTTAATTCTGAAACAAGGTACGGCAGAAAGTTCTCTAAAGATGCATTCCAGCTGGCCTAAATTCTAAAAGGGCTGAGATTTTCAAACAATAATGCAGCATACATATTGGTTTGTTAACATTCTAGTAAGTTATTTAGGTTGTATTTCACTTTTAGGAAGGTAAATTAAAAATATTTTGCACATCTAAAGCACCTGCCTGGTTCTCAGAACAGCTAAGACCCCTCTAAATCAAGCCTGTATTTTTGTTGTTGTTTTTTTTTTGCCCCAGGGATCTTGCATGCTAGCTCTAGCTGCCTCCTAATAGTGAGTGATGATTCAGAGGTGGGGATAATTCATGCTACTTTTTAAAGAAACACCTCTTTCTGCATATTGTATGATGGTTCACTTGGAAAGACAGAAGGAATCAACATCTGGATAGAAACTGACAAAAAGTGCCTGAAGAAAACATTAAATGCTAATTTTTCAAAAAAGTTAAACTAAAGGCCTCTTCCTCCTCTAAGTATTTCCCCAACTCAAGCTTTGCATCAGGGATGCTACATTATTTTACCTGAATAATATTATCTGGGTACTGGTTAAAACTATCATCTACTTAATCATCCTTTATCTTCATTCACAACTACTGTTATATTTCAGAGTTCTTTTCCAAATTGCTGTTGATAAACAATTGTTACAGCCCACCTGTGAAAAATGACCAGGGTGAGTTGCAAATCTGCAAGCTCCACTGGAATACTAAATGTAGCTGGCTTACTTACCATAGATCTGGAAATACATATGTGCAGCCCCTGTTTAGATTAATCAGTTCATTACTGGAAATATTTAACCACTGGAATAAAACATGACAGCAAATATATATGTTGATTTTTAAAAATAAATCTGTTGTTATTGATTTTTCTTACGTCTTGTAGAGCCTATACGTTAGAGAGTCTTTTCGACCGTCTTTAGAACGTCATTAACATCATTGATTGATGCAGCATGGAAGAATGCATACAGGTTTTTGATAGCCACCTTGAGGCCATTGAGTTTTGGTAAAACTAACAAGAGACTGATTTGGAATGGAATCAAGAAAGAATCACAAGTGAGCAGAGTTGTTCTGTTGCCGTTTCTTCTCAGTTTAGAAATAACTCGTGGCTTTTGTTATACTCTGCTATGAAATCAGTGTATTGCTAGATTACTTAAAAAGTAGAGGTTTTTTTTTATCTATTTCTAAATTCTACTCAGGAGGCACTGTTATATTGTCTGAAATAATTGGAAACCTGAGTACCAGAGTTTGAATCCTGGTTGGGATTGATTCAGTTTGGCATATCTCCCTAGCATTCACCAGCCAGCCAAGTGGGTTTCCTCTGGTCTCTCTCTCCAGTTTCCTTGCCAATGTCACAAGTGCTGGATTTCTGGTGGCACAGGGTTGGCTTCCAGCACTACACTTCTTTACTAAGGTTGGTTGCAATACCATATTAGAAAACTGAAAATTACTGCTTCCTACACTTAGCAAATTTCATCAAGAAAATGTTTATAAAGTTATTTTGGTTTTAAATTAGTCATTGACTGGACTTAGAAACTTGCTACATTGGAACTTGAAAAATTCTAAAATGCTGAACTCGTGCCTTTTGGCTTGAGGGTACTGTAGCAGTGTTTTTAATATATTATTAATAATAAACTAAGTATAATTCTTAGCCAGTAAAAAAAATATTTTGACATTTATGGAAGGAACTGAAATAGGAATCCTTTTTTTTAGCAGGCTATCTTGCAGTCAGATAAGCATTCTGATGTGGTCCTATAACTTTTTCATCAAGATTACATTGGGAATTAATCCAAAAATGTTCTAAACAGGGACATTTCTCAGGAAAAATTTTTGTGTAAATTCATCAAAAAAATTTACCTTTGATAATCAACCAAAAGTTTGATAAACACCTGAGATGTAGTAGTTTTCTAGTTGATAAATACTTTCTTCATTCAATGAGTGGTATCTTTCTTTAGTCTTAAAGGAGTGCATACATTATTTACTGTTTTATTACATTGTGTTAGCTTTGAAATATGGGTTATTTTCCTGTCTCTCTTTGTTACTGGATGTTGAAGTACTTTCTTATTCTCTCTCAGCTGCTGATTTTATGTAAATTACTTCAATACATCTGTCTAATTGTTTTTTTTTTATCAACATTTATATTAACAGATATCCATGGTCTTTTACTGCTTATTTGAAATGTTTCACTGGTTATACAAATAATTGCATGTGTAAGGGTTTAAAAAAAGAATTATTTTTTCAGCTTTATTAAAATCCTGTCTATCAGTTGACCTGTTAAAATCTACCAGCCACTTCTGCACAAGCACTCCACACTAAATTAATCTACTTATAGAACAAGGCAGCGGGTAGCAAGATTGCTAGAGCATACAAATTAATTAGCTAAAACACTGATATTCCATTCTCAAAATCTTAGTCCCATCTCAAAAACTTCAAACAGTCAACGGCATGGGCTCTTATTGAATGGGAAACACTGACTTCCAAATTGGAAATTAACAAATTTGCACGAGTCAGAAAAGAAAGTAATGTCTTGATCCACAGTAAGATAATTTAACAGGCTGGATTTTGGTCTATGTTGCATCAGATATTCAAATTAAATTGTTCTGGCCATCTTGGTTTGACATACCTACCTGGCATGGTTTTTTTTTTTCCCTCACCTTACAAGCTATCTGCTTAGGTTTTCCCCCACATTAAAAAAAAAAATGAAGAGAAGAACTATTCTGATTGTACCAAGTTTTTATCCAGTCATTACTCTCAAATGTTAAGTTGATTTTTCAGATGAAACCACATCTTATAGTATACATTGAAAGTTGCTATCACTGGATAAGATGACAGATAATTGGATGGATAGGAAGTTTTTAAAACTTGTAGCTTCTTTTGCCAAAAAATGAGAATCTGACTTTTCAAAGCACTCAAGCAAGATACTACATGATTTTATCTTGCTTTTATGCACTCCATTTAGATTTTTTAAATATCAGTAGTATGTTATACAGGGTGATCAGAAAGTAACTATGCAGTGGAGTATATTTGTAATCATTTTTGATTCCTCTCCTTGTGCTTTGTTGTTTTGTACTATAGTTCCCAAAATGACCAACAGGTGTTGGCAGTAAATTTGTAAAAGTGAAATGTGATTTTTGTGTAATGGTTCTTTCAAATGCCAAACAAATCTTTCTCATCAAAAAAGTGTAAGAGTTCAAAATGAGTTCTTACAAGAATTTCCTGATGCAAAGCTTCTGAACAGAAACTCTGTAAGGACATTGATTAGCAAATTTGAAGATACTGGTTCAGTTGAGGATTATCAATGATCAGGTAGGCCAAAAGTGTTGGATGAGGAGAAGCTGTCAAAAGTTTCAGACACAATGCTTCAGAGCCCTTCCAAATCACTGTGTCGACTTTCTCAACAAGCAAATGTTTCACATGGGAGCACACATACTGCTTTGAAGGAGTTAAATTTTTACCTGTATAAAGTGAATGTTGTGCACAAATTAAAAGCTGCAGACCTCGGTAAGCAAGTCGAATATTGCAACTGGTTTAAGAATTTTATTGATGTAAATGGCAACGACATATTGGATAAAACAATTTTTCTGATCCCTTTGGATATGTTAATAGTCGGAAGAACTGTTTGAGAAACTGCTTCATGACGAAAAGATCAGTGTATGGGTGGCTATGTCAAGGAAAAGCATTATTGGGCCTATACTTTTCGAAAAAAACCCATCAATTCAGTGCATTGTTGTAACAACATGCTATATCCTTTTATTGGTGAGTTAGACGAAGAAGAAATCGAAGTCACCAACTTCCAGTGAAACATCTGCTCAATCAATGAAATTGCTGGAAAAAGTGTTTGGTGATTGGCTGATATTGAAAGGAATTTGACCTGCACCCTCTCTTGACCTCACATTCCTAGATTTTTTACCTGTGAGGAGTGTGAAAGTGAAGCTCTTTGAAAATAATCTTCATTCCATCAATGAACTGAAGCAAAACATCATCAATTTCATTAGAAAAATAACATCTGATGAATTGCAAAACATTTTAGAGAATATGAAAAAATGTATGGAAAAATGTTTAGATGTGAGTGAGGCTCATTTTTCAGCATTTATTGCAATACATAATTTATTGTGAGAGTTAATGTATTTTGAAATAACAACATAATACATTTTCCACTGCATAGTTACTTTTTGATCACCCTGTATATATCACACATACATGCTTATTGCCAGAAAAAATTTCAGTACTGTGATAATGTTACCTTAAAAACATTGTTAGAATAAACTAGGCAACCAAAGCCTTTTTAATCTTCATAAATGATATTATATTACCTGGAGAGGGGATGGACTCTGTTAGGTTGTAAAATGCTCTAGACACACCTTTTGAGGTATCCAAACAACCTATGAGACAAGTGAAGTAAAGACTATATTGGCTTTAAGACACATGCATGTGTTCATGTCATGTACTGGTTTTGGCTTTTTAGGGTACTATATATTATGACATCTAAATCTTCGTCTGCTGTTGTCGTAATGATAGCATCACATAGTTCATATAAGCAGTTTACCAAAATTTTTCAAATGCTTCAACTTGGTAATATAAAATTTTATTTGTCATTTATTAGACCAATCCATTCAATATTTTAAATCAAACTGTAAACTCTGAATATCACCACTATTATTAACCCTACCATATAATTGGTATAATCTGCAATTTTCATAATAATATTAGACAATACAATGTCATTATCATCAATAAATACAGTAAACTGTGTAAGTAACAGCAGCCCTTGGGGAATTGGGGATGCTGTTATATTGAATAATTCTGTTATATAGAGTGTCCATATAAGTAAGGTGTAAATAGTAGAATGTTAGATGTGTATGTGCTGCCAGTTTAATCAAAATATTTTAAAAAACACATATCAAGTTGCATATGGAAAATGTGTAAGTAAAACACAATCCACTTAAAAAATATGCGCAACAAGTCATATATGGAACATACACATGAATAAAACAATTATATTTAAATCAACGTATGCACAACATGTTACATATGCATTAAAAAAAAACACTTATACACTACACAACACTGTTTACCTCTCTCCTGTTCCTCTGGCCTTGTTGTTTCAATTGCTGCATCAGGAGAACAATCGAGTGATGACGAAATACTTTTTTTTTGTGATTTATCAATTGCTTTCTTGAAAAGTCTACGAATATCACCCTGTTTAATGCATGCTTGCTTTCTCGTAATGATTGTGTTTTGTATGACATGAACACACTTCTTGTGCACCTTTTTCTAATTTCTTGACTCTCTCAATTTTATCGGCAATGCTAAGTATAGTCCTCCTTTGTTTTCTCCAGTACTTGCTTTGCTAAATTTAGAAGCCATTTTTGAGGGTTGTAGAAGTTATTGTATGATAAAGTACAAGAGAAATGAGCTATGTGCATTTCCAAGCTGGTGACTGTAAACAAACTTAAGTTGGTTGCTGTGTCTGCCACCAGAGCTATGACACACGTCGTCAGTAGAGTGCCACTATATCCAGAGTTTACTTTATTTTTTTTTTAAATAATTCTTGGCCTATTCTCTCTCTTATTGACTTTTGAGTTATGTTGTTCATAATCATTTATTCATAACAAAAGGTTATCACTTATATCATATGTTTATGAGGAAATGTATTAAATGCTTCATGAAAATTTGGATAAAGAACATTCATACTGTAACTTTGTCCAAGTACTCTGCTGGTACCTTCTCAGTACTCACTGATTTCTTTAAAATTTTACTTGATCTGTAGTCTTAGACTGTTGAAAGAGTTTCCTGTTTCTGCAGATTGTACTCAATGTCATGAGTTAGCTATATTTGGGTTGTTTGGTCTTCCCTTGTCTTACGCATCTTTTTAGAAAGTTTTTGCAAGAATCCATACAAATGTATGGAATGTATTCTAATCCGTGTTGATTTCATTGTCATTTGCTAAGAACATATTTCAATTCAGTGAATTTAGACTACTTTTTAAAATTTGAATATCAGTATTATTAAAATCCTATATAACTCTAGATTTTAGAGATTTATTTCTACGAATGTTAAGAGATGGAGTTAGTGCCACTATTACCCATTGGCTTACAAATGTTCATTTCAGATAAAATGCTAGGAACTGAAACAAAAAGAAATTTTGGTTAGTGAAGTCATTTGATGAAGGAACTTATCACATATAGCATCAACAAACTTTATATTTATTGTTATGTTCAGTTTCCAATTGAAATCATCCAACTATGCAATTTTGGTATTAAGTTGGCACCGCATTGAAAATATTTGTAAGCTGTCAACATCTGCACATTTAGGATTGCAGTAAATGACTCCAGTAAGAATGTCAACACGAAATTCTTTTTGAAATGGCTACCTGTACTTCTCTTAAGTGTAAACAGTTGCATAATAAAATCAATGTTTTATTGAAAATATGTTCATTAATATAATGCGTAATAATAAAACCATTCATGAATAGATATTGATTGGTATAACATGATCCAGATTTTATCTTTGTATATGAATGTCATAAATATGAATAAGCTAACATGGTTAAAGTATTTGCAAGGTATTTTGAAGTCACTCTGAAACAAACGTTTATGTAAACTTCAACCTCAGTATTTTATGCATGGGAGAATTGACAAAAGATAGACAATCTATGATCATGACTATTTATAAACTCATTAGCTACCCCAATTAAATCAAGTCTGTCTATACTATCTTTTGTTAATGTGCATTAACATGAGATTGTTCATCCTTTTCTGTATTAGTTGACCTTAAGTATGTATTTTAATTCTTCTCATGGTACTAAATGATCTTTCAGTGGCAGCTTTAATGGCAGGCCTAACTAAAAGAAGTTTTAATATCACCACAATTTTACTAAATAGTGATAGTTAATTGTGTCATTGATAAAGTCATGCTTTTCATTGACTATATAAAACTTTTGAACTGATAGGGTGCTAAGTGGGCTTTTGAGAAGTCTTGAATTTATGTTAGAGCCATCAAAAGCACAAGTGGCTGACAGCTTATGGTCATCATTTTTTTTCCTACAGCTGCTTTAAGAAGCAGGTTCTCTAGACTGTACACCCCATACCCTGGCTGGTTGAACTGGTTCTTAATGCAATTCACTATTAAATCTGGTACTTCTTAATGAATAGTTTTGTATCACTTCTCTACACTTGTGGATTAGTAAGGAGCTCCATCAATATGTTTGGGTGGTTTCCTGTTTCTGAAAAGTTCTACTTTACTCATCTCTAATTCTTGAGCTCTGGTCTTAACTATCTTTCAAAAAGACCAAATGCTTTATTTCTGAAAGTTTCTAGTGTTGTTATTTTAGTGATGGCACTGAATAGAAAATCAAATTTATTCATATAAAGAGACATGCACTTTATCCCATCTTGCATCTCTGCGTTCTTCATGTAATCAAGGGCTTCAACCCAGACCTTAATTCGGTTTTCAGAATTTTCTGTCATACTATGAAGGGCATCTATTGAACCGCCCATCTTCTGTGACTCAAAATCTTTATCTTTGGGTAGTCTGTTGTTGCCAGTAACTCTTTAATTGCTTTAAATATTGAATCGCAGTGGGGTGTTATTTTTTCCAGGGCATTTTAGTGGTTTGCAGCTGAACATGCCAGATTCATTACATATCCATAGCAATGTGTATAAATAACCATACATTTTATAGTAGAAATCTGTGTAACAATGACATATCTGGATCTTGCTACTTCTGTTGCCTTACCATAAATCACTGTGCTCTTTATTAAAAGAAAGATTCAACCATTTTAACACATCTTCTACAGCCTTGCAAATAGTTGTGGCTTCTGAATTTGGAATTACATATAGTCAGTAATTCTTCACGATGCAAAAAATCAGCATCCACTCACCACAAGCAGATGACAAGTTCTTTGCTCAATATAATTGTGTTATTTAAAAAAGATGATTTGGAATGGGTCAAACAGTCTCTCTCAGCATTTTTGCCATTGTCTTAATTATCCTATTTCTAATGAGGTGTATTTGTCTTTTTTTCTCCATCCACGTATTATTTCCTGCTCCTGTTATGAGCAAATGAGTGAAGTTCTGCTCATCTCCATCACCTCTGAGAACTAAGCTTAAGAGAGCACTATCTGTTTTCATGTTTTTCCATTCCTTTTTTGTGAGTTGTTGTACTCTTATCTTCTATCCAGTTACTGTGCAGCAGCAAAGATGGCCTGCAACCACTCTTCTGCCTTTCACTTGGCGGCAAAGAATGACTTTAAAGTTGCTTGCTTGCTTGTTTGTTTTTTTTTTCTGTTATTGCAAAGAAGTTCCATTATGAAGTCAACTTAAAATAAAATTTTTGAAATAATTTAGTAATTGCTAGACGTTTGAAAATTATCTTACATTAGTAATTCACTGTTTTATGCAGAAAAAGAAAAGATACTGGGAATATCAGCATGTGTTACAGTTTGTCATTCAGAATAAAATGAATGTATGACCAATCGCAAATAGGGAAGTATGATTTGCCCCCCCCCAAACCAGTCAATAACATGAGAGTAAGGCTAAAACTCACATCTTTGATGTACGTGTTTTAATTTTATTATCAAAGGTGAAAAACAAAGTACAAGTTCTCGGGCATTTGCAACATCATGCCAGAAATACTTGCAATTATTTAGACTTGTATCTAGCCAATCAGCTGCCAGACCTTGAGAGATATTTGTGACACGTGTTGTTGGATCAAGTAGACAAAATTCAAATAATTTATGTTTAAATGGATGAGGAATTGTTAATCGAGATTAAGCAGAAATTTGGGAAAATAAGTCATCAAAAAAGTGAAGACTGATTTCTATTAGGTAGCTCTAAGTTCAGCTTGTTAACGGGGTTTTGGAGTGCGATTGGTTCACTGATTGGTGGGCATGCCAAAATTTATGAGCATTGAATAATTAACCATCCTTGTGTCTCCAGTGCTGAGCAGCAAACTCCCAACATTTAGTAAGGTGAACACTTAAAATTACAATGATAAACTGCCCAACATGCTTATTTAATTGTTTACAATACCAAAAAGTGAGTATATCATAGTTCATACACTATAATTCAGTTGAAAACCACTGCAAGTGTCATGAAAGACATAGTGGTCTTTGATTCTGGGTGCTGATTGATTGATAGTGATAACTTGAGATCAGTTATATGGTTTTAAATTTGCATTTTCAACAGGGATCTGTAACTGACAAAAAAAGGCGTTATGCCAAAATCCAAAGATGTATAGAGGATCTTGATTTTCTTTGAATTTTATTTATTCATTCCAACAAACTCACTTTGATCAGCTTGCATCTCTAGCACATGAATGAGAAAAAGAGAAAAATGGAGAAGAGGTCTTTGTTTTGACTAGTAGGCCCAGGTATTATGGATGGGAACCTTATATTAGGCTGTTACAAAAGTTTTGTGGTACTTCTACTGCATCAATGAGACTTCATATCATTGATTAATAAACTTCAAGTTCAGCAAAGTCAGTTCCATTACATTCAATACACTTATGCCAACAAGTTATAAGTGCATTTATACCATTTTGAAAAAAATCTTGGATTTCTGGAGTATATGAACTGTTGGAAGGCAGTTTCAATTGCTGCTTGGATGGAGAAGGATTTCATATGGAGGAAACTGTTGAGGTGTTTGAAAAGGTGGTAGTTTGTGGGAGAAAGGTCTGGTGAATAGGCTGGGTGAGGGAGAACTTCGTACTCCAACCTGTTCAGTTTCTGAATAGTCACTTGCAACACGAGGGCGAGCATTGTCATGCAGCAGGATTGGGTCTCTTCAATTTACCAATGCTGACTGTTGTTGGGAGAGTTTCTGATGAACAACGTTTAATTCATGAAAGTACCTTTCAGTTGTGATGGTTTTGTCAGGTTGCAAGAAGTTATAGTGGATGATACCGGTTGCAGTCCTCCAGACAGTGACCATGACCTTTTGGTGGAGGCTGTGTTTTGGAATGTGGTTAGGCATGTTGTCTCTGTCGAGCCACTGTGCTGATCCGTTGTGATTATCATAAAGGATCCATTTTTCATTACACACAATGATTCGGTTAAGAAATGGGTCATTTTTTTTTTCTTATGACAAGCGAAGAGCAGATCTCCAATTGACAATTTTGTTGTTGTTCATTCAACTTGTCTTGTCAAGCTTTTTCACCTTGCCGATTGCGTCAAGATGCCGGAAAACAGTTGCAGTGCTTACGTAAAGCTCTCCAGCAATTTCTCACAGTTTTCTCAGATCAGCTTCAACTGAGGCTTTCAGACGGTCATCATCACAGCTGGAGGGACATCCACTATGTTCCTTTGAGGCTCACATCTCCTGATCAAGCAAACCATTGTTGTACTCTGCACTTATCTGCCGTGTCCTCGCCCCATGCCTGCTTAATGTTACGAGTTGCCTTGCTCCTTTGTGGCCTGGTTTTAACTTGTGAAGCAAAATGGCACGAAAACATTTCTATCCATGCTTCACTCAGAACCCTGAAGCAAATATTCTTTTTATGATTTTTAAAATAGGTAGGTTTTACATGTTGTATGCCAAAGCATGCACTACAAAACGACATATAACTTATCTACATACACCTTCACAAGCTTGCAAAAAATGAACCCCAAATTAACATAACAAAAACCAACAAAAGCTTTTGTTAATGACCTAATAGAATGTCTTGAGTAATATATCAGCTCACCAATATCTCCTGTTTTTTATTAAGAAAAGATTGGTTAGGTCAGGGAGGGGATTCAGGTATGGTCTGATCAAAGAATATATTATGCCTACTCCAAACAACAGGAACATTACACCACACCACCAAAGATGAATCGAATCATTTTATCTGAGTTGGAGTTGGAAATGCATTTTATCCTGTATGCGCAATGATATTTCACAGTTCTATCTTTGGGAACCGCCACCGCCCTTCAGCCTAGAGACAATTTTATATGAGGAATGTAAACGAATGCTGCTGGAGGCAGATCTGGTAAAGTTTGAAAGGAGAAACCTTTTGTTGAATTCTCTGGAAAGAGTATGAGAGGCAGGGAGTGGCTTTTCATTCTGACCTGAAAAGGCGACTTTGGGGATACAAACACAATTTACCCCAGTATGGCAGAGAAGGAAAAGAATCCTGGGTTTGATTGTTTTCTTGTTGGTTTAGTCAGTCATTTTATTTTAATTCCTGCAATAAGATAACAATCAGTATGACAAATCTGGTAGTGTTGTTTTTCTTTCATGAATAGTTTTCAGCTTCTTGCTGTTGGCTGTCAGGTAAGGTTTTGTGTTAAATGTTGTTTCATGTCCTCATTGTTTCTGATTTTTCTTGTAGGTGCTTATCATTGGATCTGGACCATGTGGACTACGGATAGCCATTGAAACTGCATTGTTAGGGGGCAAAGTTGTATTAGTGGAAAAGAGGGACCGTTTCTCTCGAAACAATGTTCTCCATCTTTGGCCATTTCTTATCACAGACCTCAAAAATCTTGGAGCTAAGAAGTTTTTTGGCAAATTCTGTGCTGGATCCATTGAACACATTAGTGAGTGTCTTTATTTCAGTTTTACTACTACTTTTAAAATTTTTTTAATTGTATTTTAAATTTATATTTTGGCTATTGTATGTTTCCTTATAAGATTTTTTTTTTCAGTTATTTTGAAATTACTGCATACTTCAGTAGTGAGAGTTTTCATTTTGAAAATGGTCAATGGAAATTTGTGAAGTAAGATTTTCAGGCGTTATTGATGCAGGTGTGTACTGTTATGGTACAGGTATGCTGCTGTCATGGTTTCGATGTAAAAATCATACCCTATTGACTGCATCACTGCAGATGAGTTCTGGATGATTCACTATACATCAGCAAGCATGAGAAGCATTGCAAGTGATGTCAGGATTGCAGTATTCTGCAGGGTGCAGGCTATAATTTTTTGAGAAGGCACTGTTATTAAGTATCAAATATTGACAGGCAATGTAAATTGAACAGTGTCTTTTAAAAAGTGAGCATGAGATCAGCACTTGAAAGGAAGAACATTGCTGTAGGCAAAGTCTGTCCACATGATGTAGATTCAACAGTTAACAGAGAAAATTATACTTGGAATCCTTGCACCATGAGTACTTGTGGCTCTCTAAATGATGCTTTATAAGATCTCTGTTTGAGTGGAGATGGCTTCAGAGGTTAGGCCATCTTCCAGTATCATTAAAAAAGATGTAATGAAAAGTAATGGCAAGTGGCAGTAGTTTAGTGGTGGATAGAGAAGACACATTCAGATGCATTTGTATTTATTTTAGTATGGCCCTTTTTGAAATTTGAATTTCCGTAATTTCATGTTTTGGGTTCCTTTTCATCACTGTTTGATAGAATCACCATATAGTCAAGAAGTCAAGAACTCCCTCGATCTTTAATCAACTGATAGATCTAACCTCCCCTACCTGGCAATTTTTTGGAACATTTAGAATCTAGGGCTATGAAAAATCTCTTTTGCAAAAGTGACTCATGTAATTATTTCTTTTGTATGTATTAAAAAAGGTTCTTGAGAGAATTATGCTTGAACATGTAATGTGCAAGAATATTAAAGATTGTGTGTATTTGTGTGCTGTCTACTTGTTTCAAGCATGGTATTGCTGTGATAATTTTCTTGTAGCTTGCTTTGCTTTCAGATTTGATGTTCTATTTCAACATTGTTAATATCATTGTGAATTGTATAATGCCATTTTGAATGATTTTTGGCTATTACTTCAAAATTATTTGGATTGATCCCAACAAGCTCGATGTGTTGCTTTGTTGATTTAATGTACCAGATTTTGGTTTTCCATATAATAGCTGCTTGGAAATGTGATTATCATGGATTCAATGTTTGGTACTTTTGCTCTTTCCAACATACAATTTTGTTCCCAACACAGCGATCATGATATTAATATTAGAGATACAGGTTGAATGAATCTGAAAATGGATGCAGATTGGAGGAGGGTTGAGAATTGATTTTACTGTGTTCAATTTAAGGGTTTAGTGTATACTGTACAAAATAATTATTTTAAAATTATTCATATTAAATAATTGTAGTGTAGCAATGTAGGGTTTCTAAAGAGAGTAAGTTAGTTATAATTTAAAGAAAACAAACTTGTAGTGTTATTATTGTGTTCATTTTGATCACTGATGTCCTGGTGCAGGTATTCTAAACATCCAGTGTATGGCTTCATTTCATGTATAATCAACTATCAACAGAAATAAGCTATGTAAATTTTAGTTTTGCTTTTTTTTTCAATATGGGAGTGATTGATGCTTTTATGTTGTGTTAACTGTTTGTATCTATCACTGATGACTGCCCTGCCATTCACCAGGTTCTGGCCTCGTGGTTTACAGTAACCTATTCACTTTTTTTTTTTTTTTTTTGAAGATATAATTTGTTCATTAAGTAAATTGATATAATGCAGAAATTATTTATGACCTTTTGCTTTTTGAAACATTTAATACCTTAGTGTTGACTTTTACTTCCAGGTAACCAAAGGGAGATAGATAAGTTTGTCAGGAACAACGATGGAGATGCATACACTTCTGTTGTGAAGACGCTCTGTTTTTTTTTTTTTATGAATAACTAGCAAACATTTCTAAGTATCACGGTAATGATCATTAATGTAAATTAGCAATTTAAGAAAAACAAAACAAAACAAACAAACACCAGTTTCCCTGCAGAACTCCACCTTCTGTAGCTTCATGCACATGGGCAGGAGGGACTCATCTTTTAATGTTGCCAAACAAAGTGTGTTTGTGGTTCAGGGCCAAGAGCGTTAAGAATGAAATATTTCTGCCATGCTATGTTGAATGCTTTATTATCACAATCATGGTTGTGGTTTACTTCTGTCTCTTGGCTGCCAGCTACAAGTAAATTTAAGAAAAAAAAATTTTTTTTCCAGGTATTCGGCAGCTGCAGTGCATTCTCCTAAAAGTTGCACTCATTTTTGGTGTTGAAGTCCATGTCAATTGTACATTTGAGGGGCTTCAGGAACCATCCGAGGACCAAGGTAAAGAACGGGAGTAAAATATCCCCCTCTGTATTAGAAAAGGAGAAAAATGCACCCTTATCCATACACCTCAGTTACTAGATTACAGAGCCAAAACATGGAGCAGTTATGTAGTTGAATTTGAAATTTTTTGCAAGTAATTTAATCATTTAAAACTAAATTGATAAACAAGATGGTACTTGCTATAAAATGGTGGAATAGGAGACATAAATGCGACCTTGATGAGTGGACACCAAGGTTTACTGTAAATTCATTATCAGTATTGTGCTCTGCCAGACAGCAAGGGGATAAATATTGCCTTCCTCAACAAATACAACTGTGCAACAGAATCTTTGCTGAAACTCTTCAGTTTCAAATGGAGGAAGGAGCAGGAATGGCCAGAGGAAACTTGCAGAGTTGGGCTGGTGAAGAGTAGGGCCACAGAGTATTATGCCATCACTGCTCATTAAAGAGAATCTTTTTTTGGCAAGTGGTCATTGTATGGTGAATAAATTCTTTGTTAAATTGTTATGCTTATAAAACAAGAATAATCTTTTATTCCTTTTTAAAGTTATTGTTAAATTTTGAAAACCAGTAATTTAGCAAATGAGGTTGTTTAATGAGTTTTCTCCTTTTCTATTAGACTTGTGTGGTCTTATACTAATTATTGTTGTGTGCTAAATTGTAAAAGTCTGTTAGATAAATATGATTAGATGTTACTTTTTGAGGAAAGTAAAATTTGTTATGAAAAATAATGAAAACCTTTTGTGCATTTGAATGAGCTTTAGTCCATTGTTTCATAGGTTTTCTCTTAGCAGAATCAAGGGACATTACTTCTGAAGAAAAAAAAGAGGATTGCATCCCTTTGTAACTTCATTATATGCAAATCCTATATTACTCATGAATGTTATCTTTTAAAACTACCATTTATTTGCTGTAAAAATCAAACTGACATTTAGAGTAAGACATTATTCAAAGAATTCTATAAAGGCTGTCTTTAGTGTTGAGATCCATAAAAGGCTACAAGAAACTATGGAAAAAGAAGAGTGATGAATATATAATATTGGGATGTTCTGTGTTATAGTGTCTTTACTCTGATACCTAGTACTTCTAAATTAAGTTAGGAGTTTTATTTCTAACTGTATGCATTAAAATGAATAATAAAGGTTCATGCTTGAACTTACAAAAGTAAATTCCTTATTTTGAGGCTTTTATCTACTAAAGAGGTCATCCTTTCTGTTTTTTTTTAAATATAATTGTAGAAAGAGAAGGGAAGATCAGTAGTTATTCATAAAATGTTTTCTTTCAATAGTGTCAGCATTTTTGTTTTAACTTTATTTTTCTTAAAATAAATACAAAATTTTTCAGAAATTTTATAGCTACTCTCATCTTCATTAAGGTCAATGTTTACAAAGATATCTGGTTACAATAATAGAGCTTCCCAGTCATTGAATTGTTTTTATATATTTCACTTTATTTAAGGAAAATATTTTGTTCTTAGCATCTTACATTAGTCCTGGTTGGGACCAGCTCAGTTTGGCATATCCTCCCTGCTCTCTCACATCATCAGCTGGTTGCATCAGTTTCCTCCCCCATCTAAAAAAGAGTCTTTCAGCAGCATCCACTCAAGCACAGGTTAGGCGGCAAGAGTGTGTGGGTGGTGCAATGCAAGCCATTACCACTACGGACAATTCATGCATGGGTTTTGCTGCTGAAGGAAATTTTCGGTTGTACAGGAAACTGACAACTACATTAGCCGGTTGTATAGCATATGTAAGTAGAAAAGATTTCTGCTTAGACATGTTGAGCTGCTGCTCTTAGTAATGTGCTAATATTCCACATGGTTTATTATAGGTGTGGGATGGAAATGCTTAGTTTGCCCAAAAGACCACCCAGTTTCAGAATTTGTATTCGATGTTCTTATTGGCGCTGATGGGAAGCGGAACACACTTTCTGGTAAGAAATTTTTAACTTTTAAGAGAATTTATTCGGCAAAGACAAAGCAAAATTATTGTGGTTGCTTAGATTATTCAGTATGAAACATGAAAGAATATTTGAAAATGAAAGCAAGGTTTCAGGGTTTTTTACTATGCATTAGAAGTATCTGTACTATCCTTTAATGTAAAATTAACCTCAGTTTACTTACTTGATTAAGAAATTAAGTAAAAAAAGAACAAAGCAGTTGGACAGTTGTTATACATCTATCCTAAGGAAGGTATTAACCCTAACCAACAAACTTGGACTATCCTCCAGTGTGCGTGCGTGTGCACTCCTGAGACCTTTAATGCATATTCTGTACTGTAGACTGTGTAAATGCTTCCTGAAATCCAAAGCTTGTTAATATTACTTAGTCTAGAAATTTTGTTAAAACACTGTTGATTTTCATCTGTGTATAATTGCTAAATAATTGTTTAATTTGTTGTTGTTTCTTTTTTTAAAAATTATTTAATATGAAATTTTTGAGGAAAGTTTTGGGATACAGTCTGATTGGAAATAATTTATCTTAAAGAAACCTTGTTATTGTAACGATATTGCAGTTGTGTGAAGACATTCTAACGTGAATGTGAATATTCTTAATGCAGTCTTTGTTTTAAGGCCTAACTTTTGCATAGTTAGTACCGTCTTTTGTCAGGACTTGCTTGCTGACATACTGTCGTCTTGTGTTAGGGATCACCGTGGACACTAAACTGGATAAAGTACCCAGGATGAAGTGGAGTTATATTAATGTGACCTAATTTAAAAACCGATCATAATGTATACACGTACAGACAAAAGAAAGACCAGTCAGCTGTGTGCATGAAGAGATTGTATACTAAAATTGTTTTACCAGAAGCATAATAACCTAAATTGTCAGATGACTTTACCTGTTGTATTATTTGTGTGTATATATATATATATAAAAATGGGGCTTTTACCTGTTTTGTGTCTGTCTTCAATAAGTGTAAAAAATTAATGTTGTGAAGTATTTTTGTCTAATAAAGTGAATGGATATGTCCAGAGAAAATGAATTTTTATACTGATTCCTGGAAAAGAAGCTGGTACTACTGACCCTAGGCTGCCTGCCCATTTACTTTTGTCACTTAAGGTTTTAAGAGGAAAGAGTTTCGTGGAAAACTTGCCATAGCAATCACAGCCAACTTCATCAACTTCAATACTCAGGAGGAGGCACAGGCGGAAGAGATCAGTGGAGTGGCCTTCATTTACAACCAAAAGTTTTTTCATGAACTGAGAGAAAAGACTCGCATAGACCTTGAAAACATCGTCTACTACAAAGACGAGACGCACTACTTTGTGATGACTGCAAAAAAAACAAGTCTTTTAGAAAAGGGGGTTCTCAAACATGTAAGTATGTGTTCAGCTGCTGGTGGTGATAACATAATTCATCAAACTGAAAGTAGCGTATAAGTAACTTGGCTCATGGAAATTTTATTAAAGAGAGCAATAAAAGTAACAGCTTTTTTAATGTCTTTTGTATCGAAAGGGTTCTACAGAATACTGGAACAAAAAAGAAACAGCCTTTTTAAAAATGTTTAAATACATGCATCAAGAATGATTTGATAAATTAAACGTTGTGGATACACTTGTTCCATCTTGCATAATTTATCAATATAAACTCTTATTTCAAAATAACCACCATAAGCAAAATTATCAGTGTGTCTTTTATTTCCTCTAACACATACAAAAAAAAAAGTATATTTGTGGAAGATGATTCTTGTAACAATTGTTTTTTTGTAAACATCTTTAAAAGATGCTTAGGATTAATCATTATTTTAAAAATTCCTGTGCCTATTATGCCACTTGACAGCCTTAGGAGCTAGTCTGCACTTTGTGAAAAGTTAATTCTGTTCATATACCTCTTGGACAAGTTTTAAAAAATAATGAGAGAACTTATTTGAGAAAGATATAGTTTCTGTGATATACTGCCTTTTTCCCATCATGCTTGATTATGTGAACTATTTATCCACATGGCTACTTTTCCTGGGCATCAGCTGAGAGAACTCATTTATTTGTTGACAGATGCATTGACTGGTCAACCCGCTCTTGAGAGAAATAAAAACACAAGAAATTATCATGGTTTCAGATTTTTTGAAATAGCATTGTTTGCAACTTTCCAGGATCACAGTGATACAGGCAAACTGCTGTCTCATGAGAATGTCGACCATGAAGCATTGCTCAATTATGCCAAAGCGGCAGCTGACTTTTCTACCAACTACAAACTTCCCACCCACGAGTATGCTGTGAACCACTATGGACGGGCAGATGTGGCAATGTTTGATTTCACCTCTTTATTCCAAGCAGAAAATGCATCGAGGGTGTTGGAGAGACACCAGCATAGGCTTCTCTTGGGCTTGGTAGGGGATGCACTGCTAGAGGTAAGTTGAGTGTCATTTTTCTGTAGTTTTGTTTTATTTTTAAAATTTTTAAAAAATTGGAAATTAGAACTAATTTCATTTTAATTAAGGAAACTGAGCTTTTAAAATCTGAGACATGTACAGCACCTTCTAGAAATGGTTCAATGCTCACATTGTGTCACTTTACATTTGCACCTGTACTTACTGGTTCTGTTACCTATGTTTGCAGCCATTCTGGCCAACTGGGTCTGGGTGTGCCCGGGGTTTCTTGGGTGCCTTCGATGCTGCCTGGATGATCCGAAGGTGGGCCTCAGGGAGTATGACACCACTTCAAGTGATTGCTGAACGGGAGAGCATCTATCGACTCCTCTCACAGACCACACCCGAGAACCTCAAAAAGAATTTTAATATGTACACCATCAATCCAAACACCAGGTAAGATCTTGGGGGAGAAATTGTTTGTGTGCACTTTGCACACCTGATACTTTTTGTTTATCTGCTGATGAAACAGTTTGATTTATACTTGCACTCCAGTGTTAGTTGACATTCTTGGTTCTTTTACTCCATGTTTTTCCTGACCATCTGACACTCCCGTCACTAATGAAGTGATGGGCAATCTGAAAATTCCAGTTACTGGCAAGCAGCTGCCAGCTTTAACATTAACTGTTTTTAGAGGGACTGCCTTTAAAGTAGGGAGAGCCCAAACCCTTTTGAAGACGAGCCATATATATTAGGCTGCACAAACCAGATCCTCTCCCAATACTGTTCCATTGAAATATTTTGATGGGTTAATTGATTAAAAATCTTAATTGGTTGGTAACGCTAATAAAATTAAGTTTTGGCATATCATTGGTTAAAATAATAGAGTGAAGAGAATTATGAGAATTAGCTTAGCTTGAAAAGTTTTTATTCTGTAGATTTTTGAGATTATTTAACTTTTGATAACTATACATGAAAATATAATCTATAATGGAAACTTTAAAAAATTAATAAGAAGTGCCATTGATTTTCCTGAAGAAGGGAATTAAAGTTAGGAAATTGCAGTATTTGCAACTTATAAGGAACTTTCAAGGTGACTATCACTAATACGGCCTTTTGTTTTGGACCTGATATTCTTAATCTGGAGAATATCTGCTCACCGATGTACATCTTGCCAAAAGGTGAGCTCACTAAAGTAGCATGATTATATAATCCAGTATACTTTTCTCTAGAACATGTATCTTGTATAAGTCTATCAAGCTGACTTAAATTGTTCTTTTAATTGTGAATTACACTGAAGATCAGTGCATTCCATTTGAAAATTCCCAGGCACGTTATCAATGTCAACAGAAAATGGAGAAAAATAAGAGTTGAAAAGTTAATTTTTCCTGAAATTGCAGAATATATTTTTAGTTCTTTTTTTTAAAATACAAATTATTAATTTATTTATCCATTTTATTCAAATTACACTTTTCCAGTGTATGGAAGTGGCCATATTCCCATAAGCAAAGTTTAATTTCAAAAGCTTTGATATTATGAGCTGATCTTTTCCTTGAAAACATGTGTTCAGCCCTTTTAGGCAGGTGGTAATATCAATTAAAAAGGCAAAGCCACATGACCAATTGTTGTCTTGGAACTCAACCAGTGGTCTTCCTTTCAATTCCATGGTTGTCTGGATTTCATACTTTAAATCAAACACTCGCTTTCAGCTTAGCATCCTAACCTCAGAGTAACAGACAACTTCCTCAAATTCTCAATTTTTTTAGCATTTGTCAAAATTGTTAATGGCGGAAACCTTTGGATTGAATAACATTAATGATTCCGACAACTTGTGATGTGTTGTAATTCTACTATTTACAATTTTCAGGGAATCTTCTCTGATCAATTTTACTATACCTTCGTGTTGTCCCACCATCGCTGGAGCTCCATCAGTTGTTATGCCAGGGCTGTCCTTTCTTTTGTTTTATATTGTATTCATCGTTAGTGTAGCAAGAAACTTTTTCGGGATGAGATGTTGGGAGGAGCAGAACATTTGAAATCTTCCATAGATACCTGAAATATGTGTTAAACAACTTGTTTAAGTTATTTTATTCAAACAACAAAATATAGTAGTTCATTATTTAATAGCTTTGGCAATCTGGTTACCTGTGTGGATGTGCTAAAGCGTGGCAACCTGGGCTGCATCAGTAAGATCAGCACTTTCATCAACTGCCAGTGAATAAAATCTAATGTGAAGCCCATTTGTGATACTCCTCCATGAAGACAGCTTTAGCAACGCTTACAGAACTGTTTAGTTTTCTTTTATAGACGATTCAGACTGGGATTTTACATTGTTGACTGGATAGTTTTCTTTTTAATTTAGGAACTTCTATCTTCATCTTCGTGAAGTTGTTTTTGAATTGATTTTAAATTTTGATACATGTTTAGCATTGTAAATTCTTTTGATATTAAACTTCTTGGGAACAAATGGATTTGTTGCATATCAGACAGGTTTGTTTGTACTTCAGTGGAAAATTAATATTTAGTCCATTTATCTTGAAATTCCCTGCATTTATTGGCTTTTTTGTTGTTGTTGAAGCTAAAAAAAATATTTAAAATAATTTAAATGTGAAAATTATACAAGAATAAAGTTAAAAAAAACAAACAACAACAAAGCATAATCAAATAATTTAAAACAGTTCATAGTCACAGGGTAGTGTCGCATTTGGACAATGAACTGATACAAATGCTCTGTCAAGTGGGCAGGTGCTTTTTCTTGTGACTATAGGTCGTCCCTCTCTCAGAGCCCTGGAATTTACTGCTTGATAAAGCACAGTCAGCATGGCAGAGGGAGAAAGTGAATTCATTTAGTAGCACATGCAAACAATTTGGAAGAATTCTTTTGTTACTTTTGTTTTTGCTTTCTTGTGAGATTTTTGTAGAATTTTAGAATTTATCATTTTTCTTGCCATTTTTTAATGGAAAATTGATTAGAGATTACGGACTGCAAACAACCTACAGGTTGGACGCCTCTGCTCTAGAGCTTTTAGTCTGTAATGTGTTTGAAGCTACCCATGAATTACTTCATCATTAATCTTCTACTGTCAGCAGTTTAACTCATGCTTAATAACCTCTTGATGTTGTGGGCAAGATGTTCATGAGGAATGCTAAGCAAATGTAAGCATTCGTCTTGATGATGTTTGTTATCTCTTATTTCTGGTGTTATGTGCAAATTCATTAGCCTAACCATGTTTGTTTTGGTCCAATTATCATTCCTCTCTGCTTTGATGAGAACAGTATCTGTCTGTCTGTCTGTCTCTGTGATAATCAGTATTCACTAGCTAGAGACATAATATAATGGAATGCTAAAAGGTTATAAACTTGGAAATAGCAAGAAAAGGAAATAACTCTAGCAATGAGAATGGTTTTCGCACAAGCACAACTAATAAAATAATACTTGTTTAAAGTATCACTTACATAATGGAATCTTTGAATACTTTCATCTGCTTTGACTGCAGAAGTCTGTGAATTGCTCCACTTTGTCTTGAAAAGCTAAAAATTGCAAAACCTGTCACCTGTGGCTATTTCCCCAAATTTATTTTCTTTCTCACAAGTTTGATCTTGGCATCACCAACATAATTTGGCACTTATCTCCAAATTTGTTACTTCATTTTTTTTTTAGGTAACTGAATCCACTGGTAGACAGATTACACTGGTCAACAACATTTTTGGTGCATTGATACTGACACTTAATGTTACCTAATTTGAGTGTGCTGAATTCAAATATGAAGTTAGTTTTCCTCTGATAGCTCCAAATTTTTTGCAATTAAGCTTTTTTTATATTTTCTGAAATTTGAATGTTTCTCGTATAATGATGATGCAATCCATCTGAAAATTTTATGGTTATACCATCTTCATAATAGGTGAAAAACAAATATCTTTGCATTGAGGTTCTAGATCTATTCATAAATACGAGTTAGTACACCACAATAAGAATTAGGCTATAAAAATAATATTTAATATTCCGATAAATGTTACCATTTGCCAATACAGAAATGTAACTCCGTTATAATAAGTGTGTGTACTGTTTTTCAGTGTAAAACATACATTATATACAATTAATAGGTAGCTAGGTCAGAAACGGAATAGTATTGAAGGCAAAACAAAAATAGATCTTATTCAGACAAGAATTTGCGTTTGTGGGCTTTCCCAAGGCAATCTCGCTTAATACTCCAGCAGTAGTCTGCCATATTTTTGTCCCATCTGCCTTGGTACCCCTCTTCCATGGTTCTGATGTCTTGATGGAAGCGCTCTCCATGCTTATCACTAACAGCCCCAAGATTCTCAGGAAATTGATCAAGGTGACTATGCAGCAAATGGAGTTTGACGCTCATTTTACTCCCAAGATCTTGAAAAGCTGACAGCATGTTAGTTACAAGAATTTCATAGTCATCTGCTTTTCTGTTACCAAGGAAATTTTGTGTAACTGCCACGAGTGAGAGCCATGCTGCCCTTTCCTTGTCATTCATCTTTCTGATAAATTCCTCATCACGCACAAGGGCACGGATCTGAGGTCCATCTAACACACCTGCTTTAATCTTCTCGAAGGACAAAGCAGGGAATGCAGAAACTATATGTTGAAAACATTCACCATCAGTATTCAATGCTTTCGTGAACTGCTTCATCAAGCCCAGCTTGATATGGAGTGGTGGGAAAACAATCTTATCTCGACTGACAATTGGATCATTAACAATATTTGGCATGCCTACTTCCAGAGTCTCATGGATGGGCCACTCGTTCTGGATCCAGTGTTTCTCTCGAGCTCAGCTGTCCCACATGCAGAGATAGCAAGGATACTTTGTGAAACCTTTCTGTTGACCGAGGAGGAAAGTGACCATTTTCAAGTCTACACAAATGATTTAGTTGTGTTCATGACATTTTAGTAGGTCAATAACCGTTTTTATGTTATTATATTCTTCTCGTAAATGCACTGAGTGACCAACTGTGACAGCTCCATAAACATTTCCATTGTGCAGGAGAACACACGTTAGGCTGTGCTTAGAGCTATCTAGAAATAGTTGCCACTCAGTTGGATTGTAAGATGGAATGTCTAATACCTGGAGAAGACCTGGAATATCATGGCAGAAAACAAAATGTTTCTCTTCTGAAAAATAAGACACAAAAATCTGGTCCCGCTCTTGGAAATAGGAAACTTTCGCAGTTTGGTCAAGTAGATGTTTTTCTTGCAGCCTAGATGCTAACACTTCATCTGCATTCTTGGAGAGCCCCAGATCACATACTAAATCATTCAGTTCTGGTTGGTTAAACTGTTGAGGAGTTGACTCTTCGGTATAAGAGGGGTCTTTGAATTCTGAACTTATTTCTTGAACCTCGTTATCATCGTTGTGATGTTGTTCGCTTCTTTCATCTTCGGATGAGGTTAACCCATGAAAAGCTGGAATCGGGAGTGTATCAGAGTGCATAATAGGTCTAATTGCTGATGGAATATTAGGATGAAAGATTTTATGCCTGTTTTTCATGCCAATACCCTTTGTCTCGACCAGACAAAAATAACAGTTAGTTGTGTGATCCCTGGGCTCTCGCCACACCACAGGAACTCCAAAAGAGAGACTCTTCCGTTTTCCTTTTGTCCAGTCACGAAGCCTTTCCTCACAGATATGACACACAACATGAGGGGCCCATTTTTTGTCTTGGTCGCCAAGGGGAATTCCAAAGTAGGCTTTATAGGCTTGTCTCACAAACAATGTTATATTACGCCTTTGACGAATAAGTGTGAAGGAGCCACAGATGTAGCAGAAGCCATCAGGATTATTCACACATCGATGTTTGCTTGAAGAATCCATGATTAGAAGCAATGATTAGATCTGAAACATAAACACAATTGTCAATTTTAAGTATGATATATCTCGACAGGTCAAAAAAGTATATCTTAAAATTGCAAGAAAATGAGAGGATATAGAGCAAAACTAATTTCAAATTTGAGATCAGCACCAAAAATTAAGCTAGAAACAGTGAAAAAAATCTCATGCACCAGAAAAAAAAGAAAAAAATTGTTGCCCAGTGTTATCAATAAATAATTTGAAAAGGCCTTTGTTTCAAGGCTGCATAATGGTCAATTATCCAATATTGCCTTGAAAAGTCTGGATATGCCCTTTAATCTGAAGCATCAGCAACTTTTTAAAAATGCTAGTTTGACTTGTTTGGTTTGTTTGGATTCTGTGTTTAAATTGTTGATTAGCGGTACGTTTGTTGCCTACAGTTCACCAGTATGACTGGGTTCATGAGTTATTTTTAAAGCAGGCAGGCAGGTAAAAAAACTAGCCTGTTAAGTGAGAGGCCACTAAAATTAATTGAATTTCACCAGCTTTATGTGCAGTCCTGAATATCTGTTGAGCTAACTGTCTTTTTTATTTATTAAAATTAGGTATCCAGATTTAAACCTCAAGTATTTTCGGCCAGATCAAGTCCGCCATTTGTATGACTGTGGAGAGGAAACGTTCATTGATGAAATCATTGAAATTCCTGCAAAGAAGGCGAGGAATGGTACAGACCTGGCTTTTGATGTGTTTGGTATCTTAGTTAAAAGAACTATTTTTTTAATTTGTCTGTATTGTGTACATGGGTATGAGATAGATGGTCCCCCTCAATATATTTAAGGGTAGAAAAACGAACAAAACTGAACTCTCCAATTCTTTCAGTGGCAAGGCTGCATTTGTAGAAAAATCAAGTGAAGTAAATATCATCCCACATTCCAACCTGTCTGGGGCATGGGGTGTTAGGGTCTTTTTGGAGAGATGAAGGGGTAAACAAAAAATACTGGAGTTCAGACAGGTGCCTTAGCTTTAAAAAAAAGAAAAAAAACTAACTAAAATATATAACCGTTGCTAAAAATTGGTAATAAGCCACCATGGCTCATAAAGGCACACAGAGAAATAAATGTTGACTTTAAAAATAATTTATCTTGCTGAGAAATATTTCTAACAATAAGCCAATTTATATTAGTGATCCCTAACTCTGGTTAACTGAAATAACTGTATACTTAACCATGTTAAAAACTCTTAATTATTTTTGAAAACTTCTATCAGACATCTAATACCTAAAGTAGGTAAATCTGATCATTTTTAGTCATTCAGCAACTTCTAAATACCTGAAGAACATTTTATATCTGTGCTGAACTCTTCTAAATAATTCAGTTTCCATTCCTAAATGTGGACTTTATGCCTGAACAGCTTTTTCAAGATACAGAGTAGCTAAACATCTATATGAAGGTACTAGAATATGTTTGGTTGTTTAGTCTTTTATTCGTAGGATTTTATCATCACCTAAAACAGGTTGATCTTCCCTTGCAAGATTTTTGTTGATAGTAATCTGAAGTTGTTATCTATATTTTCTAATTAGTATCTGCCACACTTATGATTATAATTTACTCTTATTTCATGTCTTAAGTTGTTTAGCTACTAACTGATCTAATAGATTTTTGATGAATCTGAAATAATTTGTCTTTTTGTTGCTATTAACTTGTGTAAGCTTTAATATCACCTGGAAAGATTTTAATATAGGTTGTTGTAAGTTAGTTTCTCTGATCATTTTCAATTACAAAGTTAAATAAAGAAAATTCAAGGATGGTAAAGCAGGGAGGAGGTACTCTCACTAGAAAAGTGTGGCATAGGAGTTCATCAATTTGGAGAAGTTCATATTTGATGTAAATCCTGGGATCCTTCACATTTGGCATTTTATTCTTGATAATCCCCATCCTGAGAAATCCATTGATATGAGTGACCCCTCAGTGGGCCCAGCATCCTGGAAATGTTTAATCTGAGAGGTTGCAGTCAAATCTAACATAATATTTTGGTTCATTATCTTCTAAATAACTTACTCATGAAATACCCTATATTTGGTTATTGCACTATACTATCATTTATGTGGCACACTTCTAATGATTGATATAAAAGCAGTGCACCATTTAAAACTATGCTTTACCATCTATTTTCTAAGAAATTCTTTATCTATAACAAATCTGTTAATATGCTTACGTAACTGTTTCTGTAAATTCTTTAATGCAGAACTTTATGAAAATTTTTATTGAAGTTAAATTAAAAAGGGAAAAAAAAAAGGTAAATGATCTGAGCAAGTGTTGTTGTTTGGCTCAGAGGGTATTAGATATGGAAATCAGTAAAATATCTGGTGTCCAGATCAGACTTGACATGGTCCAGCTAGTTTGTTTGTTTTTGTTGTTGTTGCAGATGACTTAATTGATAGCTACACATTGCTGTGCTGGTGTCAAAGCCTGCTCAATGAGGGCAAGCACAAGAACGTCAACGTGGTTGATTTTACTTTCTCCTGGAAGAGCGGCCTGGCGCTTTGTGCACTAATCAGTGCGTTTCGGCCAGACCTTTTGTAAGTATGGCTCACCTTGCAGCTTTTAACAGGATTGTACCTACATCTCATCTACAAATTACTGCAGTATTGTGCTGCTCTCAGTAAATAAAGAAGTTTTAAAGAGCAAGCAAGTTAGCTGAAAACTAACAATTATTCTTATTCGATTTTGTTACTGCGGCAATCACTAAACCTGGCAAGTTCTGATTTTCCCATTTATCTGATGAATGACAGTTTGTTTTTTGTTGTTTGTTTTTTTTCAAATATTACCAAATGTTTTTACCACTTTTCTTCTCATCTTTAACAAGACATCGGCCACATTGAGTTCATTAGATAGTGCTTTAATGACAATGAGACTTGTCCACTGCTCCCATTGAAGATGACAAGAATGCTCTATTATTTTGTTTTGATATTAGTCATTTATCATGAATTGTCGAATAAGGAGGAGAAATAACTGAATGAATGTTCTTCTATTGATGCTTCAAAGACCATCACCTCATGGTTGACAGCTTTGTTTAAAGGTAGTGGCAGAACTTAGGATACAAATGCAGTTGTGTGCATGGAGTTCTTTGTGATGCTTTTGTGAGGATAGCCTTGGCATTTATCTGCACATGCAAAAAAAGTTCTGAAAGCTCAAATTTACATCACCCAGGAGTCCCACTAATCTTCAAATCTGTATTACTCAGCATAGTTGCTGTGACGGTATCTTCCTCATTTCCAACCCTTTGTATCGATGAGTTCCAATTTTGCTTTATGAGCATGTTGGCTAAATATACAGCCAGATCAACAGATGATAAGTAGTGTTTCTAGGCCGACACCCTCAGGTGTTTTAAGTCAGGTGAAAAATCGATGTTTTGTATGGAGGGTTAAAATTAGCAACTGAAGTAAGTGTAGTGTTGCTCTGAGTAGAGCTGATGATACAAATCAATCAGTCTAGGACTTCTATACAATGTTGGGCTGGGCTCTTGTGTGAAGAAAACATCTTACTCTCATGAATATTTCAATAAATACATTTTATATTTAGCCACAAAGTGAGATTGTTTGATACTACATAAGCAAGGATGCTTTATATTACCTCATTATTTGTCACCATTATAATTCTGTTGTTTGCTTTTCAGTGATTTTAGCACTCTGAATGAAGAAGACTTTGTGTACAACAATCAACTGGTAATTACTTTTTCCTTTCTTTTTCACTCTCAACCTTAATAAATCGAGACTAAATATTATTTCAGTTGTGTTGTACAGACATGCTTCATTTTAATTGGTTATGAATCACTGAATTTCTTCCACTGTCCCCATCCAAGAGTTTTGTTGTCAGTTCTTATTTTTTTTCTTTTCCTATCTAGGCATTTGGCATGGCTGAAAAAGAACTTGGCATTTTACCAGTGATGACTGGTAAGGAAATGGCAGAGTGTGAGGTCCCTGACAAGTTGACCATGATATCATATCTTTCTCAGTTTTTTGAGATATTGAAGAAAGAAAAACCTGCTTATTGTAAGTATTATCTAGCCTCTCTCCATAATTTACTTTTTAATTAAATCCAGCCAAATACCTTCTAACTGACAGGTAATTTAGCCTTGTTCTTTTTCTCTTTTAAGCTAATAGTTTGATCATTCCGCTAGAAGAGGTACCGAAGTCACCACTACGATCTCCTGCTCATCGAATCTCACTTCTCCAGAAGTTCAGCCACCGGTTTTCAAAAACCAGGCGGGTGAGTGAATTTTTTCTGTGTATAATGACAGGTTACTATAAGAAGACAGCTAGCAATAAGTTCTAAGAAGGATCTAGTTAGATTAATGGTATTCTTGGGAAGTTTAGGCATGGGTGAACCCTAGTCTACACACAAGGTGCTTATTGCCATAACAATGTTTATGAAGAGCTAAAAATGATTGAATAACTGCAGTTAGCAAAATTATGAGTAAAAATTATTTTGAACTTGCAATATTTTTACTCTTATTTTTTACAAACTTACATAATTTTCATAAATATGTGGTTACCTTAAAATTTGCAGAGTATGCTAATACTAATTCTTTTTTTAAAATGATAAGTATTTTAAAAAATATATAATTTATCTATAACTGTTTTTCTCTGGTAACTTTACCTAACAAAAGCATTGCTAACCCTGACTCAAACTTTGAAACAGTGCCCTCTATGGAAAATTAAGAGAATTACAGTTACCTGGTCTTACAAAATGTATGAATGTAAATTTAAATAAAATGTCTTGCTTAAAAGAGTAATTTATTCTTCTTATACAATAAAAATCGTCTTACATGCAACTTTAAGGTATCCCCCCCCCTAATGTTTCATCAAGTTCAAAAGACTGATGTCACTTGTGTGTATATTTTGGTCATTGGTAGTAGTTTTACTTTTGGCAGAAAAGTAAAGATGAGGAGGAAAACATTCAGAAGAGACGTTTTTTTGGTGCTAAAAGGACACTTGACTCTGAGGTGAGATTTAATTTGTATTTTTTCTCAACATTCACTTGTGTAAATGTATTGTTCTAGTGAGCATGTTTATAATCTGATATAATGCCCTGTATGGAAACTTTCTCTTTTTTTCCTGTCGCTAAAGAAATTTTGTCTATATTTCAATGTTTGTGTATGATAATTCTGATTTTTTTTATGAATTCATTACTGCAGAGTCAAAAACCTGTTGAGCTGACTCATTTCAAGAAACTGCCAATTACAGAAATCAGTAATAAACTGACCACAGATTACAAAGTGGAGGACATAAAGAGGGAGAAGAAAGAGGTGCAGAGCAACATCAATGTCAGTGCCATGGCAGAGCTCTTGACGAACAAGTTCAAGTCTGGCTTCCAAACTCCAGAGCCCCCAGTCAAGAGGCTGGTGAGAAGAATGTTTGCAGCTGTATCTAGTTAGATTTTCTTAGTGACATTTGGGTGTGACTCTCTTCAGGGGTGGGAGAAAGATACTTGTGGTTTAAATGCTAGACACTGTGGATGACAGGAAAATAGGTACATGTTGCTATAACTTCTGGTAAGTGGGTGGACCCAGACTAGCAAGCTGTGTGGCATTAAAACCTATAGCTGGCCACAAAAGTTCCCAACTACAGCTTTGTAATGGCTGTATAACCCAAATTTGTGGACTTACATAAAGGGTGAAAACCTGGACTTTTCAGATATCACATCTCATTAGGAAGCTTCTTTGTTTCCCAGTAATCTTGCGTGTATAAAGGGTGGCCTAAAAAGGAAGTCTGTGTTAACATGGAGGGCTGCATTTCTAAGCTGAAGCCTTCAGCCCCATGCAGATTGTATGCTGATATGCCACTAAGAGTAAGGCCCAATAGCTCTCATTTTCTTTCCCTCTTAATCTCTGCCCAGCACCAAGAAAAATATTTTTGTTTATTTTCTAATTTAAAAAAAAATAATTTTAAAATGGAATGATATGTAAATTTATTGTTTCTTACAAAATATTAAGAAATAAAACAGCTTTGTTTTTTTTAAAAAAATTAGTTCAGGAAGAGTTTTGGTTATGAACGATTAAAACAGGTGCTGTGATGATGTTTTGCAGATTACCACCCCAAGTCTGCTGGCTGCCCAACCTGCCAGTGAGTTCTGCTACTTCTGTAAGAAACGGGTGTACATCATGGAGCGGATGAGCGCTGAGGGTCTTTTCTTCCATCGGGGCTGCCTTCGTTGTGACTACTGCAAGAGAAATCTGCGGCTGGGCAATTATGCTTTTGAAAAAAACAGCCCTGACACAGGTTAGCAGCACTAACAGGCATCTTCTAGAAACTTCAGTGTGGTTCTACGGGGCTTGTCTCCTGAATGTAGAATATCAGGGCTCCAGTAGAGGTGTTGTAGTACTTTGATCTTTACTAGGTAATAGGCTTTCAGAAATCAGTATGTGTGACCTTGGTCTTCACAGATTGTCTTCTGGATTCACTGGCTGGATCAGTTTCCACATTTGACCAACCACAAAGATAAAGTTACAGTGAAAACGAAGATGTAATTTTCTTCTGAAGCACCTAGTGGAGCTAAGATTATTTCAATTAACCTTAATTTTGAAATCAAAAGCTCAACCAAAAAGAAAATGAGAAAATGTGTAGTTTATGACTGACTGTGTAAGTTAGTAAAGTGATTGTTAGCATAAATGTGAGTGCGCACATGTTTGGTTGTTTACCGCTAGGAACTCATGCCAGTTTTAGCAGCCCGATCCCACCAGCTATCCCCTGAAATCAAGGATTAAGTATCTGTTTATCCTTTGGCTTTCTTCAGAACATTCTCAAAGTCTTTATTTGCTTGTCTGGTAAGATCAAGCTTTAGTTTAGAAACATGATGGAACCAAATTGTTTGTTGCTTTTATTTGCTGTCTGTAACTGGTCAAAACATTTTAAATAGCAATTTTGTGACAAGAATCAACAAATAAAATCCATCTACCTTCTAGATGCCAAAATCAGTTTTCCCATCATTCATTACCCTGATTGGCTATAAAGGCAGTGTATTCTGACCTCCCCTCTGGCACTCATTTGGACGAGTGCACTAACTTTCTACATGAATAATTTTTCAGCCAAATTTTACTGCTTCCGCCATGTTGGAATGATGAAGAGACCCAGAAAACGTGGCTATGCTGAAGATGATGATGTGGTCAAGGTAATTCTGTTTTCTTTCATTCTCATTCTGCCTCGAGTGCTGCTATCGTGCTCTTTGCTGATCTGGAAATGTTTTGTTTTCAAATTGCAGGAAAGTATAGAAGCTTCTCATCAGGTGGCTGAATCATCACTGGTAGTGCCGCCTTTCAAACAGGAACAGGAGCAGCCAGTACCCCTGCCATCAGTTGGGAAAAAAATTCTAAGTTAGTCTGTTTTTCTTTTTAAATCTGATTTTTGTGGAGAACTTCACTGCTTAACGACATGTAGTGAGACTCTCCCTAATGGTTAAAAAAATGGCTAGGCTGTTGAAAGGTACCTAAGTTCCTAACTTGGATTTAGGCATCTCCCTTCTCCTTTTTTAAAATAACACCAATGTCTCTTTATAATTAATTAGGTAGATACATAGAATTCATGTAACTTTTTCTATTCCCTGGGACCTCTGCTTCTCATTTTTAACTTAACTTAAAAATGATAAAGGTTTAAAGAATTTGATTTTGTTATAACAATCTCTCAGTTAACACTGTTCTACATTGATTTTCTGAGCACTGAGTGGTTGAAAATGATTTCTGGGTAAGATAGCTCTTAACTTAATTACATTAACCAGAATTGTCTACATGATTTTTTTTAAAAACTTTTTATGAGTATTTTTTAATGATTTTTTCTTTTTTAGCAAATGTGAAAATTCCTCAAGAGATTTTTGCAACAGCTCAAAATACCCCTGAAAGGATAGAGTTTGAAAACTCCATAGCCGGTTTGACAGAAGAATCTGAGGAGCAGCAGACTCAGCACAATCTCCAATCCTACTTATCCATGGAGACCATTTTCTTAGGAAGTGATGATGATGATGATGACAGTGATTCAGAGTAAGTCGGTGTAGCAAAAAAAAAAAATATTTAAAATCTCTTTTCTACATGCTATGGGATTAAATCTGAAGAGATTGGGCGTCTTCCTTCTGGTAACAGGAGCTTCAGAAGACATTCAGCTCAGCTTCTCTGTAAAGCTGCCTGCTTTGGATTTACAAGTTTGTGACTTAGTTTATTAGGGAAAGAGTAAAGCCTGAAGAAGTGAACAACATCCAATAGATACACACACCAGTTTAAACTTACTCTGTAGCACATCTTTCTTTTTTTTTAATTGTGCTTTGTCTACCAATCCAGATAAGTAAAACTCTGCGTGTGCATGTTTACATGTTTCTGCTAAAAAGGTTTTTGTTCCATTCGCCACAAATCTGTTATACTTTGGAATGATTTTTTTTAAAAGTGAAATGAACAGTATGATGTTAAAGTGAGCTTAAAAATAAGTAATCTTTTGTTGTAGGTTGTGTTTATCTAAGACTGTAAAGCAGTCTATCGTATTCTTCAAAATGGATGAAAAGAAAGCTATTATGTGGAAAGATAATGCAGAGATAATTTTCAAGTGACTGCTGTACATTCCACATGGCATGCAAAACAGGATCAGAGTTCACTTGTTTGTTCTCCTGTGTGGTCTAAATATTAAACTGATTCTGGCTTATAGTGGCATCCTGTGACCATTGATAAGTTGTTTGGGTTTAGCACTCTTGGGTAAGTTACTGTCCAGCAGATAAATGAAAGGTTTGTTTTATTAATTAACTTCATCCTTGTACGCTGTGTGATTGATTGACAAGTACACTACTTATAGAAGTTACAAGCTTATAAAAAGTAAAGGAGAAGCGGCAAGCTGCTGATTTGTGCCACTTCTTTATTATCGGATTCTCAACCATTGCAGTGATGATGACTACTACGAACTCAGCGTGGAGCGGGTCTTGTCACAATGGTAGTATTACTCTCACACTTCTTGCCAACCTCTCTCTCTCTCTTTTTTATCATGGCTGCTTTGTCTTTTTCATCTAGCTTTTTATTTTCTTTATTTCTTTTCAAGTTGTTCTCAGTTTATAGTGCCTCCCCTACTAGCTGATAAGTAATATAAATTATTAACTAAACAAAACTTTTGCATAGCTACCCATGTTTTTATCTAAATTTTATAATTCTGGGGTATATTCTGAGAAGACAAGGAATCATGGTGGTGTATATAGGCCCCAGGGAAAAGAAATACCTGTCATTTTGATTTCTTAACTAGTTCACAATGTCACTATCAATAACTAGTATTGTTAACTTATCCCATTCATTTAAAAATCTTTTACTAATAAAGTTTTTCTGTCAGACCATAACCAATACCAATCAAAGGAATTTGTTATTGCCCATATGCTGAAATCCCTTAATTATTTTTAAGAGAACCTCCAGATCTCTCCTCAAACATTGATATCACACACCAGGTAAATAAGATAATTCTGTATATTCTAAATGATAACCACTTAGCATCAGCGACCTGTCTACATAAGCTGTGTTTTCTACGGTAACCAGCTAACATCAGCTACCTGTCTCTCTAACTGACAGTTATACAGCATGGATCTGGCTGGTTGGGTAGCATATTTTATCACTTTTTATTAAAAATTAGACAATTCATGTCTACTAGAAAAAAGGAAAATGTTACAGGCAGTAATTTATAGTAAGATATGGAAAAAAAAAAAAATTCTTAGGGTTGAGGAAATCTGTCTGACAGAAACATCTGTGTGTTGTTAAAGTCAGGAACTCCGACAGAATAATACTTAACCTGGTTTTTTGTGGGGGGGGGTTACTTTAGTATTTCTGGTTACTTTAGTATTTCTAAGCAAGTGTGAGTACCAAATGGCTGCTACTACCCACATTAGTCAGGGGTTTTTTATTTTTAATTTAAAGGATTGGCTATTTTAGCTATACAACAGTCAGCAAAAATTTAGACTTTTGGGTTCATTTATACAATTTTAAAATTGCTTCAAAATACAATTAGCAAATATTTAAAAAAAAATTTTTTTTTTAAGTTTAAATCATCAGTACAAATCCCCCAGTGTTCAGATGAACCCGGCTGTAATAGCATTGCTGTGCATGGCTTCCTTGTACGTGTACTTATTACACTCGCTGGTAATCTATTTTGCTCATCAGCATTTCTATTACTAAAGTTTAATTTGTAATTACCCTAGTAGTGGTAATGGTAGTGCCGTGATATCGGTCAGAGGGTTTTAATGTGTTTTCAGTTCTGCTAGCTAGTTTTGTTTCTGTTTGGAGAATCGCTCCTGATGTCAATGTCTTGCTTTCTTATGCTGCACTGGAAGCAGGTGCCCGTTAGCTAATATTCTTACATTGTGTGAATAGCATAATGGGCTTCTGCTAGTGGTGCTAGAATATTTGTTTATTTTTTCTCCTGGTCTTCAACAAACAGGGCTGTTGCTACTGCTTGTGGTAGAAATCCTTCTGGCATGTTCAACAGCAGGCTTCCATGTGCTTTTTACTAGTATGGAAATGCATGCTGGCCATGTGTAACTCCCCCTATTTGTCTGTTTTGATGCCTGGTCTGCAGATAGCTATCAGATCAATTTTTGAATGATGTCTATTCTTCAATAAGGGTTCACAGATCCCTGTTTATTCACTGAGCAATTTTTTTACGCATGCGACAATGCTATTCATGCATATATTAACGTGGTAAATAAGCGCTTAATTAACTAGTCCTTTGTTTTTGAAGGCTATGTATTGTTTGTTTTATGGGAGGGGAAAAGGGAGTGAATTTTTTATACAAACGTGTTTGTGGTGATACCAGCTGTTTGTTTTATCTGGATTAAATCTAAGCCATTTTTTTCACTTTCATGCTTTTGTTAGTTTATTTAAAAATAACAACAAAATTGATTAATCTGAACCATTGAATTAACTTTTAGCATTAGAATGGAGGAATGGACTGGTAATGTGATCCGTTTAAAGAGCATTTTTTTCAGTATCGTTTCACTTTAGCGCCGGAGGTGGCTTACGTGACAAACTGGTTTTCTGTCTAGTCTTTTTTGGTCTTCGTTTATTTATGATGGTTCAACAAAATGACTACATGTAAACGAAACAGTATCGCAGAATAGGCAACACTTCTGTACACATTTATAGAAATGATGAACTTACAGGAAATTCTGTATTCTTTTCCTTTGTCTTTGAATTTTAACAGTCATTGTTATTGTTTTCTAGAAACTTTACATTGAACCAGGCAATTTTAATTAAATAATATGTGGATTAAGGAATTTCATTGCATAAACATCCCTATCATTGGTTTCTGGTCTGATGAATTTAGTTAAGAATTTCTCAGTTTTTCTGATGATTCAAAGAAAAACGTGCATGAGAGAGAGAGAGAGAGACTGGCCATACTTATTCTCTTTCTCAATAATTTCAGTGATGACTACTATGAACTTGACATGGAGCAAGTCTTATCACAATGGTAGTATGACTTCTTTTCTTTCCTTTTATGGCTTTTGTTTTGCCAACTTACAGTTACCCTTTTTGTTTGTTTATTGTTCTTTTTAGTCTCTTTTTCAGCAGATTATGTTGAGTTTTAAAGAATTTTGTTTTTCTGTTTGTTTGTTTTTTTTCTTCCAGAAATGTGTAGTAGCTGAGACGTGCATGTGTTATATAAATGGTTTGGTTACCTTTACTCCGAGAAGCTCCAACTTCAGAATTAACAGACATTTAACAATTCTCTAAAGAAAAATACTGCATCTTCTTCATTTCTTTGAAAATTTATTGTTGTTTTTAATAATGCATTATTTAAATATATAAGAAAATATTTTTCTATACAACAAATATAAAATTAATGCCAGTTTTGAATAATTTATCAAAGTTTACTTTAATTTTAATTAATAGCAACAAATTGTATATGTTTACATATGTCATGGATTGATTTGTGTTACATGGGATTTTATAAAACTATGAGTAGCACTGTGACAGCATGAGGTATGTTTGGCCACAAGTAAATTCTGGAGAAAGGTACTGGAGGATAAATATGAGGGTTTATTTATCAAAGATCAGGAACTTCTTTCAGAATTATACAAATAAAATTATAACCCTTTCTCTTTGATTAATTGTTTGTGCCTTAATAGTAGATAGGGATAAATATGAAGGTAGATCCCACATTCCTAATTTTGTGGTTGCTCATCATCAGCGGGATTTTAGGAAGTCTAGGGACCTTTCCTTAAGGGCACAGGAATTAATATGATTTTATAATCAAATGACTCCAGATTTAAATTATTTCAGAGTCTTTACTTAATAAATTAAACAACTCAATAATAAATATAATCTGCAGGAAAAAATCTCATTATGGGTCGCACTTAATTCACAGATGCCATCTCAAAAAGAGTTTGTGACATTTAATTTGACAAGCTGATAAGTCCATTCAGTTAGTGTACACACACCACTGATGTGTGAAATAATTTAATTTGATCAGTAAACACTTGTTCCTTTAGTTATGTCTATGTCACTATTGTTTGTAGATACATCTCTCAGGCAATTTAATAACTTTTGGAGTATGGATGGGAAATATTTCTATTGTAAAGAAAAGTTAGTATTTAGGGGGTTTTTTTGGTCAGGGATACTTTATAGGGAATGACTGCATGGGAACGCCATTTTTATTTTTTTTTAGTAGTGTAGACTTTCTGCTGTGATTCTGTGTGTTCTCTTTTATCTTTCTGCTGTTGATGATGACTGTGCTGATTTTAGAAAACAGTTTCTCTGATATATATATATATATATGCTTAACAGAGCACATGCTGAATTGTGCTCATGTTGGTTTTGGTCTTCATATGTATTCTTTGTTTAGTGAGATGTACATGTCATGCAGACCATCCAGTTGTGTCAGGACACCAGCTCAAGGCTGATCTGAGAGGGACACCCTTCTTCAAAATCAATTTCTAGCAGCAGCAACACTTCTTGGAAACAAATGTACCATAGATTATTGGCCCGCAGATATCTTATCTTTGATATAAGGGCATGATTACAGTAAAAGCTGTTTAAGCTTGCACTTTACTGATAGACATTACCAGGTGATTGCTGTGATGTGGATGAACAGTGTAGCTACTTGGAGAGAACACATCTTGTGATCCTCAGTAATTTTTAGGTGCAGGAGGCTAGATCTCTGCTTTCATTATTCTGTTTATTATAGCCAGCGGACAAGGGTTTAGTACTACCACTGAATAAACTGAGTACCTGAGTGCAACTATTTTTTGCAATGAAAAACTAAATGGTAAAACTTACTATAGCGAATTAAAATATTTTTTTGTATTTGGGATTCTCAACAGATATCATATTTACATGGAATCTGCAGTCCTACAGGTTATGTTGCTGTGTTTAATCAGTTATTAATACATCAGCATTTGTGGTATTAGTGTGTCAGTCCTACACAGTAGACTTTTCTTTTCTGCTTGTTATGGATTAAAAGTATGGAAGTTTTATGTAAAGGCATTGAAATGATTGCTTAGCTAATTGCATCAAAACATGACCGCATAAATCTGCTCCATACATCAGAGCATAATCTTACCTGTCTTTTTCTTGAACTTTCTTGTAACAGCTTTAAATAAATTCTTCTTCATAACATCAAGATTGCTGGATCTTCAGGTGCAGTGATCTCCGTCTTCCTGCATATCAAAGTGGCAGATTTTTTATCATGCCATCACCCTTGTTGAAATGTCTCCTCCAGATGTTGGTCATTTAACTATTACTGCATCAGACCGTGTAGGATAGACTCCTCACCCTTAGTGTGCTGCTGTCAGGTGTTTTGTGTCATGAACACAGCTGAATTCTAGTCTGATCAGTGAGACTTTTGGTTTTATTATGCTTGTTGAACTGAGAATCTGGTGATTAAAATTGTTTCTAATTTCTACTCCAGCCATTTTTTTTCATGTTTCAGTGAACCAACTGCCACCTACTTCTGCAGATATGACCATGACACCTTAGATTCAAGTTTGTGATTTATTTAGGGAGGGTGGAATGTACTAGATGAGGCTCAGACTTGTACAGGCTTTTTATTTTAAATTTTTAAAAAAATGTCATATAAGGTAAGATTTGAAAAAAGAGCTGGAGTGAGTAGGAATTGTTTTGTATTTGAAACTGCATGTACCTATACCACCACATCATCTTTGCCAAGCAAAACATTTGGATAGTTTCTCATATGATTGCAAAAGTGCCAAGAATTTTGTCTTTTATGAAGTAACAGATTAAAATAAATGCACACTTATTTTCAAGGTCAAGTGATGAGGATGCTGATGATGAGGATGCTGACAATGATACTGATGGAGAAATGACATGGGAAGATGTGTGTCGGATAGCCAAAAGCTGGACCCGGAAGAGTCTTCTGGAGCAAGTTCACAGTGAGAGCAGTAGCTTAGATGAAAATGGTATGGCTTTAGATGATGAGGAAGGTGAATTATCTGTAGTTTACCGAAAATCCTGCATATATTTCATTTCATGAAAATTAGAGTACTCTTTAAACAACATACTTTCACCAGTTATTGTTAAGGTATTTCTGTTGTTACATTGTTTGCCACCATCACTAATAGATGTTATTTCAAAACTCTGTAGTAGTACTTTCCAGGCTGTTATATCATTATTATGATTTTAAACAAAAAAGTACAAAGAATGAGATACTGTATTAACTCTTTAAGAGCATTGATTCCTAACTTTCTTTGTAGTGTAACCCTATTTACATGATAAATTTTTCAAACACTATCAGTACAAACTGCTGGCACACCCCGCTAAGAGTGGGCTGCTGGATAATGCTTTTCTAGAATATCTTGGGGGAAAAAAAACAGTCCAATGAACTTTTGCATTCTAGGATCTTGAAGTATCAGAATGAGGCTGGGAGGTAGGTGTTTTTCAGGCAATATGCTAATGTAGATTATACCATGGAAAATAAGGTATGTCAGCAACAGTTGAGAGATTAAATATTTATGAAAATAATCACAATACTGGCTGTCCTTAAGGTCCAACTCCTTGTGACCCCAAATTTGGAAAATGCTATTTTAGAGTAATTTTTGTTAGCTGAATCTGAAAAATCTTTTTGTTGTTAATGTCTTGCACTCTTATTTTAGCTGAGTTAGTTCATGTGGTAAGGAGGGTTTTCAAAATATCTATACTTATGTAGATAACATAGGGCTCAGATGTGTTCCTAGCTTTGAGACTTGATCTTATTCAGGCTTGGAAACAGAAAAGGAGTTTTCTTCTGAGGAAGTTGATGACATATTCATTGGGCATACGCCATCTGAAAGCGAGGACAGATCCATCACTGATGTTTCTAGGGTTGCTGATAAACAGTTTCCAGCCAGAACAGGAACCCTCTCACCACCAGTTCTACCAGCACCACCGTTACGATCACCATTGAGTCCATCAAGTGTCATGGCAGCTCGCGCAAATTTTTTTGCATCTCCTCCGGAACCTGTTCGTCTCGACGCCAAGTTGGTTTTTGGTATGGACAACACACACAAGTTAAAAAATTCTGACAAAGAGCAAGAGAGGAAAGATGATGCAACTGCCATTATGATCAGTGATCAGATACATGAAAGTAGGCAGAGATTACCATCAGCGCCAGAGACAGAAGTCCTGGATTCTGTCAAAACCACAAAAGTGGTTTCTGTGGAAGAAGATGAAGATAAAGAAAATTTAACTAAGGATGAGCTTATTGAAAGTGACACAGAAACATTAGAAGATGAGCAGTCAGAAGATCTGGAATTTGATGAACAAGAGAAAGCCAACAACATGGAGGAGGATGATGAAGAGTTTGACCGACTTGCAGTAAGCCAGGCTATGGAGAGATTTCTAGGTGACATTAACAAGTCTGACAGTGAAAGTGATGAAAAGATAAGGAGCAGGTCAGATGCTTTCCATCAGACAAAAGAAAAACCTTTCTCTGACAGTGAAACAGCATCCACTATAAGTACAGAAAGTCTGGACACAGAAATGGCTGTTCTACAGAGTGTGGCTGAAATGGTATATTCTGATATTGAGTCAAATGATGAAACTCTGCAAGAAGTATTGGACAGTATTAAGGCAACAAATGACATGTTGCCTGATGCTTCGGAATCAACAGATCAAAATGAAGACAAGCAGCTCTGGACTGGAATAGATGATAGATTTGTCACAAGACGCAAGCAAGGTACCACCTCTTTTGAAAATTCATTTGCATCATTAGACTTGCTTTCTGATGAAAGCTTTATCACTTCAGAGATCTCCACCTCAAGCTCTTTGTCAGAGGCAGTACAGTACAATGAACAGTTTTTTCAACAGGATGAGAACAAAACAGATTTGTTAAAAGAGTATGAACATGCTCTGAGAGAAGTTGTCAATATGCAGCTGGATTCCCAAGAGACAAAAGATCTCCATTTGGCTTCATTCACAGAAAAAGATAATTTAACTCCAAAAAGGATTTCATCAGGAAAAGAAGAAGTTGTATGTGAAACTGCAGTGAAAAAAGAGAACAAGAATCTTTACACAACACTGAAAAACAACTTAGATTTAAACTATTCATGTAAAGATGAAACACATTTTTTAAAATCAAGTAGCACAGGTGTTGCTGTTGGTAGCAAAGGAAAAAGTTCTGCTCCATTAACTTCGCTGAACTTTCCGTCCACAGTGAAAAGTCTGGCCACCAACTCTGAAGAATGTGGGCAGCAGAGAGTAAAAACAGATGGTGTGCCAGCAGAACAGCTGAAACTCCACCCATTCCCCAGACCTAGGAGAATGTTGCCTGAGGTCAAAGATTTTAGAAAAAATTTACTCCTTCCTAGGGCATCCCATCCCATTCCTACACCTAGGCTTAGTAAATCTAGCAATGACCAGCCTACATCTCCAAAGATGGGGTTACTAGTAAACAAAACTATAAAAGACAAAGAACTAAAAGAAAACAACCTGGGTCAAACACCAGGTGTGGAGAAGATCAGAATCCCAGTGTGTAATCTAAACATTAAATTGGACAGCCACATTGAGTCTGACAAAATGTCTTCTCCAGAAGTGGCATCTAGGAAAAAAATTCCACTGGATGTCAGTCTTTTGAAGCATGAGAAAAATCCAAATGTAGGAAACAGTGTTGAAAATGACATTGATGACATTCCTTTTGCTGATGAAAGTGACAGTGACGCATTCTTTCCCTCAGAAAAATTCTACACTCAAGCGATATCAGTGAACTGTAATGCTACTGGCAGCCAAACCCTTGGCTTTAGGAAACGGATTTTACCTTCTATACCTCAAACTGTTAGATCCCCAGCACTGCCAAGTCCAGATCAGATCCAAAGCATGCAGGCTGCTGAGAAAGAAAAGACTCGGTTAAAGCTGACAGAAGATGCTATAAGGGTTATGAACCCGGTATCTGATATACCAGCTAATCTGACATTGTGTGGATGGGTCACGGAAAGGCCACCAGCCAGCAAAGCAGGAAGCCTGAAAGAGAAGTCCCAAATGTTCCAGGAATCACATGGTGTGCTTGGAGAGCCAGACCCACCCACTAAAAAAGAGAAGAAACGATCGCTGCTGTCCATGTTTCTCCCTGGAAGGTCTTGGCACAAGACCGCTAGCAGTGGCACTGGTTCAGAGAAATTAAAATTACCGCCAACTCGTAAAGAAAACAAATCATCAAAGATTGGCCAGAAGGACAAAAGACAGATGAACTCAGTGGATGGTTTAGAACAGGATATCTGTGATGACATGAAGGATTTAAACATCCAGTCTGTTTTTTACAGTCCTTATCCAAAGCCAGAGGAAGATGAAACCTTTTCCAAGGCTGGATACCAGTTTATTCCTCCCCAGGCAGATCGTGAGTAGTAGTAGTAGTAGTAGTAGTGTTGTCTGATGCTGCTCAAAATAAGTTCCAAAATTTAATGTAGTTCAACTGAATTAAGGCAATTTATTTGCAATTTCCCAAATAATGTTTAGCTAGTGAATGCTGCAATCAGCAAATTGAGGTTTGCATAAATTTATTTTGCAGTGGCAAATGTGAAATCAGATACATCTTGTGTGGTTTTAGCTGTGAAGAAGCTCCCTTCCCATTTTCTGTAAGGATGAAAGCAAGTGGTTAGAAAACCATCACTGAGTTAGGCTGTTGACAAATAGCAGTTGAACGGTTTTGCCTTCCTGCACAGTACAGTTCAAATTTTAACTTCAGTTTGAGCCATTACCTGGAATTTAGTAAAAAAAAGATGACCATTGTCACTGCACACTGAATGATCCCTTAGTGGACAACCTGCTAATGTGTAAATAAGATTTCATTTGTTTCTGTGATGGTATGTTTCTTAACTCATTTTGAGTTGCATAGTTTCTTTGGTAAGAAAAAGCATGATTAACTAACTCTGAGGCAGCAGTACCTGCACTAAGCATACTTTAGATAAACCAGATAATGAGAATGTGCTTTTTATGTCATTTTCAGTTGATGATTTTTCTGACTCTGGAGAGAGCTTCTTGTCAACTGATACGACACTTTCCAAGAGATCTAGGGTAAGCTGCCCTGTTTTTTGTTTTTCTACAAAGATTTTAAAAAGGGGTTCTTTCTTTCTTCTGGATTTTTTTTAGCAACCAACAGAGGTTTATTTAGTTCCTATGGTTGGTTCTTCTATCATAAAATATTCTATTGCATGTTAAGGAGTTATCTGATGCTGGGTTCTTTCACCAATGTCACTTTTCCAAAGAGGTGGGGGAACTATGCATCCTACAGGACCTGGGCTGTTTAAGTAGGTAAGTGCACACCTTAGGTGCTATCAAAACTGGTTGTTTGTTTGAACCAAAAATGTTAAATTACCTTGGAACATTTTTCATAGCAAGAAAATTAGGAAGTTTTATCTACCTGGTGACTGTCAAAGCCCAAAGGTGACAGGTGCACAATTGTATTTTTAGAGTATCTTCTTAATACTGTCACTTCTGTTTCCTTTCTCAGTCAGACCCTAAGAGGATTCAACGAGCAGCGAGGAAACAACAAAAACGACGACAGCAACAGCGGCTTAGGAAAGCGCAGGAGATACAGCGTCATCTGGAGGAGGTGGATGTGAAACAGAAGGAACTGGAGGAGAGGGGAGTTCTTGTGGAGAAGTCTCTGCGTGGTGAAGGGGCAGGTAGGTGCCTTCAATTTTAAGTTGCTGCTACATCACCAGGTTTACAAGCATCAGGTAATTTGTTTTTAGGAAACAGTTTAGTGGCTAAGAGTTTTGAAATTCTTTGACTGGGGTAATTTTTGGTACATTTGATGAGCAAAGGGTCAGTCCTAGGCTTTTAAATAAATCTATCAGACTGTTGATATATGGTATCATTGAACAGACTTTGAGCTTTCTTGCAGCCTATTTCATAGTGGCGCTATGAACATGTCCAGAATTACAGGCAGTGCTTGAAATTCTAAAACATGTGCAGGCCCAACTTGAATATGCATTTTACTTGACTACTCATTGGTTTTGTTTTTATTATACACAAATAATAGCATTTACTAGGAGAGATTTTGAAAGTTAGCAACTACTTCTGATTACATATATAAATAATGAAAAAAAAATGGAGTATTTTCTAGTTTGTCTCTTGACTACCAAACTGGTATTTTCACACCTGGCACATATCTCTCTCCTTTTCCATTCTTTTTAAAAAGACATGTTTATTGACATTTGTGGATGTATTTCTGATAACTTTCTTCTTCAAAACAAAATAGAAAGATTGCGCTGACTGGCCAGAACACTTTTAATAGTGGGTGGGGTGATAGGGGCGTTTGCCCCAAATGATAGCCTTTGCAGATTGTGGCTGTGATTCTGTAATAACACGGGACTGTTGGTGGGTTAGTGTGCTTAGGCAGATAGCTGTGGACATATACGGACAGGTGTGTCACTGCCAAGGCCCAACAACACTTTTTATACAGTACAGGCCCTACATCATTCTGGACCATGTTTTTCACAGCAGCAACACTGCAGAAAGAGCTTGGGATTTTTGGTGCTGCCGTCTGGTACATTAGTTGATTACTGAAACTATATACTTGCCAATCGTGAGCTGTTGGAATGATGCATGTTTAATACATCAATTCTTCAGGTTTTATCAACTCCCCCTTCAGTCTGATGGAAGTAGGATGAAGTACAGTTTGCTGGAATTACACATTCTGCTTCCACTGGTCTATTTTCAGTGTTTATTTCACTCTAGGCAAAATTTTGTGATCTTTACAGTTTTGTTCACAGAGGGTTTGCTTCCTTCTTAACCTCTATCACAAATAGTTGGATGCTGTCTAATGTTGCATGTCTGGTGATTACACTATGGAATCTATCCACCGATGCTGCTTACCCCTAGAATGATTTGCTACAAGTGTTTCAAGGACATCTTAAAGATGTATCAGCCAAAGCATTATGGGAATGATCTGCTTCCACGGCCATTCACTTTTAGCCCCTTTTAAAATCATTGAGGTTATTTCTGCTTTTCCTTGATTTTTGCTGAATAGTTGCACAGATCTTGTAACCTAGCTTTAAGTTATACTGTACATAAGGGGAGATGATTTTCTAACTAAATATAGATTTTCTTTTTTCTTCAAAAATTATTTTGTTTGATTAAGGTTAGCTGCATTACATGTTTTTTTTTTTTTTTGACAATCTTTTAAAAAATTGAGGCTGTTAATTGAATGTAGTTCATAAATTATATCCCAACATTTTGTAAATTAATGATGTAGTAATTGAAATCAATCATGTATGGTAAGTTGGATTTCATGAAAATGAGACTATTGATATTTCTTCAAGGCACGCACATGTAAGCCATTCTGAGGATATTATTTAAAATTTTGCCATTTTCTTAACACTAAATAATAACACGAGTTTATGGAATTTTAATCAAAATCAGAGTTCTTAATATTAAATGATTCTGTTCACTTGAATGTTATGCATGTCTTCAAACCAATTTATTTTGATTTCAAACCTGTGTAGACCAGTGCACTTCCAAGTCAGCTGCATGCTGAATCTATCTACCATTCTTACCTGTTGGACACCATATCACTTTCCTTGTACTGAGACACTTGCCCTGTTTTTCTTTTTTGCTTCATCTTCCATCATTATATTACCAGTTTCTTTGATGTGTTTATTTCCGTCTCTCTCTTTTTCTCTTATACGAAGGACACTGCTGTATATTTTCCAGAGTGCCAAGCCATCAACGTGTGTTTGCCGTGTGCTTTCACTCCAACGAAAGGTGAATGTGGCTTTCTATCATTCCTGGAGACACACGGTGCACATGTCCACAAATGTTTGGATTCTCATTTTTTCTTGTTTGCTTCTTTCTTAAAACATTTTTCAGCAGTAAACTTTACTCAATGTATACACTGATGTCCACAATTATGGACTTACCAGTCGTATAATTTAAGTATAAAGGAGGATGTTTTAATGAAGAAAAAATGATAAAAATGAAAACTAAAGTACATGTAAATATACCTGATGAATCAGTATGATACATGTGAGATATTTCACTCGTGAGTCCATAATTATGGCTGCCATATTGTTTGTTTTATGTCTTTAATGTAATCTCTCAAATTTGGAAAAACAAAATACAAAACTTGCATGTAAATGTGTTCCCCTTCAGGTCTTGAATGCAACCATTTAATTATAATTCTGGATGCTATCTGCAACTAAAAGGCAATGATATCACTAGTTCTGGGGTGCTGTGTAACTAAGAAGTTTATTGCTGGATATCTTCTGAAACTAGTTGCCCCTTGCCTTTTCAAATTTGGAATTTGTTGAGAGCATAATGGAATGCATTTAAAAGGGTTAAGCAGTTTTATTTAAGCCATCTTATTAAAACTAAAGTGAGGAATTTGATGAAAATTTGAGCAGAAACAAAACAGAATATTAACAAAATTTGAGATGTAATTTAAATTTATACTCGACCCATTGTATTAGATCAGGCATGAGTGGCCTGTGGGGCTTTGGCACCATAATTTTATTTTCCTGTTTTTTCACCAGGTGACCGTATAGCCACCTGCCACCCCGCAGGCTTGTCTCCCATGGCAGCACTCCTGGTTGCATCACAGGCCTCTGCAGTAACTCACACTGGCATCACAGGCCCCCTGCAGCTCCCTGTCACTCCACCACCCTGATGGAAGCGCTGGCAATGGGAGCTGGAACTCTGTTACCGCACTAGGACTGACGCAATCGAACCGCATTCCCATTGGCTAATGCCATTGGGGCCAGTGTAAAGACTTCAAGCTACCACCCATTTCAAGTTACTCCACTCCCCAGTAATTTGAAATCTCTTTCATCCTACCTCACTGGGGGGTTAAGGTGAAGCAGGGGTAATCTGAAATTGCTACACCGGCAGCTAAAAGACTTGGACCTCGACACCTACGGGGAGCACATGGCAAGGACTAGACAGGGACTCAGGCTGGACGTGCACTAGCCAGCTCAGCTCTAGGCCAACTTGGTCACCAACCACTGGCAACGTTGCATCACATTTCTACAGCTAGGAGAATGATGATAGGGTGTATCATCACGTGTAGCAAATTCATGTGCACATGTTAGGATTTTTCAGACCATCAGACATGGCCTCAGGGAAGATAAAGCGAAAAGTAGAGGATGAATCACACAAATTCAATGATAGATGGACCTTATTTCTTCACCAGTGTTAAAGAGACTACAGTATGCTTCATTTGCAATGAATCTATGGCTGTCCTTAAAGAATATAATGTCAGGAAACATAATGCTACAAAGCATGCATCAAAATACGGTATCCTTCAGGGCCAGATGTGGAAAGATAAGGTGTGGGGAATTTGAAAAAACGTCTTGCAGGCCAACAAAATCTCTTCAAGAAAGCCACTGCTGAAGCAGACATTTCGGTGCGTGCCGGTTATTTGGTCTCCAAAATCCTGGCAAAAAGTATGAAGCCCTTTCGTGATGGCGAGATGGTGAAGGAATGTCTTGAAGCTGTGGCTGATGTAGCATTTCCTGAGAAGAAGGCTATTATTTAAAAAATTAGCCTGTCAAGGTTTACTGTTGGTAGGAGGGTTGATGACATGTCAAAGAATATTGAAGATATCCTGAAATGCAGAGCATTAAATTTCAAGTGGTTTTCCATAGCATTGGATGAGATCACTGATGTGTCCCATGTAGCTCAACTGGTTGTCTTCATTCGAGGCATTGATGCTGAATTTAACAATTGAGGAGTTAGCGGGTATGGTGGGAACGATGGGCACAACAACCAGTGTGGAGTTGAAAGAAGAGTTGAAAGTACTGAAGTGGTTGGGGCTACCTTTAGAGAGGCTGAGTGGCATTGCAACTGATGGGGCCCCTTCAATGGTTGGAAAGAACAATGGCTTGACAACTCTCATCTCTCAAGAAGCTAAGGCTCTGACTGGTCGTGAGTTAATTTTGTGTCACTGTTGCATCAAGAACACTTATGTGCAAAATCTCTAGGGATGGAAAATGTTTCAGTTATTGTGAAGCTCGTGAATTTCATCAGATCAAATGGATTGAATCATCATCAATTCAGAGGGTTGCTGAGTGACATGGCATCTAATTATCGAGGTGTGGCTTATTATGTTGAAGTGGGATGGCTAAGCTGCGGTCAGATGCTCAAGTGAGTTTATGATTTGAAGGAAGAAATTGAACTCTTAGATATGAAGGGGAAGCCAGTGAATGAATTTGGTGATTGTGAGTGGATGTGCAATTTTGCGTTTTTGATTGACCTTACTCAGCATCTCAATGAACTGAATCTGAGGCTTCAAGGAAAGGATCAGCTCATCTGCGTCATGTTTGACAAGATCAAGACATTTGAAATCCAAGTTGTCGCTGTGGGAATCACAACTTCGCTCCAATAACCTTGTTCTTTTTGAAACGTTGAGGAAGGAGAATCCAGATGATTCTGCAAAATATGCAGAAGAGATTCAGCAACTCAAAGATAAATTTCACTTCTGTTTTCAAGATTTCAGAAGATGTGAGGATACCTTCAACATCTTTTCCATTTCTTTCGATGTCAGTGCTGAAAGTACACCTCCAGAGCTTCAAATGGAGCTTGATCTTTGGTGTAGCACTTATCTGAGAGCAAAATTCTGCGGTGCCGCTCCTTGACTTTTACAAGCTCTATCTATCAAGGAAGAGTTTTCGCAAATTGTCAAACCATGCTTTGAAGATGGTAAATTTGTTCAGCAGCACTTACATCCATGAGCATTTTTTTTTTCAAAAATGCAGGTGCTGAAGAACAAGCATCGAAATCGGTTGGGAGTCGAACACATGGAAAGCTCCCTGCACATCGCAGCGTCTCAGATCGAGCTGGACATAGAAAAACTTGTGAAAGAAAAAGTGTCAAGTGTTGCATTAAGCTGCTTAAAAAGTAATATGAATAAAAATCCTCATACAATATATATTTTCTTTTATTTTGGCATAAAAATAACTTTTATGTGTCATAAAAGGGGTGGTTATGAAGTGTGTTGGTACTCACCAGGCTTAAAGTCTGCAACTCTGTAAGAAAAAATGCATGCGGCCTGCATCCAGAAAAGGTTGCTCATCACTGTATTAGATCATTACAAAAGTCTTGTCAGTTTTTATATGTTAATTTGGGATTCATTTTTTGCATGCTTGTGAGGGTGTATGTAGATAAGTTATGTCATTTTGTATCATGTGCTTTGGCGTACATCATGAAAAACCTACCTTTAGTTTCAGGGTTCTGAGTGAAGCATGGATAGAAACGTTTTTCATGCCATTTTGCTTCATGAGTTCAGACCAGGCCAAAAAACGAGCGCTGCAACTCAACATAAAGCCAGCATGGGGCGAGGACACAGCAGACGAGCGCACAGTACAGTGATGGTTTGCAAAGTTTCAATCAGGAGATGCAAGTCTGAAAGAGCAGACGTCCTTCCAGCTGTGATGAGGACCATCTGAAAGCCTCACTTGAAGCAAATCCAAGAAAAACTGTGAGAAATTGCTGGAGAACTTGACATAAACACTGAAACTGTTTCCCTACATCTTGATGCAATTGACAAGGTGAAAAGGCTTGACAAGTGGGTGCCTCATGAGTTGAATTAACAACAAAATTGTTGATTGGAGATCTGCTCTTCGCTTGTCATAACAAACAAAAGCAACCCATTTCTTGACCGAATCATTACGTGTAATGAAAAATGGATCCTTTATGACAATCACAAACAACCAGCACAGTTGCTCGACAGAGACAACACGCCTAACCACATTCCAAAACAGCCTCCACCCAAAGAAGGTCATGGCCACTGTCTGGAGGACTGCAACCGGTATCATCCACTATAACTTCTTGCAACCTGACAAAACCATCACAGCTGAAAGGTACTTTCATGAATTAAACGTTGTTCATCAGAAACTCTCCCGAAGACAGCCGACATTGGTAAAATGAAGAGACCCAATCCTGCTGCATGACAATGCTCGCCCTCGTGTTGCAAAAGTGACCCTCACCCAGCCTATTCACCAGACCTTTCTCCTTCAGACTACCACCTTTTCAAACACCTTGACAGCTTCCTCCATATGAAATCCTTCTCCATCCAAGCAGCAATTGAAACTGCCTTCCAACAGTTCATCTACTCCAGAAATCCAGATTTTTTTCAGAATGGTATAAATGCACTTGTAATTCATAGGCAGAAGTGTATTGATTGTAATGGAACTTACTTTGATTAATAAACTCCACGTGCAGCAACGATATGAAGTCTCATGGTTTCAGTAAAAAACACTGACAAAACGTTTGCAACAACCTAATAGCATTAAACAGAAATACACTTGACAAAATAGAATAGAATCACAGTACAGCTATACAAATTTTACAGGTGGTACAGTAAAGGGAAGACCATTCCGAATCAATAATGAAATAGGAGCATGGGAGTGCAAAACATTAAAAAAAAAAAAAATTTATGAACAAAAAAAATTTTTTAAATGTAAACAGTCTAATAGGTGTTATGCATTTTTGAAATATGCTTCTCTACAACTTTCCCATTGGCACGACATTTAAGTTTATCTTGTACCTCTTTGCTCTAACCAAGTATGTATATGAATGCGAAAGTGCTCAACAGTGTGTGTGTGTGTGCATGTGCGTTTTTCTCTATTTTGTCTGTCAAAAGATTTTGTGGCTCTGGGGTTTTGTCCTCTAGAGAAAATTAAGAAAAACTCATTGACATTAAACAGATGTCAGTGGAATGTGTGGTTGGTAGGTTGTGGGATGATATTTTTGTGTGTCCCAACAGGCTGATGTGTTTAGGTCTGTTTGCTTAAACTCTTCCCATTTATCTTCTTACCTACATAAAAAAAAGTTGATTATGAATTCATTTTGTTGCCTTTATTTATAATCTTTTGCTAAGTGTAGTGGGGGGAAAAGTTTGTCTAGCAAATGTATGACATGAATGTCTTTTTTCTTTCTTTGATTTTTAAACATTTTAATAGTATCTTCAAGCAGCTTTGCTGTGTATTTGATGGATAATTCTATTGTTGTTCACCAGACCATTCACTTGTGTGTGTTTGCTTATTTACACACACAAGCCTGGGCTATTTGACACAGTAATCAGAATTTCTGTATGATACACGGGTTCTTTCTGATTTTATAACCACTCTACACAGTAGCCTGGGAAGTTCTGTCTTCACCATTGTTTTTTGCACAAGTAGTGACTACAGGTTTCAGTTTGTTTTTCTCACTTTCCTGTTCCTACAACATTTGGAAAGGAAATAAATAGGTAAAAAATTCTTTCTTTATATAATACCCTTTACTTTGCAGACGCTAGACGAAGTGAATCTGAGTTGATGCAAGAATGGTTCAACCTGGTCCATGAGAAAAACGTTCTGGTGCGGTGTGAGTCTGAATTAATGGTTCAGTAAGTAGCTGTTCTTTTTCGGGTTGGCTGATTTGCCTTTTATTGTTGTTGTTGTTATGTTGGTTTTACACAGTTAAATCCGTGAGCAATGAAGGAATCAACAGTGTGCTTTCCTTAGCAAAAATACTGTCCTAACTGGAAGAATGAATTGTCGTTTAGTTCCCACATGAGCCAGATCTTGAGGTGGTAGAAGCTGCCTGAGAGATGGTAAAATTTTTGGTGTTATCTCTTAGAAAGCACAAGCCAACTTGTCACATGCCACCACCAAGAGCAGCAGAAACTGAGAGTGGTTCATTCTTTGAGGTAAATAAATAAACCTGAGTAGCTAAATGGAACTGAGCCAGCCAGCTAACCAAGTCTCATCAGCAACCTTACAGTGCAGCAATAAATCTATTCTTTTAATAATTTTCAAAAAAAAAAACGGTCAGGAGTTAATTTTTCACACACAAATAAGTAGTACTACAAAGTAACTGAAGTAATAAGGGCCACTCAGTCCTCAAAAGTTCATGACTTCAACCGAGGAGACAGGGTTGAAACCTGTTTGTATTTTACACGCAAATATGTTAATTTATTCAGTGAGGTAAATTTTTTTAGTGTGATTAGACTGCTGCTGAGAGGAGGTGGATGTTCAGGACAGAAACTGTTTTTGTCTTGGTAACTTAGCCGTGGACAATCACAATCTGATTATAACGTTTATTCCTTAGAGCCAAAGAGTTGGAGCTAGAGGACAGACAGGCGAGACTGGAACAGGAATTACGGGAAAAGAAGAATCATGAAGGTAAATAACGTAGTTTTACGTTGTGCCAAAGAATCACTACACCTGCAGAGAGCAAGTTATGGTTTCTTTGTAGGTTGCATCTTCTGTTAATATGTATTAGCACAGTGAAAGTGAGTCCCATCTGAGAAGACCCTGCTTTACTTTCGTATTTCTAATAAATTTATACAAAGTAAGATTTTCCCATTACAAACTTAACTAGCCACCCCTGGCATAATGTGAAATCAGTATGTAGCAACTCCAACAAGCTTATTACGAAATATTTATCGAGCTTTCATTGTGTTTTTGTATTAACAAAATGCATCTTTACCACAGCTGACTGTTTTTGTTTTTCTATGGTTTCTATACTAAACATCTTCGATGTAGTCATTCCCCATGGAGAGTAATAAAGCTGTAAACTTCAGTAACTGCACACTAGCGTAATGTTATTCTAACACCGGCTAAGGCGCTGCACCAGAAAAATGGCAGATCAAGCCAACATGCGGTAGCTTAAAACCCTGCCCAGATTCTGAAGTACCTACACCCAAAATCTGGGGCTTCTGGGTGAAAGAGTAACAAACAAACAAACAAACAAACACAAATGCTTGAAAATAACTATTAGATGAATCTCTCACATGTGCATATTAGCAGTGACTATTAGGACCATTCAAATGAAAGGTTTAAATAGCATTACTGTAAATGGGATTTGGCTGGTTGGGATTCATTTGAACATTTCCATTAACCCTAACACTGTGCACTAATATGGGATGTTTTATTAGTAAGCTCACTGTTATGGCCACCAGTTTAGATTAAGTAAAGTTTGTAGAAAAATTATACTGGAACAATACCAGATGCCAATGTTTTCATTAACCACAAACAAAAGATTTGAATTGTTTGAAACTTTAGAAAAATGCACCTAGTGGTTAAAGTTGCTCTGTTTTACTAAAATGTAGATTAGAATCACTAATAAACAATTTACAATGTTGTTTGCTTAAACTGTTTTATTGTCAGGTTGATATTAGTAATGATGCTTCCTCAGGAAAGTTGTTCCAAGCACCTGCCTTATTGGTCTGTTTGCCTACTAATCTACTCAGGTTAACTGACATCTGTCTGAAACACTTCTTTCTGGACATTTTGGTTTTTAAGCAAGCATCCATCCATGCTTCCTTAAATTTTTTTTAAAATTTGTTTTTACTAGGCAAGATGTCAAGTTTTCAATATACTATTTCCTATCAAAATTATTACTCTTGAATATTAATTAAATAATACTGCATATATAACAACCTGTACAAGTAGATGTTTCTTGTTTGGCTGAAGCTAATGTGTAAAATGTTGTAGCATGTTCCAGTTTGTAGCTTTCTTTTATCTACCAATTAGTTTTGGCAGAATGTATGGCTTCCTGAATGTCACTTTCTTCCTGCGCTTTCCAGAACCCAATGAGAGTGGCAGTCAGATTTCTGATGATGCAAACATTCTGAAAGAACTGCTAGAAGTTGTAGAGCAGCGGAACGCCTTGGTCGCAATGCTTGATGATGATCGGTTAAGGTATCACATCTGTGCCTTGTTTTTGTTTTGTTTTTTTCCTAACTTCTACTTATAAAGAAACAACTTGGAATGTTGATTGCATTGTTGCGTTCTGTCTTATAGTTTTAGCTGCAGAATCTCCAGGATAATAATCACGAAGGGATTGATCTGTCAAACATTTGCCAGTAAAGGGTTACCCTTTAAAGGAGCAAATTGGTGAAACCCCAGCTTAAAAATATTATTATTTATTAAAATAGTTATGCTGGTATCAGCAAAAATGTTACAAAGTTATAAAATAGAGTATGTTACTGTGAAATGTTCTGCTAAAATTATTTTTACGTCCGCTATACATACTACAAGTCATGTATGCAAGCTGTACTTAATACAACCAAGAAAATGTGTTAATACTGATTTGTTTCACTGCTGGTCTTAATAAAAAATGAAATGAAGATCAAGAACAGAACTTCCCTTGAGAAACTTGAATGCAGGTAGAGACAAGTGGAGAAAATGATTTTAATTTAATAACAACAGATTTCAGAAGTTTACCTTAAATATTTTACTATGAAAATATTTTGTTGTGTAACAGGAGGTAGGTACAATATTTGCTCCAATTTTCCTTGATACTATTTATCATCATCTTTGTCATCAATAAAAACAATGATAACAATAGTTTGTTTTATTTGTGCCGTTTTCACTACCTAGCACCTGCTTTGTTTTATTCCAGAGAACAAGAAGAAGACAAGAACCTTGAAAGTGTGATGCACATCAAAGGATTCCAGCTCACGTCACTGACCAGCTAAAAACTTCAAAATCTCAGTCTGGTTCCGTTGACGTTTTGCCCATTATCTCTGTGTTCGCCACCCATTCCTAAATTTTAAAACATGCACAAATCTGCCTACTCCTACCCAGGGCCACGGTGCCCTTAAGACTTACCATTTTCACATTTTTTTTAATGATAATAAGAAATTACAAATAAAGGATTTATTACAGATATTACAAGTAAACAATCAGTCCTGAGACGCCTAGCCCAAGTGAGCATTGGAGCCATTTCCTCATACCTGTTTGATAATGTGACCTGGCCGACCTCCATGACGGTTTTGTTGTCTCTCTCTCCACAACAATAAGAATCACCCACTCCTGAACATTTTGACTGCATGTCAGATGCTTAAAAAATATATATATATATTATATTATTTTTTTTTTTTTTTTTAAAGTTTTTTCTCTCCATGTTTTGGCAGCCAATTCCCAAGCACATGGTGCCCCGGGCACCCACCCAGTTAGCCAGGGCCTTGGGCCAGCTCTGCTTCTTGCCCTGCTCTTTTTATAAGCTCAGGTCTCATTACCTGAACAGTGTGTCCTGTTTAGCAGCAGGTCTGTGGAATCCCCTCCCCACCTGTATAGATTGACTTGTTTGGTTTTAATAAATTGTGATCGTTTTTAATTTTAACTATTTAAATATTGTACATATCATCAGAAAACAGAAATTCTTATATGTCTTAATCACTGCCTATATCTGTGGACATTGCATATAACAGAAATCCATTGATCCCACATTTTTTGGCAGAGGAAATGGTTACTGTCAAAAAGGAACAATACAATGGTGTATTTACATAGGCATTTTCCTTGCTTTTTCCCAAACATTCAAGTATCTTTCAACTGTAAGCATAACTGCCTTGCATGTTCTGTAAAAGGGGAAATAATTATGAAACTATGCATCCTCAATACTATTCAAGTTCTGTATTTATTTATTTATTTATTTTGTAAGAATCTTTAGAAACAGCTAACGTGTTTCTGTAACTGTTAGACTGGTACTTTAGCTTTTGTAAAAAATAAAAAGTAATTGTTTCTTAACTATTCATGACATTAGTATTTTGCTTTCATCCTGTAGCATAAGACCTCTATAAATATTTGTTTGAATTGGTGTCTCACAAGAATTTTAATGTAAAACACCAAGCTTAAATACCAGTGATGTCACACAGTACATGATTATTTGGCTTCCATTTAATGCTTACTCTGTGGCAGAGACGTTGTTGTTAATAATTATCAGGTTTTAATTAAATTATATACTGAACTAATTTAAGACATCCCTAATTTTCAAGTCATAGTTTACATTGACTATTCAAATTTATATTTGAATTATATATATATATATATCAAATTAAACATTGTACATTTTTGCAAGTATACAAAGAGATCCTTGCAAAATGTGAAGAGTACTGTCCTGCTCAGGAGATTCATGGTGCAGTTTGCCAAAGAATATGGCTAACTTGATTTTGAAGGATGCGATTCCTTAAGATAACTGCATTCACTGGACTGGAAAATGCATAGTGCTACCATCCTAACATATCGCTCTTCATACTACCACACTTCTGCTCCCCCCAGTGATTTCTCTTATTTACCTAGCAGTCTGCTTGACATTTATTCTTACTCTTGCATTAGCTGTGATGAATTGAATTAGTTCTTTACCATGAAGAGAACATTCCTCAAGACAGTCTGTACCCATTGAAGTCATAAGGGATGGTGCCTTGGTGAAAAAATGGATTCAATATGTGGAGGTCTTGCAGACAATTGTATCTCATCTAAGTTGTTATGCATGGTATCTGAGTGCACTGGGCTGTGGCTGCCTTGAGTTTCTGTAACTGTTGCAGGAAGGAACCTGTTCCTTTTGGTGTATTGTGCAGACAGCAGTTTTAGTTGTCACTCTTTGTTGTCCAGCACATGACTGACTGCAAGTCAAATCTGTCTTATTATCTCTACCCACAGTGAACATGGTTTTTGAAACCTTACACCTTGGCTTGTTGAATCACCTACTTGAAGCATTCCTCTATAAACATTGCTTAATCTAGGCATCATCACTCAAAACAGTACTTGGCTCAAATGGGAAAACTGATCAGCACCTTAAGTAAAATTCTGTAAATTTTCAAGCTGCTTTCTTGAATGGCTCAAACAGCATATGCCAGTTGTAAAAAATATCGCAACATTGTACATGTGGATTGACTGGTTTCTCTCTTTCATGTTAGTCATAGATAGACTGGAGTACTTACCTCATCACATGCATTATCAACATGTTACATAGTTGTCAACATTCTTCACGTGGTAAGTTTTTAAATCAGTTTACAAATAGTCTACTATAGTGTAATTTAACTAATCTTTATCATACAAAAGAATATTTATACTTGATTGATGGATATATGTATAATAAAAAAGGGAGGGGTGGTTTATCTCCCTAAGCATCCAAGCTTATACCGGATTATTTTCAAAACTAAAAAAATTTAAATAAAATCTTTTTTATTATATGTATAAATCTATTTTATTTTAACATATAGACATACCTGTAATGTGGTTCTTGTAAAGATTATAGAGGTCATCCTAAAATTTTTGCTTACTGTTTGTCCAGATCAGTCCAATGGGGTAATTAATTCTATGCTAGCTTGACATTAAAAATGCAGATCAATCAATTTTTGCTTTGCTTTTTCCTGCCATCTACCTTAAGAGTGTTCCTTAGGTTTAGATGGGTGTTTTCTTTTTCCATTTAATCTGAGACCTTAATCTGCAGCCAGATTTTAGATTTAATATTTCTGTTAGAAACGTGTGGTCATCATCAACAGCTCTCCTGACCAGCCAGATGAATTCTGTTATAAGATAATTCAGTCTTATTAAGCCTCCATATACCAGGTTTTACCTCCCTTATCCAACCAGCCTAGGAGCCATAGTATGCGTTAGATTTGCCATTCCAAAGGGTTATATTAATGAGATATTGTGTCACATCACCTACTGCTCAACCTGTGTTGAGTAATACAGATTTGAAGGGTATCGGGGGTGCATATCCAGAGGGTTAAAGGCAATTGATGCTCTAGGTAAAATCCTGAAATTGAAGATTATCTCCTAACTCATGTTTGCATTATAGCAATTGAATTAAAAACTAGATACCCTTGGTAATTAACCCTGTCCTAACAAGAATGTTAATTTGTTTTTTGATCATTTATTATCTCTCTGTCCCTTCCATAACTATTTTATTTTTTTAATTAACAGAATTTCTCTATAGTTAGAAAAATTTAATTTTTTTTTTTTTTAATTATTTTGGACATTAATTGTTATAGGATTAATATGGGCATTTCTTAAAAATTCATTCCAAAAGATGATAATTATGAAATACTAGTTTGTAATTTATTGTAGGATTCTCGGGAAATCCTGTCTCGTTTTATTAACCTTTGTTGACAAGCACCTGTTTTGCAGGTAAATTACAAAAAAAAAAAGTTTTAGACCCTCTGAAATCACATGAATTTGTCTAGTTTTTGCTAAATTATCCCATCATTCATTGATATCTAATATTACATGAGGTTATTAGCATAGTAGTACTAAATGTCATTTGTTAAATCTTCCATGCTCCAATTGCAGAGATCAGATTACTTTCTAGCTGTCTGTCAAGTGTAGCAGTAGGATAACTTGCTGCAGGTCTAAGCTAATATCAATGTCTACAAGGGAGCATGGTGTAGCAGTTTTCTATAGCATTGACAATCTTGCACCATGAGCCTGGTACTTCTGACTTCAGCAGGGAAATCCCTACTAGAACTCTTAATTTTTTTCTTAGATGTGGGAAGAAACTGAGTGCTTGACTAGTGAGGAAGAGAAAATTTTAAATTTATTTTTCCAGTTGGCCCTTTGTGAGCTGGCAGTTAATACTTGCATCTGCTTTACTCTTCAAGTACCCAAAAATGATAATAAAAAATTCATTACCACGATAACTAAAACTAGTGCCAATTATTGTACTGGAACAATAACTAGTTTCTGTGAGAATCTGGTTTTTGGAACAAGAAATATGGGGTTGCTTGTAAATACATCTCTCCTTAATCTGACAGTATGTACAAATACAGTACCTAGTCAAGCTTGGATATGCCTTTCTCAATAATAATAATAAAGCTGGGATTGTACATAATCACAATGTAAGTTGTGAATTTCCAACACTATCTTAAATAAAACTATTCTGGAGAGACCTACTGGGCTTCTGTTTTTTTGTGCTTTCCAATACACTAGAATTTTAGCTGCAGAATCCTCTCTCTCGGAAGAATTGTTTGTTTTTTGTTGGTTGGTATCTTGTTTTAATCAAGTCATTTGAATACTTTTAGAAATTCTGAATGATGGACTTGTCTGTAGGACTGCTCAGTGAGAGCAATGCTTTAATTAATATCCTTGGGTGAGCAGACAGCTTTTTTTTTTTAAATTTTGATTCAGGTCCTTGTTATTACTAGTGGAAACATACTACATACATAAAGTTCCAGCCAGCCAGTCACTTATGTCTTAGGAACTTTATCATGGACTTATACCACCATATATTCGAGAAAACACTTGCCTTATTTCCCAAAATTAAAAATAGATAGTAATAATAATTTGACTGAATAAAATTTTAACAATAGTAGAAAACTGAGGCTTTAGTGTTATGGATGCTGATAACAGAACCCTGTCACTATTTGTCCAGCTGATTTTGTTGAGGATTCATTCATTAAATATCAACTGAGCTGCATTGTCCTCGTGTGCATCACCTGTTGACAGGTGGTTTGGGATGAATAAGGCTGCTGCTAGGCTTAATTAACTTTTGTTCTTAGGCATTTATTTTCCAGACGACATCCTTATCAAATTGATTTGTCAGCAAGTTTAAATGATCCCCAACAACAAGTAAATCTTTATTTTGAAGAAGTACTTTTTTTTATTTTACAGGAATTTACTTAAGGGAAAGAAAAATGACAATATTCACCATTACACACACACACACACACAATTTCAAAATACTGGACTGCCAGCATTTCTCAGCCTTCTATGAACAACCTAATAGGCTTGTAAAAACTGCTTGTTCATCAAGGATACATTTTGTATTTAAGATGCTGGTATGTGACAGTTTTTCATTGTGACTAGAGAATGTTGCTGATGCATGAGAATGTGTGCAGTAGTAACTTCTGACTCCTGGTAGATTCCATGTACAAACTCCATTTACCATGTTAATTGTGACCACTTGTGCAGACACTCAAATTTTATATGCGTGCTTACCTATCTGAACTACTTAAAACTAAAAGTCCTATGAATGTAGATATCTTAAACAACTTAATTTTTTCTGTAAACAGTGAGAGCCTTGTTATTGTTTATTTGCAGTTCATTGTGTGTGTGTTGACTAGTTTTATTTGATACCCAGCAAATGTGATTAGATGTTTACTATTTAGCTAGTTGCGACTACTCCTCTGCTCTACTAATGTGATAGTAATCTGGTGTAAAAGGATAGCATCTATGGGGATCTACTCTCTCTCTCACCTCCACAACACCAGATATGCAATTTTGTATCCAGCTAGTATTATAGTGAAGTACTGTTAAAACTAAATCATTTTTAAAAGTTTGCAGAAAAAGGTATTTTCTGGTGCTTGGAATTTCAGTAAATTTTATCATCACCATCTCAGCTAAGACAGAATGTCAAGACTTCCTACAAGAGTAAACCATTTTTCAATCCACTACCACCTCCATACATTTCTGTTCTCGCTGTTTACCAGTGTCTATGTGAAGGTTTTCCCCACTCAGTAATCTATCTATAGTGAACACCTCTAACACACAGACTGTCAGGAATAAGACAGCTGATCCATGATGACAGGGTAGAAGCAACTTATTTGTTTACCATGTATCTTAATATCATTAAATGAATATTGAAAATATTTGTATGCTAACATTTGCATTTTGATAAAGGTCTACATGAAATGCTCAAAGAGGAGAAAGGAGTCAAGTACATATGATTGATGGACTTTCCTCACAGTTAAACAACTTTATAACATAGATACCAGAGCGGAGTTTTAAATGGCGTAACATTAAAAGTTAAAATTCTTAAGACTAGATAGCAATATTATTTTTAAATATAAAGGAAAAACAAGTATAGTTATGCAATAAAGTTTAAACACGAGATTAAAACAATGATAATTTTTTTAAATGTCCTTTGGCGCTGTTAACTGGTCCCGTGCATAACTAAAAGCTTGAGATAAAAAAAATTTCAAAAGTTATAATGTTCTCACTGATAATCAGGTATTTTGCTAATTTTACTTAAATATTTTTTAAAAAATAAATAAATATGAACAACAGTGACTCAGTGTGAGCTGTGAACATTTCTGGCTAACAAAACTTTCTAGAATTACTTAGCATGTGAAATGATTTAATAACTACATTTCTCAATGATCCATTGAAAATAGAATTAAAATTAACTCTATTTTGAATGGATTTGGGGGGAAGTATGGGATTAGTATCCAAGAATTCAAAACTAATGATTCTTAGTGTTTTGGGTGATGTGTTCCAAACAAAGTTGTGCTTCTCTGATGTCAACTGTCATCAAAGGGCTTTCGTCTGTATGAACTGTTGCTGAAAAACCATTCCAGGTTTCGCATTCTTAGTAGAAAAAGAAGAGCAGCTTAGTTTGCAGTATGGTAACTGTATCCATCAGCTATTGGTAAGGTAGGTCTGGTGTAGTATATTCACTGAATGGATGATACTGATGTATGAGAAGACAGGTGTCCTGACTTCATGATAGACCGCCAGGGGGTGAGAACCAGGACTGGCTCTGGCGCACCTGTCTGACATGGCGTCTTGCTCTTCCTCTTCACTAGCTAACCGTGTGGGTTTAATCTCGTGTCGAAAAACGAAGATCTCTCGTACGACTTTCGTCGCTCGCCAGCATTTGTTGAGGGAAGCAATGGAAAAAATTTTAAAGTGTTCATGTTCCTTGTTTACTCTGCGCCACAGGCCAGCTGGTTGGCAGAATCCTACCATCTTAATACAAACCACCGCGCAGCTGCACCTGTGTGGAATAACACAGAACTGAATTAAAGTTCCCGGTGAACACCTGGAATCCCACTAGAATTAGAACTCTCGACGTGTTTCAGTAATCCGAGGACGGGACCTTCTGCGGGTCTGATTTTTGTCATCAAATGGAGTTCAGTCTCTGTACCGTGGAACGGGTCTGGTCCAGTGTGGTTTCATCGATCTGTAGCCTGACTGGACGTTAAAGGGTCAGTCGCGATCGGTTTCTAACCAGAAATATCTGACAATGGCTGCACACCACAGCTGGTGAGTGGGTCGGGGAATCTGGTGTTCTCACAAGTGAGTCAAATCGCTCGCAGAGAGGACAGTTCTTGCAATGTTCACTAATGGTACCACAAGGCTGGTCTGCCAGGGGAGGAAACTCGTCCTTGACAACAAGAAATGAGCTTCGCAGAGCTGACCGCGCTCTTGAAGGTCCCCCCACCTGTTCACCCTTTCCCTTGAATTTCTGCGGCATCAAACACCTGCACACTGGCGACGGATCATGCAGCCATCAAAGACTTCTCAGGGAATAGATATTAAAGGAACGGGTTTTATTTCTGCTGTAATTACCTGCGAGTAGCCAATTAACGATTATCGCCCCTTGATACTCTATCTGCCGGTGTTAAGCGCGCACAAAACGCTCAGCCGGTCTCGATCTAATTACCTGAGGGCGGGAAACTTCCAAACAAACAAAAAAAAAAAAAACACACCTATTATTTGTTACACAAGGTAGGACGACCAAGGGCAGATAATAAGGAAAGTCAAAGAGCTCTCCTATGACTAAGTCGAAAAGGAGAACAAACCGGAAGTGCACGGTTGGCTGGCGTCATGTTTCGCCCCAGATCAGTGGTAAGAGAGAGTGACTTCCATTTGATGGTTCTGTTCGATATCAGTTTAGAAATCGAGCTGACAGGGTTGGTTATGTGGGAAGGGTGAGCTCAGCATCTGTTCTCCTGTAATTCCGTCACTTCCCCAGCAGCAGTCAGCCCGGACTGAACCCTAACCCTCTGACTGTCAGAAACTGGAATCACCGGTCGGGGCTTGGAAAAGGGGAACCACGACATGGGAAGGGATCATCCCCCTTCGAGGAAGCCGCCCTCTGTAAAGGGGAATCACAGACCATCCTCCTCCTCTGTGTCATACCTCGCTGTTTACGAATTGGTGAGACACCTTTCTTTGAAAGGATTTGTCGCCAACCGCCAAAGTCAGGGTTAAATCATTGCTCATCTAATCTTGGACTTCGACGAGGCAACCGATTATGTGAGATATCCATGGATTATGGGTGTACTACGAATTGGAAACACCGTTTTAATATCATCAGCAAAAGTTCTTAACCCGTTTCAGAACAGAGTAACAACAGAGACAGCGCAATACCTTTTGGAAATGAGAGTTTGACTTCTGTTTTTTTATCTTAAGAATCAAGATCCATTTTGGAGGAGAACTGAAAACCATAATGCTTGCGTGTACACACACACACAAAGTTTTAAATTAAGGTGGCTACCATAACCTTCCATTGCATTACATCTGTGCTCCATAGATCTAGTGAACCATCCCATATATAACAACTACATCTCAGTCCATAAAAGTACACAGTGGCAGACTCTGTTTATTCAGTAGTAGGCCAGGGCTTGTTTGATGCAATATGATGGCTACAACTACAGTCAAGTTTGTTATCCTCTCTCTCTCTCTCTCATAATGTTTATTTTAAAGATATATGCTGTTGGTGGATCTCTCAGTTACATTTTTAATAAGTCATTTAGGTGTATCAGTTTAGATGCTTCCCTCAGCTAACACCATCTGCCAAGAAATGTATATAGAATCTGTGCAACTATAAAACTATATTTCAGTAATCATCATTATTAGTAGTAGTATGCTGACAGGCAGGTCCATGACTCAGAACCATACTAGAGAAATGAACAGTGGGGATGGTTTCTCTGCTTTCCTCAATTTCAGTAAATGGAACATGGATAAAAATATTATGAACTTTTTATTGAAAACTAATCTTTAAAAGAGTCCTTACATTTTTGTGGCTGTTTATTTTTTTCTAATGATGCTTGTTTTATTGGAATGATAAGTTACTTAAGCCACTTATAATCAGCCAATATGTTTGGATTTGTTTTTTTCTGTCAGTCTGTTTCTATTTCATATGTTTGTTTATATGCTCAGCAGTGTCTGAATTTGAACACTTCTCAGCTGATAAAGTTTCTGTGATTTTTGTTACTTATATGGTAAGTTTATTACAATCACAGATCCTAGATAGTTTGTACAAAGTAATTATATGGATTGTCATGCTCTTTGATTTCCAAAGTGTGATGTGTGTCATGTCTTTTTCAGCAGCAGGTGAAAAATGCAGGAACCTCTAAAGATGAAGCAGAAAGGGCTGCTGCAGCTAAGAAGCGGCAGGAAAGATTAAAGAGACTTGGTAACTTAAGCCTTCGAATGGTAAGTATCTAGGAAGGTTACATAAGAGGTGTTTGCCTGAAATAAGAGGATTTTATTTATTTATTATTCATTAAAAAATGTATGTTTTTATTTTTTCTTTACAATAAAAAGTAAAGCTTTACAGTACTTTTTCAATTCATCTTTTAAGATACTGTAAATTTTGTGAAAACTACTGATTACCATTGAGTGTAGTGTTTTTAATCTGACTTGGCAGTGACAGAATTATCATGTTTGTAGAAGCTGGACTGTGAGGAGGGCTTTGTGATATTAACAAACTAACTACTCTTCTGTACATTTCTGTTAGTTCTGCTGATGCTGGAGGTTTTGTTATTGTCTGTTCACCATTAGAACTCTGATAAAGTCAGCAGCTTGTGGATATGGATTGGTGAGAGTTTGGGGTTTAACCTGTTTTTAACAACAACAGAAAAGTGAATGAAGTCCAAGTTTTCAAAGAGTTACAGCTTATCAGAAACTGAAAGTTTCAATTAAAGAAGATATCTGTCTAATAAATACATTTAGTGGGTAGAACCTTTGATGGTTAGGTTGTTTTGAAAGTTGGAAGATTTTTGGTTTGTTTGCTTTGGTAATTGGAGAATAGCTACATGAGAATGCTCACTTGGTTTGCAGAACGAGGCACGTAAGATGAACCACCAGGAGGTGGTTGAGGAAGACAAGAGAAACAAGTTGCCCAGCAATTTTGAAACAAAAAGAAAACGAGTTGAATGGGAAGAAGAAGAAGAGAAGAAAAGAATAGTGAGTAACAGAGATTCCAAGATGAACAAACCCAGTCCTGACAGACAGGGAACTTGCATAACCTCTAGTTAGGTTTTCATTTGATGGCAATGGTTTTTATTTTTATTTATATATGTATTTTTTTTTAAGTCTCTCTCTCCATATATCTCTCTCTCTCTCTCTCCTCTCTCTCCATATATATATCTCGCCCTCTCCCTCTCTCTCTCTCGTCTCTCCATATAGATATATCTCCCTCTCTCTCTCGCTCCATATAGAGAGAAGCTGCCCTCTCT